>JAXDDX010000001.1:110000-452500 GCA_034670405.1 Hoplostethus atlanticus | reverse complement strand
CGGTCTGTAGACAGACATCATGGAAGCAACATTTCCTATGGTGATGTAAGCTATAAACATGTAGCAGTTTCCAGTCCTAAGCCCCGTAGATGCTGACTACCACTTGGCTCTTAGATTTACAACTGGAGAGGCCTATGGTGCTCGTAAGTGTATTTTATATATTTAAAAAATAGGCTGGCCCTCTCTTTGGAGACAAGATTAGCATTGGCTAGCATTAGGCTGCTTATTGACTGGAGAGTTGGAGTCTATCAGAGCCGCTCTCAGGACTGACCGGTGCTCCAGGTTCCTCGGATTAGCACTGACCAGGGAAATACTGCTTTTAGATTTTTTTCATATACCTGGACCCAATTGCAACATACACATGAGCTTGATGCTTTAGCTGCAATGCACCATTTCAGGAAACAGGAAAAGAACCAGTTGAACTGTATCAAGTGCTACGTGTAGCGTTTTTAAATTGTTTTAATTATTTATTTAATTATTTGTGATACCTGGGTAAAATGATTGTAAACACATGAGACCACGTCTTTCTCTTGTTTGTGTTTCTTTCTATTTATGTAAACTTGGCAAAAGATGCTGTAAATGTCTCCCAGTTTTTGCACTGAAACATTGAGACAGGAAGTACAGGATAGGATCTTGCTTTTTAACAAGCTCTGTTGTTTTCTCTCGGCAAATTATTCTTTTCACTCTGTGCTTTTATTCCAATGCTACTTTTCTGGGAACTTGACGCAAATGATCAGAGTTGTCGTCTGAGAAGAAGAATGAAGCAATTTCTCTGCACAAAAGCACAGAGTGTGTAATGATGGATTATGGTTTTGGAGTGATGATGCTGCCTGTCACTGTGATGGAGCTTTGATGGAGTGTTAAACTGAATGGCATGTTATGAGCAGTGGAATGTAAGGCAACTGAAATATATACCTCACAACACATTTTATACATTGAGCCATGGTGTATGTCTAAATAAAGGTTAAATAAAAATAAAAATGTACATGGGAAATGTAGGAAATGACTAACTGAACTTAGTTGAGGGAAAGTGGGTACAATAAAAGGTAAATTACAACAACTCATCACCAATAACTGCATCACAGACTGATGATATATAACAGTGGAAGTATCCAATGGTGGATTTTTCTTTCAAATATGTGTATTTAGTATATACTATACTATAAATGATTTAATATATATGTATATGAAACATTATTTCTTGTATGTGCAGAAATGTGCTGAACATAAGAGATTTCTAGTGGAGGAAACAGTGAAACTTGAAGCACAATTATCCCTAATTGTATTTATCCGAGAGGGAGATTTCTTCTCCTTACCTCATGCCTGAGGTCTCCTGCTCTTTATCCTGAGACTGGGGGGGGGGGGGGGGGGGGGGGGTCAGAGAGGGAATGGCTTCCGAGGAGATCGATCGATACGTACCTCTTACTGCAGGGCACCCTCAGCTCACTCTCCCAGCTGATTCCTGCTATTTAAGAATGTCTTTCAGGGGATCTGGCCCATTTCTTTCAATTAATGCTCCTTTCAGCCAGCCAGCCATTAGAAGTCCATTAAAGCCCCTCCACCCATGGAGGGTCATTCAGCCCGTGCTGCTGTGCTCCATCTTCTGATAACAGGAGCATCTAGACTGCCACGGAGAAATAATTAACCGTTTAAATTGTTACTTTGGAGATGGCTGTTTGCCGGATGGGTTTTGTCTTGTTGTGGTGCTTAATTCCTTTCAAGGTTTCTTCATTTGTTTTTTTCATTAGTTTCCTTGGTTGCCTTCTTTCCCTGTCTACCTATGTAAATAAATGGATTGTTTTACTTTTAGGGTAGACAAAGAAACAGCCATTGATCTTTCATATCAGTTAGGTATGTTCAGCAGCCTATATGTTAGCAGGCTAAATGGGACATTTAAAAAACATGGTCAAAGATTGTTTGTTTGGTTTGTTCGATTCCTATTTATATATAAATATCTGTCCTGCTATTTCACAGGTTCTTGCTGGTGAGGAATCTGACATCACCTCCAGCATGTTGAACACTGAAGACGCAGATACCCCTCCGAAGGAACTGGTTTACCACGTGGAGGCGCCGACCAATGGGATGGTGTCGTTGAAAGAGTCACCCGAGGAGAGCCTCATGAATTTCACACAGGCTCAAATAAACAATGGAGAGATCATCTTTATTCATGAAGGTAAGGCCACTAGGAGGAGAGTAAAAGAAGTTGTAGCCTTGACACATATAATGCCTTCATTCAATGCATTTTGTTGAGAAGGGGCATTAAATAATCTATGACCTTTATTGACCTCTATCAGCAGCAAGTAGGAATTGCAGCAACATCAATAGAATGTATCTCTTCCTACAGCACACACACCCCTCCCATCCCATCCCCATTTTTTGTAAATGACAAAAAATGAAGTCACATTTCCACAATAGAGACGAGTAAGCTAGCTAATTAGAAAATGGCCGAGTGAAGAGGTAATATATCACCATGCTAAATACTGTAGTTATAACATTGCTTTGTCATTTGCTTTTAGCCTTTGTAGTTGAAATGTCTGGAGGATGCTGGTCACTCACTTGTAGAACCATCCTCCATACTGAGAAGATAACGTTTTGGGCATTTTTGACTTTATTAAATGGGTTGAGAGAGACAGGAAGGAGTGGTGGAGGGTGACATGCTAGATTTGCAGCCAGGACGTTGTGATTACATGGTATGTGCTTCAGCCAACTGAGCCACCAGGACGCCTCATGGCTGGGGAGTTTCTGTTCCAAAACAGAGAGTACAGGCCAGGAAGTGAGTTTTGAAAGCCAGAAATCTGAATCAATCATTAAGTCATTGGTAGTGATCATCAACCCTATTAACCCCCCGCAGTTATATGAAGCTAATTTTGTACTGTGGTGCAGTAAAAATCTTACTTTCTGCCCCTTTAACGCGTTGAATAAAAGTAAATTGCATCAAGGCTACGTGTGCAGCACCGTCATGTTACTCAGGTTCTGCTTTGCCGTGGCCAGCAGCAGCCCAACAATGCTAGAGGGCATCTCTGCCTCTCTCAAGGCCATGGACTATTAACCACCACTCTGACTTCTACAGGGATATTCCATAAAATAATGAATGTAACAAGAATAATGTGATGTTATTTATCCCCCTAGGGAATATAGGGTATACAGGTTGAAAGGGATTAACACTTCATATGGGCTATGAGTGTATAGATTGATACAGCAGATAGAAAGACAGACAGACAACCTGTTCCTTTCCCATCAGGTGAGGAGTCCGGTGGTTTCAGCTTCACGGTGACAGACGGAGAGCACACATCTCCTCTCTATCGATTTGCCGTCACAGCCAGGCCTCTCACCATCACCATGGAAACACAGGAGGAGCTCATGGTATTTCCAGGTAAAATGCCAAAATCCCCCAGATTTACACCATAAATAGGGCACAAGGGGAAGGATTGCTGGGGTGACTTGGTTAACCAAATAATGATGTTAAAATGATCCTTAAAAAGTGTTACCTGATATGCAATGGTCGACGTTTAAAAGACACATTGCATCTCCAGATGCACTTTTTGAGATTGCATCCACAGAAATGTGACTGTTTTGCAGCTTGGCGAGGGTAATAACTTCAGTTATATTTCATAATGAGCGTTATTTTCATGCCAGTGATCATTGTTTGAGACAAGGTGTCACATTGTTCAAATGGTAGATGGAGTTTTGGAATTAGATTCTCCACATCAGGAAACTCTTCACACCAGCCTGCATGGAGATATGCATGAGTTACTGTAACCGCAAAGGTTTGAGGCAGTTTTAGATTCTGCTTAATTTTACAAGCCAGACTACACTGGCAGGAGGCCATTTTCCACAGAATAGTCTCAGCACTCAGAGGAACATGTGTGTGCCTTCGCAGGAACAAGACAGCCCATCACCAGTGCCAATCTGGGGGCTGTGACCAATGAGGATGGAAATGAGATAAGCTACTCACTTGTCCGCCCACCTCGCCTGGGAAGACTCATCTTGGCCATTGATAGGAATCAGTACGAGGAAATCACCCGCTTCTCTCAAACGCAGGTACTGTGTGTTTCTGCGTGATGGTAATGTGCGTCTAATGGGAACTTCTCTAGGAAAACATGTTGGCTCTTTTCTCTTCATCCTTTTTTGGAACTACTTATTCATGACTTTTTAAAAAAGTAGTTGTTTTTTTTTTTTCTTTGTTTGTTTTTTCTTTAATAATAATCACTCGGGGCGTCCTGATGGCTCAGTGGTCTGGGGTGCATACCGCATAACCGTGACGTCCTGGGTTCGAATCCGACCCGGGACCTATGTCGCATGTCATCCCTCTTCTCTCACCTGATCTTTCCTGTCTCTCTCTACTGACTGTCAAATAAAGGCAAAATGCCAAAAAAAAAAGATCTTTAAAAAAATAATAATCAATCATTGCCCTAGGGGACACTGTAACGTCTCCTATTATGCATGTTGTTCAAATATCTCCTCTAGTTTTAGGTAATAACAACATTCTTACTAATAGCCAGTATGTGTTACTCAGCCTCGATAGCCACTGAAGGCACTCTAGTAGTCTAAACCATCAGATGAGAAGACATAATAGGGTTTCATATTAATATAATCCAGCTAATCTTCCTTTCGGCACAAACTGCTGTAATAACCACCACTGTAAAATAACTAATTTGAACTTTTCCAGTTAAGGCTCTTGCATAGATTTTGGGGTATTGTGACTTATCTGATTATGTCTGCTTAAAAGCCTACTGGAGTATTTTTTCATATAATTACCTTTACATTTATTTGAATTTTATTTTTAGCCATCCGAGAAGTGAATACAATGAAAGCACAGACTAGACTTAAGCTCCCATAATCGGTACTAGGTTGTTGATATGACTGAAAAGGGATCATCCTAAAATATTTAGCTGGTAATGACCTATAATATTTAGTAGTATCTTTGTAATAAAATCTCCATGATTTTTATTCAGAATGAATGAAGTTCCCTAACCATTGTGAGTTATCTAATAGCAGTACTGTACACTGACTGGGATGCTGTATCACAGTATCACAGTGAGGCATCCACAGTCCTGACCAGGTTCCTCTTCTCTGCCAGCAGGGGGCCTCATTGCATATTGAATGTGTTACTCTGCACTGAGTGCTACTGTCAGGGTCAAGTGTTTCACCTCGGCTGTCCTGCAGGTTAGAGAGGACTTAAATATACACTAAAGGCAGGGTTAGAGAATGATGTTACATATGATAGGATTTCAGTGATTTCATTACAATATTCATTAAAGAACGGTTACTTTATTCTGCCATTTGCTATATGGATTGTAGAGGCAAAGTAACCATTACATTACATTACAGTCATTTAGCAGATGCTTTTATCCAAAGTGACTTACAATAAGTGCATTCAGCGTAGGTAGGCAAAAGAACTACTAGTCACCAGAAATGACTCCTCCTCCTCTTTCAAACAAGCATCTTGTTTGGGGAGGAGATGCACTTACGAAATATTATGCAGTAAGATGAAGTATTCAGAGTATGTATTACACAATACTTTTTTAAGCAGGTAAAAGATTGCATTTTGATACCAACCCTTTCTAGAGAGGTATGGGGTACACATGTAGTGCAAAAACTATCAACCACATTGATGAAGATTCCCACTGCACATGCACCACAGCCCAGTATGTCACTGCATTGGTGGCAATGTGTTTCACTGTGCTCCTCCCTGTATCTGTCCTATTCCAGAGTATTGATCCCTGACATTTGAGTATGTTTGGATGAGCGTGAGAATTCTTTGACAATTTGATCAATTTTGAGTGTGATAAAAAATATAAATACAACATCATTCATGCACGAAGACATACACATGGAGACACTCTCCGTGTGTGTGTGTGTGTGTGTGTGTGTGTGTGTATGACTGTGGGCGTGTGTACAAGCAGAGTTGAGTTTAGGACACAGTGACCTCAGAGAGCATACAGAGGCAGTCACATTCCAGTTCCCTAACCCTTTTCCCAGTGTATCACAAGCCAGACCACTGCCACAGCCTTTTGGGCTCTCATTTTACTGTGGTGCCTGCAAACGTCAGAGATAGAAAAAGCAATGAAATATGTTACTAAAGTAAAATGTGAGCTCTTTTCTAGAAAATTACTCAAGTAAAAGTTACAAGTCAACAGTCAACAAGTGATTACAAAAGGGATTTAACTTGCAAACAATCAAGCATTGTACCTGATAAGCGCTGAACCAAAATACATTGATTATCTTTCCCAATAGCTGTTGGGGATTTGTATTGAATTTCACCGTACAACAGCTCACCATCTTCTGGTTTTGTTTCCCCTACTACGCAGCTGGAGTCTGGAGCAGTCTACTATGAGCACCAGATGCCTGAGGAGCCTTTTTGGGTGCAGAGGGACACCATAGAGCTCATTCTTTCGTCCCAACCAGCCCCAGATGTCCGCCACATCCTCCCCATCACCATCTCCTACTATGCTGCTCACAGCAACATCTCCTCACAGTTGTGGAAAAACAAAGGTAAGCAATACAATGAAGGAGGCTCTGAAGGGTTTTATTTAACCTTTATTTATCTAGGGAGGGTTGACTGAGCACACTTTATCACACTTATAACAATGGCACACACTCACACCTGGGAGCTGCCCGAGGTCAAACACAGTCCTGAGCAGTAGATAGGGTATGGCGGGGGTTGTCTTACCCCACCCAGATTTACCCAGTTGGTCCAGGAATTTGAACTGTTAACTCTCCTGTCACTACAATGCCATTTTTTGTCTTGAGGGAAATTTGGTTTAACGAGACATGTTGCCATAACTCTACAAATTGAGTCAGAGTAATGTAATATTGAATATAGTGAAATATTTTTTGGCCTTTTTTAAAACTAATTTTACTGTGTAAGAAATTCTATGAATTGTGCATGAAGTTTGTTTACAGAATAAAGTAAACTCCAAGAAAATGTTTAATATCACCCAGTGGCCGCAAAAGTGCCTTATTAATATATTTGTTCATGTCATGGAAAAAGTTGTCCATTCTTGTCGAATCTTGTTATTGCTGTTAGTGCATAATTGTTTTGCTGTTTATAGAAAATTACAGCTTGTTGTTCATTTTTCAGTACTTGTTTTTTGTATTTGTTCACTGTCTGAACAGTTTGAAGTCATAGATGTGGGATTTACCACCCCTGCTTTTGTTTCTGTCAAAACAACAAGCCCCCTCCTCCACCTGCCAGCTGCCTAACCTGCACTGCTACATAATTAAATAGTGTCATTAAAATATTTGATATGTTTTTATTGTTTGCCTTCAGGTCTGGAAATTGTGCAGGGCCAGGGGAAGGCTATCGATAGTTCTATTCTCGATGCATCCAATCTTCTGGCCAGCCTGCCTGAGTCTGAGCGAGGTCAACTTGATGTGGTCTTTGAAATAAGGCATTTCCCTGCCCATGGACGCATCACCCTGGGTGGTCTGGACTTGCCCCGTGATGCCCCATACTTCATGCAGGAGGATGTGACTCAGGGAGAGGTGGAATATCTCCACGATGATTCAGGGGCCTCCTTTGACAGCTTCTCTCTCAGGGCCCGTCTGAACCCTCAGGGCCGTGGTGCAGCCTCCTCAGCCCAGTCTGTTGTCCTGGAAGAGATCTTCAACATCTCCATCAAACGACGGGACTCTAATCCCCCTGAGCTGGTCAGCATAGACATGATCCTTGAGGTCCTTCAAGGTTCCATGACCATCTTGACCCAAAAGCATCTCAACACTCGAGACGAGGACAGCCCACCAGATGAGGTGCGCTTCAAGGTAACCAAAGCCCCCAGCAATGGTCGACTGGTTGACTCGCTCACAATGGATCCCATCTCTGAATTCTCACAAGAGATGGTGAGTCTTGGGCATGTGGGCTTTGTCAGTGATGGCAGCCTTGCCGGTGGATTTGTGGAATTCATTGTATCGGATGGGAAACACCAAACAGAGCCACACACACTTCACATAGGCGTCCTTGCTCACACACTGGTTCTTGACAAAGCCCTAGAAATCAAGGTGAAGCAAGGAGATGACGAGACCCTAGTGACAGAAGAGATGTTGAGGGCCTCCACAGGTGGCCCTATTGAGGAGGATGTTCTCTACAAGATCACCAGTGTTCCTAAGTATGCAGCTGTCATGGTGGACCGGCAGCCCACCTCTGCCTTCACCCAAACACAAATCAAAGAGGGTCGAGTCAGTGTCCGCTTTGTTAAGTCTACTTCACCTCGAGACAGCGTGGCATTTGTGGCCCGCAGCCGGGCTGCTAATGTATCCTCTGTCCTCAACATCACAGTCCAACCTCTGGCCAACATTGCTCAGGATCCGCTCTTACCCCAAGGTGCTATTGTCCAATTGGACAGGAAGCTTTTGGATGCTACTGCCCTGGCAAACAAGACCAGGACCTCCCCCATGTTCAGTGTCATCCAACAGCCACGAAGGGCTCGTTTTGTGAAGTCTGGAGGTCCTGATGCAGGTCAGCCTGTGGACACATTCAGCCAGCGGGACCTAGATGAGGGCCACGTGGCTCTGGAAATCCTTAACAGTTCTTCTGGATCACAAGGTGGTGTCACTCAGGATGAGGCCCGCTTCCTGCTCAAGGCCCATGGGGTCCCTCCTGCAGAATGTGTGCTTTCCTTCCTGACAGGTCCCTATAATGCCTCTGCGGTCTACCCTGCCACTCTGTTGAGGGTCCCCTCAGAATACCCATGGATGGACAGTAATGACCTCCCTGGTGGGGCAGGGTCTCCTCGTACCACTCCAGCCAGCCCCCGCTGGAAGGGCAATATGGACTGGCCCCATGGAGATGCCCCCACTACAGGCTCCTCTGGCTCAGGCTCCCACAGAAAACCTGTTGTGTCCCGGCGCAACAATTTCTGGTCTATTCTCATCCCCATTCTGGTGATCCTCCTCCTCCTGCTCCTGGCAGCCATCTTGGCTTACTACTTGATCCGCAAAAACAAAACAGGCAAGCATGATGTCCAGACAGCAGCGTCCAAGCCCAAAAATGGAGAGGTGGCAAGTACGGAAACCTTTCGGAAAACTGACCCGGCCAATAACATCCCCATGTCCAACATGGACTCCAAAGACGCAGATCCAGAGTTGTTGCAGCACTGTCGGACAACGAACCCGGCATTGAAAAAGAACCAGTACTGGGTCTGAGACACTTTTGAGATAGAAGATAGAGAGGTAGATCCTCAAGTGTTTGCAACACTGCCTACATTCCGCTTAGTATTGAAGACCTCTTGCCACAGCAGTATAAATGAAAATTATTTTTTGATGTCATTTGTTATTTACATATCTCAATAAACTGTGGACCAATTCTCAGGCAATGAAACACTGAATACCTATTGGCAAAGAAAGAGGCAGTTTCTTATCTTAGCTTTAGCTATGTCTATTTATTTTAGTTTTATCATTCCTTTTTGTCAAAGGGCACAATTGAGGACATAAACATGCTTTGTGTTTGCAAAAGTTGTATTTTGAGTGTGCTCTGCCATTGTATTCCATATGATATCATAGGCCAATATTATTCATTTGAGTACATGAGTAATTTAAAGTTTGGTAATAATTTGATTGTAGTTTTGATTTATCAGGAAAATGGATAAGTGTGTACATAAATCAAGTGTATGAGGTAGATATATGCTGTATGAGCAAGAAGATGACAAACTGCCTCTGTTTTCTTTTTATTTTTCTATTTTTCTAAGGTATCATTGTCTGTATTTTTGTCTCTCAGGGCTAAATTCAGTTTAACTCCATTACACAAGCAGTTGTGTTAATACAGAAAACTAATAGTTTAAGATGAAAGCTTGCTGCACAGCAAACTTGTGCAGATTTGATTGAATTTAGCTCAGAGTAATCTCATCTTCCTTCATATTTTATTCTTTCTGCATGCTTCCAAACTGCTTGTAAATATTCACTGGACTGGCATGGCACTGACCACAAAACTGCACAGTACACACAATTTGCAGACCACAGGCCGGACGTTGTTCAATGGTATTGGTCTTTAACACATCCTTATTGGCTGACAGGCAGGGATGAGATCATCTGGAGCTGGGAGGGTTCCATTTTGTCCAAGTCCACAATTAAGATTTCATAGAAGCTTAAACTTGCTAAAATGCTCTACTGGTTAGATTACATTGATATTAAAAAGAATATTTTTGACAGAATTTGATATGAATTTGTCATGAGGTAATCATGTCTTGAGAGCTACTTGTGATGTTATGCCTTTCCTATCTAAGCTGAATTGAGCTGAAGCTGAAGTTCATATCTTGAATGAGAGATATTTTATTAACTCTTTTAGACTTTCACTCTGTTGTAATTCAGAAGATTATTAAATCAGATGGGATTATATCAGAATCTTTCTTTTTCTCTTTAGACATCTTTATCTTTGCTCTGACCTGTGGAGGCTAAGTTGATGAAATAATAATTTTTAAAAAATCTATGATGCATCTTTATCATCAAACTATCTGAATGTTGAATGAGTACTTTGGGTTAAGTAGAAAAGATGAAGTTCAGATAACATTTTTCTATCCACTAAAGGAAATGTATTACACTGGTCAACAAGATTGAAACAACACATCTTTTTGACAAGTACATTTGAGTATTTGCTGCCCATTTCCTTTCTCAAACTCATACTCATATTGTATACCTATGCAATGAGACCTTTCATTCTTCTTTAGTTATATGCTGAGTATACAATGATTTCTTTGCTGTATTCATCTTCTATTTACCTTCTATTTTTGTAGATTTTTAAGGGCAGGATTCCAGATATAGATTTAAAAAACAGTGGAGGGCTCAGGAAATGGACTGTGTATTTCCAGAGACATTATCATTATCTCGGTTAGCTAAAAAAAACACAGATTCCTCCTTCTGGATTTAGCATCCGTGTATCTTGCCAATTTTATGTGTAAATATTCTATTTTTGAATACTACTTAATGAACGTCTTGGAATATATCATGTTTTGTGTCAAAGGTGTATCTTGCCCTTTTTCTAGATGTAATTAGATCTCAAAATCAACTACATTGGCTTCTCTGTGTGTGTGTGTGTGTGTGTGTGTGTGTGTGTGTGTGTGTGTGTGTGTGTGTGTGTATGTGTGTGTGTGTGTGTGTGTGCTCACATGCCTGCCATTTCATTTTTTGTCTCTGTTATTCTTCAACTTTCTGCCTATTGAAGTTTTGAGTTTATTGCTCAACTTCATCAGCACCCCTCATTCGTCATTATTTATTATTTCTGTCACTCCCTGTGTATCCCTTACTCATATTAGTTTATTTGTCAGAGATTAAATTGTAACCCAACAGAGGCCTTACAAAGTGATTGCAATGCAAAACAATGTTTAGGAAAGCTATGCCTCTGAGCTTGTCCCCGGCACTAATGGAAATAAAAGGTTCATGCAACAAAACCTGTGTGTCCCAGGTGTTCTTGAAACATTGATGTATTTTGTTGTTGTTGTTTAGGTTGATAACAATTTAAGTTTGATTTCAGATTAGTATGATACATTGCAAACTCCGTCTCCGAAGCTCTTTTCACTTCTCTAAGTTAAACAAAGCTCTTTTTGTTTAACTTAGCCCAGAACGAACTGTTAGCTCTGCCCATAGAAAAGGAATTGTACTGTTGTTACTTTTCAGCACAACATACGTATAACGTCTTGTGTTTCAGTGAGTTGTTATTAAGGTTATGCTGAAGTAACAGAAATGCGTCATCCCATACCAGACACATGTACAATGGGGTCCGAAAGGCTGCGTCCACTACCTAGAACTGTTTGTTTCATCATTTATCAAAAACTCAGCTGATACATTACATTGCATTATTTAGAACTGATACAAATCAACATTTTTTATTTTTGAGAAATTCATGTATGGAATTGAAATATCTTTTTCGCACACCATTTCATACCATCATACCATTACTATATATTTAATTCAAATATTAAGACATGTATGCTCCTAATACACCGTGTGAATTGTTTTGGTCTTTTAACAACTAAAACCAGATATTGACTAAATTAATATGGTCCTCTATGCATTTTTGTGCTTTAACTTTGAAAAAGGACTTCCATTGAAAAATATTTGTAATTATTAATTAACTTATTTTGTATTAATTATTTAATTATTATAAACAAATGTAAGTCTTGTAATATTATTTTATTATTATCTTGCTTTAGAAATATCATTTGACTAAAAATGTTGAGTTTTTGATAAATTACATTACATGGGGTTTTAAGGCTGCCACAAGTGCTTTTGGCCAACAGGTGGCGTTAGGGTTCAAATAGGACCTTCAAGGAACAGAACGGTATGTGCAGCCATTCGTCAGCATTTAACAAGGCCCTCTCAGGCCGTCATTCTTTCCAGTGAATGGCCTTTACTCTCAGTGTTTCTCTCAGCTTTTTACATTTTCCTGCTCCCCTGTCTTATCCTTGTGTCACTGGCCTGCCATTGGTCTTTGTTTAGTTCAGCCTGGGTTTCGTAACTGTCTTGGCACAGCTGTCTCCCCACATGTGTTTCCTTATGTCATGGTCTCTAATGAATCACTCGGCAATGGATGTCAAATCTCAAGTTGTGTGTAGTAAACTTATATTAGTGCAAGGGTGTAGGCTGGTGGGGGGGTCACTCTGGCTCAGCAACTGACATACTGAGGACATGATAGCAGCCTAAATGCAACTCCATTTTCCTTTACGTGAGAGTGAGGAGAACTGTTGTTCACTGTTAATTCCAGTAAACCAATGTAAATCCCCGATCTGAAGGACAAACATTAATCAAAATATAAAACAGAGGGGAAGGGATGTTTGTGCTTGTGACTGTGACCAAAGCCAACAGCAAAATGTGCTTTGGTAAAAAAGAAACGCAGAGCGAGTCCAAATACAGTACATGCATTTGAGGTACAAATACTATGGGGAGACAATTCATTCTTTTCCTAATATTGAGGAGGACATCCCCCCAATCTCCCCCATTTCTACGCCAATGTTCCTAATGCCTCCAATTCACACCCCACCTCTTGATTTGTTGTTTCTTAATGCAGAATAACTCTTTTATGTCTTTGGACTTTGGACTGGTTGGAGGGGCCGGGCAGCTGATTAGCGGATGTTAGCCAATGTTAGTTTGGAACAGACTGACTCCTCCTTTCTCCCAAAAGAACATTAGGAATGAAAACATACACGGCGGGCAGGAGAAACCATTTTTCAGATGCCATGAAGATAAATGCTTGTACTCCTCGACTGTGAGGAAAAGAGGACAAGAGAAAGTATCAGCTCTGATTCTCTTGGTTTGCACTGAAGCGGGTCAAAGTTTGGTTGTGGTTCTCAACATGTCAGGGAACAAAAACATCCTCGCCCAGTTATGTTCTTACTCACTGTACTGAGAGATTCCTAGTTGAAGACGCAGATGCAAACCTACTTTAGCCCAGAGGTCAACTGAGGTTAGACAGAAGAGAGCAACAAAAACCTTCCAGATAATTCACTTTACAACCAAAGCATCAGGCAATCAAGTCAGCATTACTTGCATCCCCCAGAGTTCAAGAGCATTACTTTGGTTGTGAACCTCTAATATAAGGGTGAGCTGGGTTGTGCTGACATTGGGTTTAAATCAGACAGACAGGCTCTCAGAAAACCCCAGTAAAAGAGACATCTGTTTGCTTTAGGCTTTACTCTGCTTACAGTATCAATGGACTCAATTGTTTCTCAACAAGCAGTAAGAAGGATATAATAGGGTTACCTTCAAACGTGGGTGTGTGCTTGTACGCAATATGTGGCTTTTATTGAACTTTAAATAGAAACCGGTGCCGTTTAAGGGATATCTGGCTACGTTTTGTTTCCACCTTCCTCATACAGTTCTCATGTTATTATAAAAGTTACGACATAAAAACAAAACCTCCTTGCACTATTCGATTACTGCTGACTAATGAAAACCGACAATGGACCTTATGCTCTTGGCGGCCATTTTGAATTGACATCACTCTTGGGGTGGGAAACTACCCACAAGAGCAACAGCTATGTGCTACTGCTATGTAAAGATGCACATCATAACTGGACATTTATCATTTCACAGCTTCCCCACAAAACATATTAGAAACAAATGGATCTCAAGAATATATAGGGAGGGTTATAGGTTTATATTTTAAGGTAATATATAGCTAGCTAGCTCTAAAGTACATCTGACTTTTTAATTCAAACGCACGAAGAAGAACTCAAATGAAAATCAAAGTTGCACCGGCTACGTTTACATGCACTGTAACCCAGCTGGCCACACTCCAGTTAAGGTCTTTTTCAGGTTAAGCTGTTTACATGCCCTGCAATTGAGCATCAATCAGCATTACTTCTATATGGGAAGAAATGGTGATCCCAAAAGTAATCTGTGTGATGTTATTGACACAATAACCTGATTATACCTTTCATCAAAGGATCCACCAAAATGTGCCCATAACCCAGTATGAGTGAGTTTGCGTGGACAGCGAAAACCAAAAATGAGAGTAAGATGTCTACATTAATATCAGGGTGAGCCAGGCACCTCAACCATACAAGGCTGCCAGGGGTTTTCTAACCAAATTCTGATGTTAAGAAGAGAATTCTCTGCGCGTGTAAACGCAGCCGCTGAGTTTCACGCTGAACACGTGCAACAGCCTGTCCCTGCAGCTGTCAAACAGGGCTGGAGGTGGATACCCAGGGCCATATGTTCAGGTCAGGGGAGCAGTGTAATGTGCTGGGCTGGGGCCACAACCCTGCTGCTGTGGTCCGTCTTGGTAGAAGAAAGCCCCCCTCAGTCAGATGGTGACACACACACACACACACACACACACAGCTAGAACAGAAAAAACTGTTAGTGTTTTGTGAGCGGCCTGCAGCCCACTGTACAGTGTGTGTGTGTGTGTGTGTGTGTGTGTGTGTGTGTGTGTGTGTGTGTGTGTGTGTGTGTGTGTGTGTGTGTGTGTGTGTTTAATCACAGCAGATCAGCCCAATGCTACTGAATAGGTCTGCTAGTGTTTGACATCACTGTCACTGTACAAAACATAAACTAAATATCAACGCTGACCAGAAACACGGATCCAGGCTGCCGTCTTCATGCACCCTGTGGGATTTTCAACAAGGATTATCCAACTAGGCAAATACCTGTAAAAATGATTTATAAATTGACGATTTTGAAAAATGTGTAGAATCAAACTGGGATATTGACGTATTGTCATGTCATCCATTTGAAATATTCCACTGGTCTATTGTCAACAAACTCTAGTGTGCAGCGATGTCTTGTCTACTCTCATGGATTTTACAAACTTATTTTCTTTATATTCATCAACTGTCTACAGACAATACTTTTTTTTTAAGTATCTCATTTCCTAATGTAAAAACTGTTAATATTCATCTCTTTATCCTTCAATATCAGAATTCCTGAGACCCCAGCATTCAAAACACATTAAACCTGTGTGTTCATATCATACCAACTGCACATTGTAGCAAGTGCATGAGCAATATTTCATTCATCAAGGGGTTTGAAATGGAGCAGCTTGTGTGAGCTGGCCAACAACAGCTGTGTGTAGGCTAGTGAGGCTGCACGACTTTCAATAGGACTTCTGTGCAGTCCAAAAGTAATTGCTTTTTTAATTTCAAATGACAGGCAGATATTATCACAGTCATTATGGTTATTATTGTTTTTCAGATTAGGCGGCCCCAAATGGTCCACACAATACCTACTACTCATTCGTACATTTTGATTCTTTAAACAAAACTCATACGTGATGGTGGAACACACTGAGGGATTTGAAGGAGTTGAAACTGTTTTATAGCAGCCAATGAGATCGATTACTGTCAGTTAACTTGTTCTGTTTTATCATAGTTGATTGATACAAACTTTCTCCTCAGCTTCAATATCATCTCTCAGGCCTTTTCTGATGGTAGGAGTAGATGGGCACATGCCACTACTTCAAAATAAGGGTTGCCAAGCCTTTTCATATCAAGGGCCGCTAGATCGATACCCGCTGGACCATGGACGATTTTTGTTGTTAAATATGGTTTATTACAGAATCATGTAACTAACTATACTGTAGGTGGAGAGAGTATAAAGTCATCCGTATAAATATCCTCAATTTGCGCTAATATCTACTGAATGAAATGTTATCAAACTTAATCAATCTTGAAATGAAACCTTTCCTCAGTTTGCCACGGACCCCACCTTGGGACCCACTTCCTTGGAGGGCTGATCCGACACCAACTGAAGTCGCAGTCCATCTTATTTGGTTCTGTGGTCTGACCAGTGGAGCAGATGATTCCTCGGGTCCAGTGTTGAGTGTTGAGTGAGACTTTCACCCTCTCCTCTCTGTGACTATGTGCTGTGGTCACCCCGCTTTGTTACTCCCACTGGCTGGAGCGCTATTGTCATGGAAATCTCTGTTTTGTTTTGTGTGTGTGTGTGTGTGTGTGTGTGTGTGTGTGTGTGTGTGTGTGTGTGTGTGTGTAGAACCCTGCAGTGGGGTGGGACAGACTATAGAGACAGCCAAGAAAAACACAGCCCTGGTCTAGCATAGCCTCTATACCCCTCCCTCCCCCCGTTCCCTCCTATCTTCCTTCCATCCCTCCCTCCAACCCACATCATCTTTTTCCCTCCCTTCTCTCTCCATCGTTCTCTCCCTCCGTCTGTAACCCTTCTACTTCCCTCCCTCTATACCCCGCCCACCCCCTCTCTCTCTCCTCTCCCTCCACCCACTCCAACAACCCCCACCTCTACCATCCACCCCACCTCCTCTCCAGCCAAACCCATGGAGAGAGGCCAAGAGTCTGGAATGGGCAGGAAATCACCAGGGTGGACCCCCCTCGCCCCTCCCTGAAAGCTGGGGGTTCAGGTCTTCTGATCTGGACTGTGTTGTCGCCCACACAGCTGATAGGGTGGAGGAGTTTCTGTGTGACTACAACAGAAAAAATATATATTCCAGCAGCTTTTTTTGTGTGCATGTGTGAAAAATGCAGGCAAGTTTAGGTGCTTTCTGTTTATTTGTAGCATTAAAAGCATTAAAATGTGTTTTTTAAAAGGAGATCGGCTTAATGGAAAGATAATTACTGCTGATTTTGGAGAAAAGGGCACAAAATTGTAACATGACTAGAGGAAGTGGCAGAGGTGGTCCTGAAGACAGGGAGCATGAGCAGGGTGAGGTGGTGGTCAGGCTGGGGCGGGCTGGGGTCCGGGAGAGTAAAAGATGTGGTATGCAGGACCCAACTGGGAAGTTATTTTAAGGGAGAGCCCTTCTGGAAATTCACTCAGAACTGTCTGCCTCCACAGCTTTTCATTGCAGACCTCGCTATATAGGCCAAGAGATGAAGTGTAGTCACAGTGAAGTCACACAATGGACCAAAAAGAACTGGCCACTGGCCGTATCCCACTGTGCAACAATTTGGGAATGTACTGGAAGTACACAATAATAATACACAATAATAATACTCTGTAAGTTTATTGTGTATTGTTCCATATACGCTGGAATACGACCATTGTAACGTGTTCATGTTCTTCACCCCCCCAAATGTATTTGAAGTATCTTTGTATTTTATTTTATTTGTATCATGCACATAGAAGACCATCATCCATGTGAGATAAATACAGACGATGTCATCAGGAACCATTTGCCACATTAATGTGCTGCCAAAGACTCCGACGGGTCTTTGGAGGTTCGTAGGAAAACAAGCGCCTGCACATTCCCCAAAAGCTCCTCGGACACTAAAAAACACCGGGAATGTGTCTCGTTTAGGAATGTTTTCTCTGCTGGTGTGAAAGAATTACTGGGATCTGTGTAATTGTTGTTCATGTCTGTTCACAGTTTAGTCTTCCCTCCACCCAGCAATGTTTCAAACCACAGTCAGAGGGAGAGGGGGAACAAATTAATCGAGCCTGCACACTGGAGAGGAAAAATGTTGGCATGCTTCCACAGCCCAACAACCAGAGCCAGGACGTTTTTCTTATCTTTTTCCCCTTGCTCTGCATTTCAGCGGTGGCATTTGCACAGGCTGTGATGTGATCAGATACACTGTATCAGCCACATACACTCCTGCATTTGCCACATAACACTCTTTTGTGTTCGACGATGCTATCTGAGCCACGTTTTCTCTCACGTGGACGTTCTCCTTTCAAGTTTTGTTGCCTGTCTAATAAAACTGCCTCACCGAAATGGTAGAGCGGTGCTGCATTTCTGGGCTGCGCTGCTGAATAATGTCTGTAATTCTTGTTTTTTTTTCCTCCAACAACCAATGTTTTGAAAATCATTGTGTGGTTGTCAATCCTACGAGGTGAAGTAATACAATTTCCTGAGGCAGTACTTGACTTTAGTAGAGCATTTTCATTTTTAAGAAACAAACCTCAGTATTGTTTAAGTCTGAGTACATACTCACAATCAGGGCTCAGCATTGTTCTCTCACATTTGTAAACAAACAGGCAAAATGACCTCTTGAAAGACATGTGAACACATTTCACCAAACCATGGGGATTTATGTTTATGGACTAGATTTTCAAAAAAAAGTGAAAGCAAGTGATGTCATGAACCTGAAGTGGCCGATATTGGTGGTTGATTGTTCATGGACTGTTCATGCTAAAGTCCTTCTTCACATATGTATTGACTGACTAGTTACCTCATGGTACCTGATAAAGTGTAAATGTTCTAGATCACCGTGTTTATAGTTTTATATGTTGTTGAATTTTACCATTTGAAAACTATGAGACACGCTGGCGTGAAACTAAAACTCACTCAACATCAGTGAAATTGTAATCAGCAGTGGGAGGGACATCAGAGAACATCAGGGAACAATGAATCATCATGGATGTATAGCATATTGAAATCAAGATGCTTTGATTACACTTGGCTGTACACCTTCTATTGTCCAGTGAAATATTGTTATTTTTGCCAATGTTGACTGCAGATCTACTCTCCAGACTGTCTGCTCCGTCCATTTCACGGCCAGATTACTGTACCAGGGGAGACAGACGGGACCGGCTGGTATGAGACAGTCTGACCACATTGTGTGAGAGAGAAAGAGAGAGAGAGAGAGAGAGAGAGAGAGAGAGAGAGAGAGACAGAGACAGAGAGAGAGAGAGAGAGAGAGAGAGAGAGAGAGAGAATGTTCCACATAAGTCCTTCCCTCAGTCCAGCATGGCTCATACTGTGATGATGATCGCAGTCATTCCAATGTCTGTTCAACAGGACAGACACATCATGTACATATTTCCTCTTCGCTGGATTTAAAGGGGCAACAAGAGTTTTACTGCCCCAGTGATCGCAATATAACTGTGAGGGGTTGATGGGGTTGTTGATCAGTACCAGTGACTCAACGATTAGTTGTAGAAGAAGTGTAGAAGAAGAGATTTCTGGCTTTCAAAACTGTCTGGCACATACTGTGTTTTGGAACAACAGCTCCCCGCCCAACAGCATGTCGGGTCTTTTTTTTACGCTTTCATTTATTCGTCTCTATTGTGAAAATGGGACTTTATTGATTATGTTAATTATAGGCTACCATCATTCAAGGGGAGGGTGGGGGTGGAGGCTGTGCCAGAGACTTGTGTAGGAGGAGATACGTTTTCTCAATGTTGTTGCAATTCCTACTGGTCACTGATAGAGGTCAATAACAGTCATATATTACTTAATGGCCCTTTAACATTGTGAAAATCAGTTGTTAGCATTATTAATAACTGGTGGCTAGCTAACTGTCAGACATTGAAACGTGTCCAATGATGGTGCAAACATTGGCGTGAAAGAACAGATGTTGTTCATTGTTAGTTTCATGGCGAGAAAGAGACAGAGAGAAAGAGATGACAGAGAGGTAGCTTTTGGAACTGAGAGTGAGATAATGGTTTTCTGGTGGCGTTTTGTTTCCCGAGCTGGAATGTTGTTTACAGGGATTGGACAGCGTCTCAGGAATGCAGACTCGTGTTCTGAGGAAATGGTTGTTGTCTCCAGAGGGAACCTCTTCAGCCAGGCTGCAGACCCAGGGGGGAAGGCTGACAGGGATGGACCTCAGATGTGCTACATGGGGATAATATGGTGGTATAAAATGGTTGGTCTCTTTTATCCAAAACACCTTGCAGCACCTACATTAGTATCGAATCAAACCCCTGAGTAAGAACTGTGATGGAAAAATGATTCTCATTTTACTAGTCCTTAGCCTCCTGTTGAGTGGAGTCCACTCAAAGAGCTTGTTGGATGGATGAGAGGCCCTGGCTGACCGGCTTGGTCTTTTAGATCATTCTTGTGGAGTACAGAGAAGCCATAGATGGTAAGGGGGAGCTGATGACCCTTGAGGCTGTGTGTATAACGCAGTATTACTGATCTGGTTCTTTGTAACTCATTAGGTAGCACTGGCACTGCTAGAGACACCAAACTCTTTGGTCCAAGTGGTTTACAGACATCTATTTTGAATAGAATCTGTTTCAAACTATGCTAAACTAATCCAGTCCAGGTTTGATGCTTGGGATTTTTTACTGTGTTGTTTTTAATCCCAGTCCTAATGAAACCATAGACATTATTGACAACAAATTGTGAACATTATTATTGACATCAAACCATAGACATTATTGACAAACTGGAACTACACTCCCCTCCCTGCAGGACTGCAGTACACCAGGAGGTGCAGAACCAGAGCCTGCAGGATCATGAAGGATCCTCACCACCCCAATAACGGACTGTTTCAGCTGCTGTGGTCAGGCAAGCGCCTCCGCAGTCACGCTGCCAAAACAGAAGAAGAGCTCTTACTGTAATACTGTAAATATTGTGTTGGTTTTTTATTGTAAATACAGTGTACTGTTTCCCTTTGCACATTCCTGTTGAGAATTGCCACTTTTTCATTTCACTGCACACCCCGTGTGTATGTGACATCTTGAACACATTGTGAACATTATTATTGACATCAAACCATAGACATTATTGACAACACATTGTGAACATTATTATTGACATCAAACCATAGACAACCACAGACCATAGTTCCTTATTTCAGATCTCATCACATGATGGGTTAAAACATGCTTGTCATGTGGGGACCCAGCAGAAGGTTCGGTTTAGAAGACGGTGGCCTTGTCCTCACTAACTGAGACATCTAAAGTGTGTTTGACATGTCAACTCCACAGATTGGTTGGATCAGTCATTGTCCCCACCATTGATCAAAATGGATTTGAGGTTTCCAACATAGAAACCAGGCCCTACATGACTGAAGACCACATACTCATCCATGCACTCACTTACACAGGAGGAGTCATTAACATGTTATTGGATTTTTTTCATTGAAATAATTGTAATTACTCTATTAGTTGTATGAAAATCTCTTTATGGATATTATTCACTATTTTGAACACTCATCATTAATGATGTTTTGCAGCACATCTATCATCCCATCCATTTGGTATAGTGGCAACAAAAAGTCACCCACCACCACACCCCACCCACATTTTTTCCTCAATTCTATTAAAGTGAAATGTTATTTTTCTTAATTTATCAGAGAGTACATAGAATGGGACTTAATGTGATCTTGGTGTGAGGATGCTGTCTGGTTGGATTGTCAAATCAAAACAACAGTGCTTGGTGGATTATGACATCATCATTTAATGTTTAAGTGTTTGAGGTCCAGTGATGCTGGAACTTCCAACCAGAGGTGGAAAGAGGAGTGAAAGATCTGTTTAGTCAGGTACCACTTTGATTTGACTTGAGCAGGTTTCTAGACAAGTATATTCCTCTCTTCAAACTCCGACTTGAGGAAAGGTCAGAAAAATGATTTGACTCAACTAAAAGTAGCCGTCTTCTGTAATGTACTGCGTTCACACTAACATGACCTTCATGCAGAGTGTTACATCGTCTCCAAATATTGGGAAAGTATCTAAGTTAATATGTGTAGCAGTAAAAGTGCAGAATACATTTACCAACTTGATGTTAAACATTGACACCAGATAGGAATACGCTCAATGTTGAATGACAAGTTAACATTGAGAGGTTAACTGTTGTGTTAAATGGATATTTAAAGGGATTGAAGTAACTATTTAAATCCTTTTGGGGCTCCCGTTTTCTGAGGCCGTGGACATGTGGTCGCTGGGCTGCGTGATGTCGGACTTGTTCACCTGTACAACACTCTTCCCTGCGAAGAGTGAACATGACGTGGTCAGTACCTTACTATAACTGGACTCTGCTCCCTTTCTACACTAACCCTTAATTATTGATAGCAGTAGCTACTCTAAGACCAGCAGATGATGATCACAGCAGACAAGTAATAAAACCATATGGAGTCCTGATAGTCTAGACTGATGTGATCCTGTGTTTTGCCTCCAGATGCGATTCATCATCGACCTCCTGGGTCAGCCAGCGGACCACCTCCTGAATGCTGGGAGTAGAACAAAGAAGTTCTTCATCTTCAGCAGGGCTGGAGGCTGGAGGCTCATGGTACCACAACACCGCTTTATTGACCAAATATATTTTTCTGTTGAACATTTTCTTCTCTATTTGAGGATATTTATTGTCAGTATCAATCAGTGATTCATCTAAAGTGATAAGATGTTTCAAATACAGTAGGTGGTAGCTGCTGAAGACATGGAATTGGTTGAATTCATGACTTCCATCAACCTTTTTGTGAGTCAGGAAGATGATTCCACTGATTTCCTGTTGGACTTTTCTCATCATTTGGTAATTTAGTTCAACCTGAAGAAGAGGACAGGGCTGAGGTCGCTGATAGGAGGCAGTTTGTTGACCTCCTGAAACGAATGCTCCAGATGGATGCCAGCGAGAGGATTACACCAAGTGAAATCCTCTCACATCCATTCATCGCAATGAGCGACCTCGCCAGCGGCTCCCACCACAGCTCTCAGTAAGTGTGTGTGTTTGGATGTGTGGCGTGAGTCCTTATATTGCTGCTTTGCACATCGGTTATCAGACAAGGGTAGGCGCTGTAGGTGAATGATTCATCAATTGATCAACTGATTGATTGATTGGCATGCTTGTCCAGTGGGAAGTCTTGCTTCCTGGCTATGAGCATAACTGTGAGTTTGTCCTTTTGGAAGGTACCTGAATGTACCTGTACAACAAATTTGAGCTAGCAGTATATGTTAACTGCATGTGTCCTCATTCAGCAGCGCTAGGGGAACTTCCACTCCAGGTGTCATCTTGGTTCACCCAATGCCCCCAGTGTCTAGCCCCCAGGCTGTTCTGGACTCCAGCTCCCAGTCCATCTATGAACTGGCACCTGAGGAGACTCCATCGCTGGACACCTCAAAGGTAGGAATCACTGCTTGCTCAGTGTCAATTATATATTAGCAATAATGTACAGAAAATTCACTCAACCAGGAATGAATGTGATTCTTGTTAATAGTACTAATGGTCTCCTCACAGGATGGAGCTCCAGCAGCAAGCCCCACTGTGGACTCTGCTATTGTGGCCACCCCTTCAGTTCCCTTGAGCAGCCCCACTGTGGACTCTGCTGTTGTGGCCACCCCTTCAGTTCCCCTGAGCAGCCCCACTGTGGACTCCGCTGTTGTGGCCACCCCTTCAGTTCCCTTGAGCAGCCCCACTGTGGACTCCGCTATTGTGGCCACCCCTTCGGTTCCCCTGAGCAGCCCCACTGTGAACTCTGCTGTTGTGGCCACCCCTTCGGTTCCCCTGAGCAGCCCCACTGTGGACTCTACTGTTGTGGCCACCCCTTCAGTTCCCTTGAGCAGCCCCACTGTAGACTCTGCTACTGTGGCCACCCCTTCGGTTCCCCTGAGCAGCCCCACTGTGGACTCCGCTGTTGTGGCCACCCCTTCAGTTCCCTTGAGCAGCCCCACTGTGGACTCCGCTATTGTGGCCACCCCTTCGGTTCCCCTGAGCAGCCCCACTGTGAACTCTGCTGTTGTGGCCACCCCTTCGGTTCCCCTGAGCAGCCCCACTGTGGACTCTACTGTTGTGGCCACCCCTTCAGTTCCCTTGAGCAGCCCCACTGTAGACTCTGCTACTGTGGCCACCCCTTCGGTTCCCCTGAGCAGCTCCACTGTGGACACAAACGCTGCTCACATCACATCTGGTAAGACATTCACCTCCACTTGTGTCTGAATTGTCAAGTCCTTCCACACTGTAGTTGATTCCATCAAGGTCACTTGAGGCATTGACTGTCCTCTTTCGGTTTTTAGAGGTCAGCAAGCCGAAGAAGAAGAAGAAGAAGAAGAAGAAGAAGAAGGGAGTCAGACGCTTCTTCTCCTGGTTGAGGAGGGCATTTTGCTGCTGCGGTGCGGCCACGGCCTCACCTGGGGAGTGAGACCTGTGGTCTCTATGTAGGTTTTTTTCTAGCAAAACACCTGAGAACTACGCTCAGAAAATATTAATCTATTCATTCACTCACCTACAACAAATCTGAGGTATCAGTATATGTTAATTGCATGTGTCCTCATTCACCAGCGCTAGGGGAACTTCCACTGAAGCACAGCCAGGTGCCAGCTTGGTTCACCCTAACTCAGACATGGCCCCCAATCTGAGTGATGGGGAACCTGAACAGGACAGGAACTGCCCCCAAATTAGGTAAGATTATTTCCTCTGCAGCTCCACTCCCCCCTCAGATGAGGGTGGAAGAGGAGGAAAATGGTCCAGTTAGGCCATAATGTGAGCAGATCAGGGACCTTGTGCATCCATATGTGAAATTTGCAAGATTTGATGACAAAAGGCATTAGTACGCTAGAAGTGCAGTTTTTGATCACCAATATCAGGACAGACTTGTTCACTTTGAGCACATATTGGTCTCTGCCAAATGACATCAAAAACAATGGAGATACAAATACTGCTCTTAGAAACTTGAACTTAAAATGGTGTGTGTGTGTGTGTGTGTGTGTGTGTGTGTGTGTGTGTGTGTGTGTGTGTGTGTGTGTGTGTTTATCCCCAGGCTGTTCTGGACTCCTGGATAAAAACACCTGGCTGTGATAACTGAGGGGACTCCATCACTGGACACCACAGAGGTAGGAATCTCTGAATGAAAAATGAAAAATTGACTCAACCAGGAATGAATGTGATTCTTGTTAATAGTACTAATGGTCTCCTCACAGGTTGGAGCTACAACAGCAAGCCCCACTGTGGACTCTGCCACTGTGGCCACCCCTTCGGTTCCCCTGAGCAGCCCTGCAGGTCCTCCCTTGAACAATGACCTGGTCCACTCCACATCTGGTAGGACATTCACCTCCACTTGTGTCTGAATTGTCAAGTCCTTCCACACTGTAGTTGATTCCAACAAGGTCGCTTTATTGTCCTCTTTTGATTTTTAGAGGTCAGCAAGCCCTAGACGAAGCAGAAGAAGGTGGATGAGGACATTCTGCTGCTGTGCGACCAAAGCCGAAGATGTGGAGTGAAGTTCCTTATGGAGGTTTTCTCGACAAACACCTGAGAACGACTCTCAGAAAATATTCACCCACGCGTGATTGAAGACAGAAAACATTTACAGATGTAAAAGTGAACATCTGAATGAATGTGGTAGCAGCCGCACTTGAAACTTGCACTTGGCAGAACAAATTGAATCTGCCACTGCAACTTCTCAGATGACGTCTTGGGCATCACAAATCTGCACGTAAAATTGTTGCAGAGAATTTGATGCCAAAGTGATTTGTAGATCTGCGACTTCAAGACGCAAATTCTATTCTCAAGAATAAGGATACATCTGAGCAAATATATTTCAAGTGTGCAGCTGCTTCTCTGACTTCAGATTAACGGGTGGGTGAATATTTTCCGAGTGTAAAAGCCATCATCAAGTTCTCAGGTGTTTGGCTAGCAGAAACCTTCATAGGTCTCCCTGTGGGCGACACGGTGGCCCAGTGGTTAGCACTGTGGCCTCACAGCAAGAAGGACACGGTTCCTCTCTGTGTGGAGTCTGCATGTTCTCCCCGTGTTGGCGTGGGTTTCCTCCGGGTCCTCCGGTTTCCTCCCACAGTCCAAAGACATGCAGGTCAGGTGGATTGGAGACTCTAAATTGCCCTGAAAGTGATTGACAGTCGATCTGTGTTGGCCTTGTGATGGATTGGCGACCTGTCCAGGGTCTTTCTCTGTCTTTCACTAAATTACTGAATGAGCACAAATAAACCCAGTCGCTCAAAAACAAATTCATTGTTGTCAGTTGTGTGTTTTAGCAGTAGTATATATTCACTTTTATTTTAGCTTTTATTCAGATATAGTTAGTAGAAGTGGACTGTTTCTTTCCAACAGCACAGATATGGAGACAGACTCTCTCGCCATCAAACTATGGAAGCATATAGTTAACTTAATCCAAATGTTAATGCACCTGCAAAAGGGGGCGCTGTTTCTCACTTTTCACATTTGAATTAACACTTGAAGTTTGTTCACCACAAAGCGGGACATGCAGGTCAAATGTTTTTTTCATTCACATTTTAATCAGTGAATGTGCAAACCAGTACATGAAAATGAAAACGCTATTGTGGGATTTCATTTTCATTTTCCAATTTGCACGAGGGGAACACAAATGTCTTAGTGTATCTGTCAGCAAAAATATTGATATTAAAAATAACCGGTATACGGTAAAATGTGTGTGTGTTGATCCAGTATTTTACACCGGCTTCAAACGTCAGAACTAAAGACCGCAACTGTCCATTTTCCATTTTCATAATATGGGGGGGTGGGGGGGGGGATCAGTCGGTACATGAACACATCAATCAGAAACAACTGAATCTATGAGGAGAGCAGCCAACCAGCCGTCCATTTAAAGTCATAGTGAAAAAAAGAGAATTCCCTCTCAGATTTTTAATCAGTTTAATAATATTCCACCTAAAAAAAAAGCAGAAATAGCATTAATTAATACAGCAGTTTAAACCACCTTGTGAGCTTTGATTTGATAGAGAAAAATGCATAAGGATGCTACACTGCCTGTCCCCCCTTAAACTCAGCTCAATATTTGGCAGTTGAGTTGGATACTGCAGTACTTCATTAGATGATGAATCTGGCAGCCGGTCAGAAAGCCTGTTCAGGTTGCGGGTATGATGTCAAAGTTCTTAATTTTGTTCTTTTTCTTTGCCAGAAGTCGCAAACACATGAGCATCACAGCCCGTTTGTCTCCTACTGCTCCGAAGTGGTAAAAAAACACTTGAACCAGCCCAACTCGACCACACCGAGAAATCTTCATACTCTTCAACACTCATACATTTGCACACCTGTAGAACTGTACCAAACGAAGCCATATCCAGATGCCTGGCCGTCAGGAAAGTGACAGGAAACTTTCCACAAAGGTCTGGAAAAACACAGACAATTAATTTGATCATTTCCAGCTTTAGAAAAGTTTGGGAATTGCGCATAGAAATCTGGAAAATATGAAAAAATATTGTTTGAACCCTGTGTCATTTCATATATTATGATATGTGTTGCAGTGAAGAGTTACAGAGTGGTCTAGTTGACATATAGTCATATTGCCCAGCCACTATCAGCACACACCATTTTGAAGATAAGTTAACTTCAAGTCCAGTTAAACAATGGAATTTAAAAATGGATAAAACAGATCAAGTATTGGAACCTTAGTGGAAGACATATAACTATACAGCGGTTGGGGTAATACGTGGAGCTTGCAGGGCGATGACAATGCTGTCCTCAGACTGCTTTTATCTTCTTCAATTAGAGACAGTGGTCCGGATCTAGCAGCAGCATTTTGTGACCCAGCAGAATGACGTGACCCTGTGTGGTTTATAGGTATTGTGTTTGTTCAGTCCTGAGCTGTTCTCTCATTTTCCTAGCAGTCCCTGCAATTTCCACAACTACCCAGTGTCTGGTTTACTTCCTATCTGTAGATCACTGGATTTCACAATCTCTTCTCTTCCGGAGAAACAACTCCTCACCACGTGACATCCCGAAAATGATCAGCAGAGGAACTTTCTCATGTAACACAAGCATTTACCTGCCCAGGCTTGTGGCAAAGAAAAGATTTTATCATTTCAAATCAAAGCACAGAGACACGCAGGCACACACACGTATGCATTACATTACATTACATTACAGTCATTTAGCAGACGCTTTTATCCAAAGCGACTTACAATAAGTGCATTCAACATAGGTAGGCAAGAAAACTACTAGTCACCAGAAATCGTAAGTGCATTTCCTTCCTAAACAAGCAACTAAGAGCATAACTAGTGTTAAGGTAAGAGTGCAATAAGTTAGCAACCTACTGTATCTTAAACAAATGAGACAAATAAGAGAATCAAATAAACAAGAGCTAAGACAAATAAGTGTATCAAATGAACAAGAGCCAATAAACAAGAGCTCAGACACATAATTGACGACAAATAGGCAAGGCTAAGAGGAAGGGTCAGGGTAGTGTTTCCTGAAGAGGTGGGTTTTCAGACTGCGGCGAAAGATGGGCAGCGACTCTGCTGTCCTGACATCAGTGGGGAGTTCATTCCACCACTGCGGGGCCAGGACAGAGAAGAGCCGTGACCGTGTAGATCGGCCGCAGGGCCCTCTGAGCGACGGGGCAACCAGTCGCCTCGAGGCAGCAGAGCGAAGTGGTCGGGCGGGGGTGTAAGGCTTGACCATTCACCACCCTATTTGAGTCATTTTTTAAGAGCTGCCCGAAGGCAACATGGACTACAATATATCCTCAGAATTTGAAATGCTCACTAATCTAACAGAAGTGAGGCTTTATCGGGTAATACCACTGAATTTCATCTTTTAAGTGTTGTTCCTATGCCCTGGGTCAGGCCTGCATTCATGAATATTCACTATTGTCTCCCATAGCCAGAAACCTGTCAGAGTAGTTTGTCGTGCCCTGTAATTTGATGTGACACTGGAGTAAAGCTTCGAAGGAAAAGATGCCTGCGACAGCTCTGGCAGTCAAAATTGACATTTTGTAAAGCTGGTTCATTTGGAATAGTTCATATTTGGTGGATAAGTCCATGAAGTCAGTTTCCTACCCATGGTGTATGGAGCAGCTCCAGGCTGTACATCAATATGACATCACAAATTAATGCCTTGGCTCTCTCTAGTTTCTAGCTTTGGCAGAGAATCGTTCATGTCAACAAATACTGATAGTAATACCGTAAAGCCAAGAGAACAGTTTATTTGAATTATTAAATTGATTGTTGCTCCCATGTCCAGTGTCTTTAATTACAGACAGACCTCTGCAACTATCAAAACAGATACCCGTGCCACTGTTAAGCTGCCTGATTTCACTGCACGAGGGAGAGTACTGAAAAAAGATATCCACACGATACATGATGCTGTCCTCGCCTGTCCTGACACCAGTGATGTCATCAAGCGGGGACAGCCCTGATGAGCCTCTTGGGGTTTGATTAACTTGTCAGGAGGTCTACTTGCGAAACGGCAGCAGAACGTTTGACCGGGACTTTCCAGAAGAATGTGGAGGCGTTCACGCTCCAACCCACTGGAATGTTCTCGCTCGTAGCCAGCCATAGGTGGTAGACACCAGACGGGCTTTGGGTCGGTAGCGGCAGTATGGCGTGTTTGGGAATGATGGTTAACATATACCATGTAGTCGACACTGTTATCATCTACAGTATCATTAGTGCAGTCAGTCACAGTCATAGTCATGGTGGAGCCAGTGGGAGTGGGACCCCTTACCTGACAGTGTTAGCACCTTTGAGCTACACAGAACAAATGATCATTGCAATGTTTACAGCCGATTACAAACATATCTCAGAGGCAGAAATAATCTCATTGGTTGAGTTAAACCTCAATGGGCGGAGCCAAAGAACCACAGTTTTTCTGAGTGCAAGTTAGCTAATGTAAGTTTCAGCTAGGCTAACTAGCTTACCTAGATAACTTAGTATGGCTAGATTGCAGTTTTTCATTTAGTAGTAAGAGGGTTCATAATATTAGTTACCTCCTCTCTTACCCCTTGACTTTTTCATTGAGATTCAGTCTAACGTTACTTAAAACGTTGGCTCTCTGGCTCCGCCCACTGGGTTTAACTGAACCAATTAGATTATTTCTGCCTCTAAGAGATGTTTGTATAACAAACCGCCAATCTGGGTAGATGTTGCCGTATCCACTGGTTCTGTGTAGTTCAATGGCTCTAACACTGCCAGGTAAGGGGTTCCACTCCCAAAGGTTCAACGATTTCTATGAATGTTTGCTGCTGGATGAAAGTGGATGAAAGTGTCCAACACATGGCATATGGTACTGGCATAGCTAAAACTCAATGCAATGCCTACTGGTTAAAAAAAAAGCCCCTCACCCCCCTAAAACGGACTCCCCTGAAGGCCTGGCCAGTAAGATGCATCTGGAACCAGTCTGAGGTCCGGCCCACCCCTTCCCCTCCTCAATGTGTGAGAGAGGGAGGTGAAGGGGAGAGAGGGAGAGCAAAGACATAGAAAGACAGAGACAGAGAGAGAGAGATATAGTAGGGGAAGAGACAGAGAGAGAGACAGACAGGGAGAGAGAGAGAGAGAGAGAGACTGGTGAGGCACTGTGTCCATGTCCACAGCAGTTAAAAGACCTAGTAACCACAGAGATGTTGTGTGGTCTTGCATCACTTCAGCCCCATTACTTTACCCTGCCACCAAGAAGTAAATCAGTCCACTACAATGGAAGTACACATCTTGTGACCAGTAAATAAATTCAAAATAAAACAAAAGTGAAAGGTAGACAGAGTTTTCAGTAAATACATATCCATGAACATCTTACCAGATATTGATTTTGCCATATAAAAACATTTTGTAACAGTAGGTTGTGGATATCATTGCATTGTAATTATGTTTAGAGTATAGCGTATATTAGAAGTGGCCGTGGACAACGACCAGAGCTCTGTTAGGAATGCTTAACCAGCATTAAGGCTGCAGAGTGTTTCCAAATAATGGTCAAGTTAGAAAGAAACTTGAGTCTTCGTCCGCTGAGAGCTTTCCCACACACATTTCTGGCTCGATTTCCCAAAAATCTAATCATGACTTTAGTCAGCAAATCATCCATCAAGATTTGTGCATAGCTGGGAAGTTTACTGATCACTATCATAATTACAAACTGCACTTACTGTGTACTTTCCATCTTCCAAATAGTTTTGTCTTTTTGAGGACTATTAGCACTGAATAGTATTATGGCGTAATCTGGTTTGTATCCCAAGGACTATAATGGTTCTGCAGTCCATTGGAAAATATCACAGAGGACCATACTGTGTATCCTACGTGATTTCAGGGCCAGAGGGCATGTGAGCATTATCAGCATCATTGGTAAAGCTTTACGTAATGGATTATATTATATACTTTAATCTTTAAAGGATGTACTATCTCATCATGTCTTACATCAATAACCAGACTTCATGAGCCGTGGTGGGGCCATTTCAAAGAGACATAACAGGATATGACCGTGTTATAGGAGCTTCTCATGACTCAGATGTGTTTCAAACACATTATAATCCACTGTAGCTGCATGCCTTGAGTAAGATGAGTGTTACTGGATCATCTTCTATATGTTTTTATACTGTAATTGTGACCATTAGTGAAGTACACAACTGAATGTGCAAAACCTTCTCTTGACCTCTGGAACAGACAGCATTATGGGTTGTTCACCTTTGGTACTTGAGGGAAGAGACAATTGCTAATGGAGGTTTCCAATGCTGGCCTAGCTCAGTCAGGCCAGAGTAGCTGACAGAGGTTAAGACAAATCTTGTTTGAATGTTGGCTTTTGGCCCTGCTGTGCAGCAGGAGGAGGGATTAGAACCACGCTGGGTGTTGGTTTGACCATCTGTTGCCTTTGTTTTCTTCAAGTGCCAAAGGAGGCGGACGCCAGAATCCGCTGTACCACGGGGGTCAAGTCCATGTCATTCCAGTCAATTCAGGAGTCAGACGATAATTCTGTGTTTACACAACATAGTGATAGTGACAAAGATGTTCAATTCAAGTTTCCTTATCATTTCATTCCTATCAATTGGAGTTTTGGGACTAAAAACCCTTGAAAAATACTTGAAAAGTCACATATGTGATTCATGTCTGCAAGTTCATGGTTGCTGAAGACAACGACTGCTGTCTGGACCCCGCGGTGTAAAACACATTTGGTGCTGTACTTTGGAGCTCAGACTGATTTTTCATTAAGGGGAACAAATGAGGACTCTGGGTACGTCGTGTCCTCTGAGGTATCCTGCAACGGGGCTTGAGGTACAGTTTTCCTCCCCAGACTATGCAGACATGAAACTGCTCCTTTCCCCTCCTTCACTCAGCATGTTGGGTTTTTTATGGACATCTGCTGGCACTTTGGGCCCTAACGCTTTTACCATGTGCCCCTTCAGGAGCGATGCAAGGAGAACCTGAAAGAAATCCACCCTTGTGTATTGCTTCTGCAGTTCAGAGCATTCAAAGAGTTGCGAGTAGTTCCTTAGAACGAGAAGGAAACGTGACGTGGTTTGAAAACCTGTAACACGACACCTTACGCATGACGCATGACAAGAACATTAACAGGTAGAGTACAGCGTGATAACTGAAAGAGTGCTTTGTCTCTAGACATTTTTAGCTTTATACAACTCCACGCTGGAGCCGTTTCAAAAAATGTTCCCCTCTCCTGGAAAAGAGGTAGTTAGCTCATCCAAACTTTAGCTGCGTCCGATGGAAAAAGCTAAAAGAAGACGAGGCTGACTCGTTTTCATCCCCCCCCCCCCCCCCCCACTTCCTCACTCACACAAATTGGGTCGCGGAGGAGAAGTGCACTGTTAGCATTACTTTGGCAAAACTTCAAGGTTTGGAACTTTTTCCAAAGTGTCATTTTACTGCTACACTAATAGTCTATGGTGTACATCATAAAAGACAAACTTTATTGTAATGGAACCCTCTAATTTCTCTTTGAGCCCTGTAGTTAGTACAGTGAATTATCTGAGAATTTACATTTGAGATTGTCTGTCAATCACTGGTTTACTATTGAACTTGATGACCTCTCCCACTGGCACATGGCAAGAGGGTGACATCATCCCATTGCTTCAGCTGCATTCCCAAACCTGAAACATTACCATCAGGCACCCGGGCTTCGGGGTGAAATAGAAACATCTGGCATTTCTTAAAAGAAAATACATTAAGGAGAAAAGATTGGAAGTCATCAAACGTGTGTGTGTGTGTAATGCAAGTTGACATGAATTGTAAGCAACAATGATTTGTAGACCATTTGATTTGTTTCATCGCTATATATCATATTCCCAAAGAATTATTGTGAGCATTCAGTTTGGAATCCTGTAAAAATGTGCCATTCTGTGATTTGAAGTATTGTATTGGTTTCTAGACACCTGTTGTCCCGGGCGAAAAACAGAAGAGGGAACTCAATATTAAGATCTATGGAGCCAACACCTCGTTCGCTTTAACAGAGCTGTTAATTTCAGCTGTCCAAATGAAATGTTTGCTTCTGAAACATCTGGGACAGATTAAAGAGAAAAGCCTGTGTTTTCGCTTTGGCATATTGCACTAAAGTCAGGCATCTATCAGCTGTCTCAAAGAGGGAACCTACCAGGCAGCTTAAAATAAAGAAATTCTGCTCAAATTGTACATATGTGTGACCTACATCAAGGAATCTCTCTATGTGGCAATAATACCACAGGAGACTTTGGGAACAACGGTGATGCGACTGGTACGAGGTAACACCATAACACCAGAGTAAGTGCAGTAAAGAATGTGGCTTTTATACCATGGTTACTAACGTGTGTGCTGTCTGAAGAGTTTTCTGCAGCAGTAATAGTAGTAGTAGTAGTTTACATACATGAGAATAAAAAAAGAGCTCCCTGGTTACCACAAAAGCTACCATAGTAAACAAGAGCAACCTATGAACGGCTAGCGGTGATTTACAGGATCTCATCTTTGACCAAACAGGTTGCTTGTCTGAACCCGGTGAATAATAAACCTTGAACTTGATGTGATAAAGAAGCTTCTGACCAGACGTCTACTTCTGGTGGTGTCGGTGAGTGTGTATGTTTACATGCTCAAAGTCATTTGGACAATAGCTCCTGGTTATCCTGGGACTCCTTAGTCTCGTGCCATTTCGCCAGGATGACATCAAAGGGGGCGTGTTTTTGTAGAGTGTGCCGTTTCATGCAAAGTGCACGCTTGAACAAGTATGACGCCAAATGACAGCGTAATCCAGTTTGCTGGAACATAAACAGCTGGTACATGGAAAACCATATGTTTAGCTACACTTAATTTAGCCCCGATACGTTCCATTCTCTCTCATATGGAGTGAATCACACTAAACTCCATTCCAAAATCTGGCAGTTTTGTACCTTTTGTAGAAACCCCACAATTCAGTATAATCCACCAAGCAACACTTATTTCAGCTGTTAGAAGTTCACTTGTCTTCTTCCAACCAACATGCACCACGGAGGGTGGCAGCAAGCGGTGAGAACCAGTGTGAAATAAGAGCTGCTTGGTGGAGTGGATGAATGCTGAAAAGTGTCTCCTAAAGATTCATAAAGTCATGTTCCAGGTTGTCCTGCTGCCAGGCCGGGCCACATTCATTTGCTTGATTTTTTAATGGAGGCTGTCTTGACGTTCTCTGCATATAAGAGAGAATCTATCGGTGGCACATTCAGTTCAAGATATGATCATATCACATTGTCCTGACGAGTAGTAAATAGTGCAGAAATCAAAGTTACGATATTACGATAGCAGCAAAACTAAAAACAGAAGTGTTAAAGGTTTATACATGCCTCCCAGATTACATCCCAGATTAATATCAGTGCATCCTTAGTGTATTATTTGTGTTTCTCATAATCAGGATAAGAGTTTATATATGGTGTTTACGTACACGTGCCAATTTAAAAATGGTTACCTAGGGTTACAATATCTCAAGTATTATTGGTGTGCATGGAAACAAACTCAATATGCTGTAAGGTCGACTCCAAGTAGATTTTTTTTATTATTTCTATCTGTTTCATGGTAAAATACAAAGATAAGAAAGACAGAGAAGGTTCACCAAAATCACTTTTATTCAGACACCCAGGTCTTCCCCCTTTAATTAAGTGACAAATCACTTATGCTGAAACTCACCATCAGTCACTTCAGAAAATGAAACTAAAGCAAAGATCTCCCGCAATTCCCCGGCTCACACATCCTTGTTAAGAAACAGTCATCCATGTGAAATGCCTTTAACTTGTCATACAGCTTTGGAACGTGGAGAGTGAGGCGTCATTATGAAGGTCGGGGCTGCCACGTGTTGTCAGATGAGGCGATCGGTTCAATTTTGACTCTTTCTTTTACACCATGAATGTCTGTCTTTTGCCCCAAATCTGCATTTGGTCCATTAGTCTCTTTATGGAATGGGATCTTTTCTAAACGCTGTCTTCACAACCAAACAGAGTGAACATTGGAAGCCCAGTAGAAAGTGTCAGACTTCTTTGGTTTTGGAGGAAACATTGGAGTGCAAACAAAAAAAAATGCATACTAAAGTTAAAGTTTGTTACCAAAACAAACAAACAAACAATACCCCATTTAGAGAGGAAAGAGTTAAATGACCAGATGTGGATTGGACAGGACCGGCTATCGAGACAACACGCACATCTGAGTCACGCATAGTCAGACCGTTTGCAGATTTCCTCAGAAACCGGGGATATTTCTGCTTCAGTAATTGTTTTTGTGCATGAGAACCACACTGGGGTTTTGAGGGCAATGCTTATTTTACTTTTCCAATCCAATACCTGCGCACCCAAATACACCACTGAGAGATCAAAGCCTCTCATTCAGAATGATCACGTCTGAATCAGAGCCAACGCCAAAAATGAACATTGGGAAAGTATTCCTCGTGTTGAGTTGTGAGCGCACTAAACACAATCGCTACAGTTCTTGAGGTAATGCTCTCATTGCAACGCAGACTCCATATAAACCTCTGAGGTTGACACACTGCTAAAGATAGTCTCGTCAAACCACAAGTCACCATGAAAGTTTTCTCCTGTTAAACAGAATGAGTAATGTTACTGGAACAACTATTAGTTGGTAATAAACACTCACTCAGACAGAGCAGAGTGGAACACTGAGCAACACTCAAAACCCCATGCTGTCTCGGTCAACGTGGACAAACTAGTGCACATGAAGACTTTCATTCTGAGATGGAAAGAAATGACACCTATCCACTACAAAAGTATTGCTGTCTGGAAGGCAGTACCCAGTGTGTATTATTATTAAGTTATTAGTTATCTTAATGTTACACAACAGAAACATTCTAATATAATGTAGTTTTAGATGTGCATCACATGTAGTTTTGAAATAACAATGAACATAAGATCGGATTGTCCCCCCCAAATTGTTCCAAAAATGTTTTGAAACAAAACCCTTTAATATGAAACGCCAAAGATGTCAATCATTTTGCAACTAGATCCCCCTGACTCTACGTACAAGTAGCCTGATAATCTGGTATTAGGAAGAATTTGCTGTTACATCAACTGTATAATCTAATGCAAACACCTCAACCAGACGTGATGGTCTAGCTGGCACAAATCCAATTGAACCTCCACGATGTGATTGATGTTGTGGCTCATATAACCAGTCGATCTATTTCAACCATCAGACTACTTTTCATATTGGTTGGCTGGATAATCCAGTTGTTGTGCGTAAAGGCTGCAGATATGGGAATTGATCAGCACAGTAGTTGACTAATTTCGCTCTCACACACACACACACACACACACTATGGCCCACTAGTATTAAAAACCTGTGCAAACTTGTCTCTAAACAGAACCCATTCCCACAAGCCCCCCACCCCACCGCCCAGACAGAAGCCATGCTACAGAAGGATGCTCCATTTAAAAAAGTCCCACCAGAATGCCTCAACCCCTTAAAGGCACTTGTTGCACAAAAAAAACAAGTGAAAACAAAATTACTTAATTGACTTCAGTAATTCCTCTGTGTGGTGCAAAGTTTAGACAGGCATTTGTGGTTTGTATTGAGAGCTAACCAAAGGAAAAGGACATTAGGTAACATAATGCAGTGAACACCTGAGCTAAGTCAAGTCATCAACAAGGACCAGTCGAGGTGATGGTGAAAGATTTTGGGCAGAATTTCCCTTTACTATATTTCTTGTTTTGACCAGAAATAGTATCTGTTCACTTTCAGTTGAGACAATTCAATGAATTCATTGCAATCTAAATATACTTCATTAAAAATGATTAGGAATCAATATTGGATGTTGTTAATTAAACTACAATTTCAATTTTCTCTATGATTTTAAGATTGGAAGTAACTTGAATCCCTGGTGAGACCAAAGTGCATGACGTTGGAAAGAAGAGGATTACTTCAGGATAAAAACCCGTTTCTGCTTTTTAAAGCATTACACTATAGAAGGATGAACTATAGAACCACTATTCATTTGAAACCTATATTCTCGTTTTAATTTGTTACAAACACCTTAAATAAATTGTCCTGTTTATGTAAAATACACAATATGTTATGACATAGTGAGAGTGATGAAGTGTACAGTAGGTCTTTTAAAAACAAGAACTTTGAATCCATCAAAGTGAATGATTACTCCACAAAGAGCATTGACTGTCTCTCCAGAAACTATTGTTTCCTTTACCTGCAAGTCTTTGACTCCTTTGAGCCCAGAAAATGAGCAGAAAATGCCTCAGTGAAAGAGGCGAAGACATACACCTTCCTTTTTCCTTTGTTATGCTTTTTGGCATATTGGATTGGGCAGCCATTTTGGGTCTTTACAGAGTGTCGTACATGCGCAGGGTGCGCTCCAGTTGCTGAACAACCCGCTGGTAAAAGGCTATCTGCTCAGTGAGGTAGGCCTGCATCATGTCTTTGAAGTCCACCTCTCGCCGCTGATGGAAGTGGCTCATCTCTGCCTGGAGGGCGAACCCAACCGTCCGGCAGCGTTTCCTAATGCCATCTGCCTCGTCCTGGTCCATCTTCCCCTCGTCACTCATCCGCTGGCTCTCCTTCACCTTGGCAAAGGCACCTGGAGGCAAAAGTCAGTTCTATGTTAGCAAATCGTGATAAACAGTAAATGCCAAGGTCATTTTGTGGTCTATTGTGTTAATACACATAGGTGTGTTAGAAGCCAAGCTGCAAAAGGAAACACCACGTCATCTCAGCACTGATGTTAATGTCACTTTGACAACATTCACTATTTTCTGCCGATCAAACTGAAAGCAGAGTTTATCCCACCCTCCACTAGTGATGTCAAGCGGAGGTACCGCGTCAGTGAGAAGTTGGAAAATGTGATTGTGATAAAGGGGTAAAAATAAAAGCCCTGTAAAGGATTTAAATAGGTTTAATTACAAATTAGAGTGAAATGTAGTGTGAAGAGTTAACAGTACTGTGGGTTTTACTGTGCTGCTCTTTGGGTGTTTCGTTATTATGATGTCCTGTATAAAAATGTTGATTGTTGAAGTGACATCAGTGTTATGATTCAGAATATCTTCTGCATGGAGCTGAGAAGACCCACATGGTACCTTAACCTCCATCACTACTATACAGCTCTGCATTTTACAGGTAGGGAACAAAACACATCACACAGTTCCTTTTTGTTTCGATGCATACCCAACTGCTAGCTCCCGTGTGAGGAGAACAAGTTGTAACAAGCTGTAATTCATCCAGACTCCCATGACATCACTTTCCAAAGGGGCAGAACATGGCAGCCCTATGGCATGTCACCAGACTGCATTTCCCACCAGATTAGTGAGACGGTCTCCATCGTGTGAGATTACAGTCATAACGTGAAACCAGGGAGCTTGAAAGCCCGTCCTGGCCGTGTGAAGACAAGCTAGCCACTTGGACGTCGACACGTCTTGTGCTGAAAACATACAGTACGGTAACGCGTGCGTCGGCCTTCTATATGAACGGAATCTGTGAATTCACGCTGCCCTGGATTTTCTATGGAATTCCTGGCAGAAGTGTGGGAAAGCATGAACAGCACTTCCAGCCTGTTCCAGGGAAGAGGCGTGTGGAGTCGAGTCGGTGGCGCTGACCTACATTCATGCACTCTGTTTTCCACATGAGAGGAGAATATGGTGTGTGTGTGTGTATGTGTGTGTGTGTGTGCATGCATAGGGGTTTTCATCAACATTTCCGGTTCAACCAATTCAAAATCTCCTGACAAAAGAAAGTTTGATGTGCTGTACCATGCAACTCAGTCTTCTCTCCTACCAACCTGTCAAAGCTGCAACGTCAATACACACACACAAAGCCTTGTGGGGGTCAGAATACTTCAATAACCAGTTTCCCCACTCGGTTTTCTGCCTCTTTTGCCTAGCTTAACAAATGCACTATGATACTAGAAAGCCACAAGGTTTGTTTATCTTGCCCAACCAGATCGCTCCCCTTGGTTACCACAGGTTTTACGACTGTGGCCATGGAGAGACTTGAGCTATTTCACATGTGACAGCTACTACCACTCTATAGGGGATAAGGAGAGGAGAGGAGAGGAGAGGAGAGGAGAGGAGAGGAGAGGAGAGGAGAGGGAAAGGAAAGGAAAGGAAATGACAACACTGCAGGAGAAAGAGAAGAGAGAAAAACAGGGAGGTTTTACCATCTTAATGAGTCATAGTGTGTGTGTGTGTGTGTGTGTGTGAGGGAGAGAAACAGAAAGAAAAAGGGCGGTCGAGATTAACTACGACCACAACCCTCCGGGTAGACTGAACACAGGAATCTGCTACATTGCCCATTCCCACAGCCTCCCTGGGCCAAAGGTCACTGTAGGATCAAGACAGGAGGTGCGGCGGTTCTATCGTCTATCATCATCTATCCATGAAATCAGAGAACGGATGTCCGCCTTCAAGATACTTTGTGTTTGTTTACAGCGCAACAACTGTGAGAGAGTGTGTGTGTGTATATGCTTGCGTGCTTCTATTTATGTATTAGCGGTGACCTTTACCAGATCCCTGGGGGTATGTTCTTTTTAAGCAAACCCAGTGCAACGTATCTCCCTGTATCAGGGTCCAAACGCAGCATTTTGAGGACAAGTGCGTCTAATTTTAGTCTGTCCAGAACTGGGACCAGCTAATTAAATCATTCTGGGTGTTTAACCCCTGAGTGGGAGCGACATCAAACTAGAGTACACCTCCCTTAAGATTTGGTCCTGTGGAGGTTCACTGGTTCACCAGTTTGGTAACCGTGCTATGCAGTGTAACAACGTTGCATTGGTGCAGTACTAGTTTCAACACCATCCCAAAACACACTGGCATTTTAATGTGTGTCTGCGGGAAAGCCGTAAGTAGCAGGACTCAATTAGTCAGGGGAGCTATTTAAGGTGAACACGTTTTTATACTTTCCTGCCATGTAAACATAAAATCACATTCAGGTCTTTCTACAGCCCGTGGTTAACTGTGTTGTGAAATGGCTAGGAAACAGTTTGGAGCTACATGTGATTTCCAGACGAGGTATTGAGCCCCTTTAACTTCCATGAGCGTTGTTAATAAATGAGTGTGACAGTGAACAATTTCTACTTTTAAAGAGAAAATCCACCTTAAAACACTGTTAAAAAACAATTATTAGTGATGCACCTTGTATTCCTCAGCCCATGTGGTTGTTTGGTGGTGTATTCTTATTCCTGACCAAACACAGACAATGTGACATCACGTTTGATAGCAGAAAATCATCAACAGTAAACTTCAGGTTTTCAGAATCAAAGAGCGAGGGCTTCTTTCTAGAGCATTCAACCATCATACAGGGAGAAATCCATCAGAAAAGAGGCAGAGATACCAATTTCTCCAAACAGCAGCCTCAACAGACTATAATGCATTTCAGCCACAGGACAGTTTTGAGTAAGGTGGGCACTTTTTCTCGACTGGAAAAGCTTTCGCCTCACTATCATTCCTCTCTCACCTACACGTATAACCAGTAGCTGAATGCAACAAAGTTCACACCTCTCCTCTGGGGGTTGTCAGCACAGCATGTTGAGGGAAAGTTGGTACTCCAAATAAGTAGATTACAACACTTCATCACTTCGTGTGTGTGGTGTGAAGCAGTATTGGCCTAGCCATTAATATGTCCAAGCCCAGCCACTGGTATGGAATGATTTCATTGCTGTGATATAAACCAAACCACACAAAACAAAATTGCACAAAAGGTCTAGGTCGAAAAAAAGGCTCCTTGAAAGACAACACCACTTTTTCCTTTAGTCTTGGAAGTCGGCTAAATTTCTCTCTCTACAAGGAAAAAGACAAAATATTTGGCGGGCGATAGCATGACAAGCCCGCTGCAAATCCAAGGTAATGTGCTAATGTCTGGCAAAGCAACTATCAGCCATACCCAGTACTTGTGTACACTAGAATACTGGAATAGGATCTATAACGTATATAACATGTCTTTAGTAATGTGGAAAAACACTCTCAACTCAACTGTTTTCACTTCCAGTTACTGATGAGAAAAGGTAGCGTAGGATGCCATTCCTCATCAACGTGGAACTATAAACTAAACTTTTGGTACAAGGACTTCAAAAACAGGGAAAATTAACTTGATCACACACCAGCACAATGCAGATAAGGGCTTTTTAAATAGACTGCTTAAATAAGGCTGTTGATGTTGTTTTCAATGGACAGGAAAAAGAGACATTTTTCAGCTGAGGACAAATGTAGCTTGTGACCACCGAACAGTGACCAATAGCGAAGGGCTAAGAGGCATTTGTGTGTGTGTGTGTGTGTGTGTGTGTGTGTGTGTGTGTGTGTGTGTGTGTGTGTGTGTGTGTGTGTAGAGGGGGCTGACGTCTGTGTCAAGCTCCACAGTGAACTGGTGAGATTTTATATCCCTGTCTCCCTGGCTCTGAAAAATGTAGGCTCAAGTGCCAAAAAAAGTGCCATAAAAAGACAAATATAACATAACATACTTTCCAAAAATATGTATTCTCTTAGCTGGGGTCCTAACGAGAAGATGAATATTGTCATTAAAACTTGAGGGGGGGGAGAGAGAGCAGAAGAGGGAAGAGAAGAGAAGAGAAGAGAAGAGAAGAGAAGAGAAGAGAAGAGAAGAGAAGAGAAGAGAAGAGAAGAGAAGAGAAGAGAAGAGAAGAATGCATAACAAGGTCAAAGAACTCAGCAAAATCTGCCAGTGTTTAAAGTTTGGAGTTAAAAGCCCAGAGGATACACAAACTCACAAAACCCTCTGCTGACTAAGCTCACTGTAATAGTGTTTACATCAGCCAATCACTTAGAGAGAGATAACAACACAGCTAGAGTTTATGTCCTGAGATGGAATGTGCTCGTAGCCTATCGCAGCCATCTCAAATGTCCTTGCTCAATTATCCTCAAGTCTAATTATTACTGTAAAGAGCGGTTATGGAACACTAAACTGAATATTTCCAGTTATTTTATTTCTTGATTACTTCAGTGATGAGGAATGTTCAAAACAGAACCACCCTTTCTAGCCTGCATGGGGAATGAGTTACCAGAAATGCTTCTATGACCAGGCAAGTTCCCTCTGCACGCTCGATCCCACTGCGTGGTACAAAATATAAACTGTTGACCATGATTGCAATCAACTGGAGGTGAAACTTTCCAAAGAGCGCCCGCTCCAGAGCGAATATGTTCATAATTGAAACCACACGGAAAGATGTTCAACAGATGATCTTTTGAATGTGTATATAATAGTCGCTGTGACTGTGATCTAAAACTATTATATACTTCATGTTCAGATGGTGTTATAAATCTATGTACATGTCAGACACAATACTAACATTATGTAGTTGTTTATGAGGATATGTTCAGTGTTGTTGTTGATGGGCGGAATAATTCATTACCACTGGCAATAGCCCCATGTTTTTCTCACATCTTACTCTGCAGATTTGAGGGATTCTTTGATCCAAGTTCCCTACATCTGTATGAAAAAGCGATAACCTCATTGTGAATTCAGATGTTCATTGGAGTGGACATGTATAACAATATTTGGTATTTCAAGCTGTTATTTGGAACAACAACAAGTTACACTGTGCTGTGATCATGTTACTGGTATCTTTACGAGTTTTGAAAATAAGCTCTTCAAACTCAGTCAACCTCACAGTTGACCTCAAGTCCCCTCAAGTCCTGATGTCATAAAACAAAAAAACAATTTGAACATATCACAAATCCATTACAACAGATGACCGGTATCAACAGTCATTGTGACATCATAAAGCTTCTAAACACTGTGATTTGTTGAGGCTTTGAGGCACGTTTGTGTTCTGTGATGTCACAATGTCTTCACAAGAGTCTTTGTCACATCATGTACATCTATCATGAAGTCCAATCTTATAGTGAGCTAGGCACTAGCATAAAGAATCTATGACACTTCAGTATGTGATGAAAAGTGTCTGGCTAATCAGAGTTTCACTTGTTTTTGACGTCATAATACATCCAACCTAACATTACCAAAAGAAAAACATAATCAAATGACAAGGATTTCCTTTTAAACTATTAAACTCTTTTTTGCTTCTTTGCTAACACTGACACAGACATTGGGACACAGACAATGACCAACACACGTCTGGACAGAGATTGCACAGCCAGCAGAACACGATTGCCTCTGACGCATGACGTCTCCACGTCAACCACAAGCATTGTCAGTGTTATCGTACCTGCAGCCAGAGTGGGCAGATGCCCAGAGTCTTAAACCAGTTAAAGCTTCACTCCTCTCAGGGGAGGGGGAAGGGAGAGAGAGACTATGGGACACCTGGGGTGTAGCTACTAGCTTTCAGCTGAACGCTTGTATCTAGCAAGCAAAAGCATTGTGTGCATTGTCAACCTCAATGGGCGGAGCCAAAGAACAACAGCTTTACTGAGTGCAAGTTAGCTAACTGGCAAACCTCAATGCCAAAGAAGGAACTGGTCAAAATATGAATAGAAAATAGAAATGGCATTGACTTCCTTTTTTTCATTTATTTATAAACATGGCATTCATTCATTCATCTAGGAAGGTCAGCAGGCTAACTAGCTTACCTAGATAACTATAGGCTAGTATGTCTAGTCTGAACTTGGAAGGTCAGCTAGGCTAACCAGCTAACCTAGATAACTCTGTATGGCTCAATTGCAATTTTCCAGTTAGTAGCAAGTGTGTTCATAATATTAGCTAGCTTTATATTAGTGTCCTTTTCACTGGGTTTCAGTGTAATGTTACTAAGTCAGAAAAACTGTGGTTCTTTGGGAGTTTTAAGACCAACTTCTTTGAGACATCTGTAATCTCCTTCAGTGTGAAAGAGCAGTGCACTGGGCCAACGCAGACAGGAATGCAGAAGCATAGACAGTGTGTGCAAAAACCAAGGCCTAGCCTTTGTCAAGATTTATGTGTGAGCAAATAGGAGAGAGAAAACATTTGCCTTACCACCACAGCCAGCGAAGGGGATTCTGGCCAACAAAACATACAATCAATTTTCAAAAGGTACCATAACCAGGCCACTCCTAGCTTTGGAAATCCAAGCCTGTTTCTACACATTGGGGTTTGTCTGCTGACTGTGTGGTATTTTCCTGTGTGTTATACTCAAAAGTATGGAATGTTAATCCCTGACATGTTTGTGAGACCTGAAAAAACATCATGTGCTCCATGATGCTTCGTCAATAGGTGACACGTCAATAGATTATCAATTCATGACACATACACACACACACACACACACACACACACACACACAGCACTCAGGAAATGTTAAATGAACTTCTGTGGTCTGTGCCACGGCAGATATAGAGGTCATTTGGCAGACATATTTCCTCAGATCTGGCAACGCAATCTTTTCCCTCAAACTGATAGAGGCTGCATGTGGTTCTGTAATGTGTTGCCATATGGGAGACAACTAACCTCTTGTCCAGATTAAAGTCTGGCTGGCGTGCCTGAGGATTCCCAGGGGAACGTGCTTAGTCTCAAACTGTGTGATGTGAGCGCTCTGGTCTTGATCACAGTGGCTTTTGCTATTGTCAATAGCTTTTGCTATTGCCAGAATGGGGAAAAGATAAATACCACGCTTTCTTTACTTTGTAGCAATCTAAATGCCAAGAAATGAGTCAAAATGAATAAAAAGAGAAAACTAAAGTCTGCTGCAGTGTATTTTGATAAATCAATAGCAGATCACGGTGCATTTGTCATATGTTTTTCATTGGTTTTATGTCATTAAAACCCACAAATTGACGTTTAATTTAAAAATGCATCACTCTGAATTTAAGCAGCATTATTGATGCTTTACTTTCCAACATGTCACTCTGAGGACACAGGTGCTACAGGGCCACATCACACAGAGGACAGCGCCTCAGATTTCGTGTTACATAACGTGCGACCAGATCGGACTGATACCAACACTGCAGGGCGGGTCAGTTTCACTCCATTGTGCTCCCTTTTACTTATCACCAAGATTAGCATCACTGTTGTTGCCATGTACTAAATATTTGAAGACTGCACAATATATGTATCACTCTTCCATACTGCTGTCAGCAATGTTACCTTGCTCCCACAGCATACACATTTGTCGGGGCCAGACTGATACCAAAAGTATACTCAGTATATGATAATGTAATTCAAAATCAGTACTATTCATTAAATGGGAGACAGCACAATCAATGACAGACACCAGGATGTACCAACAAACAAGCAATTGTAATAGGCAGCGCGACTGTAGCCGGCAGTACCCGCATCTGCCTGTCACACAAAAGCCTCAGAGGCCCTTTATTCTATAACAATGCAATGTAATTAACCCCTCAGATCAAGGATTTCAATGCATTCATACGAGATCAAGGTCAAACTATTGGATTCGTTTTGGCAGAGGCTCAAAGTACGGTGGCGTTCTGGTGGGAGTCCAAGCCTTTGGACCAGACCAGATTTACTCTGTTCATATTGAAACCAGGGCAGCTGTCCAGACAGACATTTCTGATATGGGAGTCCTTAGGGAGATGCATGAAAAAAGACAGAGAGAAAGAAGAAAAGAAGCAGGCAGAAGAGAGGGAGATAACAGAGGTGAAGTATTTGTGACAGACTAACTAGATTGAGCGACAGAGAATCCAAAGACTGGTTGAGTAAAAGCCAAGAGAGACCAAAAGAGGGAAAGAGAGGTATGGCACACAAACTGAAGGAACACATTTCTTATACATTTCCCTGAACCATCTGCTCCCCAGCCTGGTTTATCAAGGCCATATGCAGTCGCCACATATCAAAGACAGCAATATACCTAGAGTTCACGTGTTCAAAGGGATCACATTTAAAGACCTCATCCTACAGACCTCACTGAAAGGAAAAGTCGGGGCAGGAAAAGGAGCAATGAGGGAATGAGGAGGAGGAGTGCACCGGAAAAGGTTGACCTCAGTTCTGTGTGTTCTGAATGTTGCCACAGCTGTATCTGGTTCAGCAGAACACAAGTCACATCAAGGGGAGCTCTCTGGACCAGCGGGGAAGACTCAGCACAGTCTCTGTACGCACAGAGCTGTCCGACCTCCTCCACGTACAATATTTGTTGTTTCTTGGCAAGCAAACAGAAAGGTGTACGGCAGCAAAAAGCAGAGAAAATGAAGAGCCACGCACGATGCAAGCTAGCCAAGGGGTTTGGGCTTAGCTTAAAAAGGGTGATACTGATTGTCACTAACACAAATATTTGCTTTTGTTCTTCAAGGTCTCCATGTGGTCTGCAATCATTGAGTACTGTACAATACTTCAATCATACAATCTACAATACACTCTCCTCTTTTTTGTCAGATGTGATTTCAGAAAATTCCAGGTTTCCTTTAAATGATGAACAGGCTTGTACATTTCATCTATTCAATTTGCTAATATGTGAGAGCTCATCCAGATATCAATGCACATGTCCTAAATCCCAGTATTGCTCACAAATGGATCGCCACCGCAAATCTGCGCGGCCTATTTAAGCTGTCACACTCACTGCTCATCCTCTGCTGCTGCCACTCTGCACACCGTGTTGCTCTGCTGCCGTTCATGCTGTGCTGATGAAGCTCTCACCCCACCACCACCCCAGCTCTGTTTCATAGTCTGCCTCACTTGGCTGGCCAAGTGAGTAAGAGGACGATGCAACAGGGCCCTGACGCCAAAGTAAATCTGTTTTATTCTCTATAAAATTGTTATAATCAATACGTGAGTTCGTTGACTGAGATTGATGATGCTGCCATGCTAGTTTTGATAAAAATCACTTAGTATTATTCCACGAAAGTAAATGTTGACATTTTCAGATGGCTTTCGTTTCTCATTTAATCCAGGGTGGGGTAAATAAGTGTGACCTGTTGAATTGGATTACAAATGAACTCCAGCTGTTTGACGGAGATAATAACATTCACCAACACCCTTATTTCCAGATGGTAGCAGCCCTTTCCTTCCTCCTGAACTAACTCCTTTCACCTGATATGGGTGTTTGTTTGAGAGCAGACACGATATGCCGGTGCACTGACTCTCCTGTTCAAAAACCTCACAAGGTTAACAGCAGATAAAGCCTGAGTTGTGGCACTTAGCAGAACTAAGTCAGTCATAGGACAATGACATGCTTTTATGTTGTAATTATGCTATTTTACTGTAATTGGTGCCATTGAACCCACAGAATCACAAAACGCCATGGATTCTGATAGTGCTAGGTGTATGGGGTTGACTTTTCTTTTTCATTTTGGTAGAAACATGGCTGTGCTTACATGCAGAGTAACCTGGCTACTGGTCATACTCTGGTTAAGGTCTTATTCGGGTTAAAATGTTTACATGAACCTCTATATCATACGACTGAGTGTGGCTCCTTCAATTAATAAACCAATTAAAAGAATATCCTTGTGTACCTTTGTTGTGCTGCCTGAACAGGAAGTTACTTTGATAAAGGTGCTGATTCCAATAGTAATAAAATACACAAGGTACTGCTCCCGGCCATGTTTTTTTTTATTGACACAAAATGTAATGTCTGAGTTTGTGCAGACAGCGAAAACCAAAAGTGAAAGGAGTACGATGTTTACATGCCATGTAACCCGTTTCATATCAGAGTAAGCCAGGCATTTGAACAGGGATTTCTCATAATCGGAGTGTGATTTTACCTTTATTGGACAGTTGCCAGAGAAGAAACAAGAAAGACATGTCTCGACCTGAAACCGCTAGAAAGTCTTGGGTTTGAATCTCGATCCTGGTCCTGATTTACCCATAGGTGTGTTTGTCAGTCTATGTGCTCGCCCTGTGATAGACTAGCAACCTGTCCTGCCTTCCGCCCCAATGCATGCTGGGATAGGCTCCAGTGACCCTGAGTAGGAATGAGTGAGTATGCAAAATGAATGAAACCTTTTGTATTTGCTGTTCTAACAACACCAACCAACAGAACTAACCTTAAAGACTGAGAAGGCAGACGTTGTATAGGATAAGGGACAACCAGGAAAGTGTTTTTTTCAGGTTGAATCAGCTGATAAAACGTCCAGAGCCTGTGAGCCACTCCCTGCCACTGATACTCAGGTCCCCTTGTCACAACACAGCTGTTGGTTCTGACATTGCACAAGACCAAAGCACTTAACCTGTTTCACTGGTCTCAACCTCTCTGTCTCATTCTCTCGTCACATTTTGAACAGAACCTGAGGAACGTACGGTGAAGTTGGGCAGCAAAAAGGCCCATTTCTAAATGTTCAAATCACCTGAACCCCATATGAGGCCAAAAGGCCCAATAAGGCAGATGTAGTTTGCTTTAGGTGCTTCATTCCAATACCATCAAGAAAATCCATATAATAGCCTAAAGGATACGTCAGATAGCAGAGACATAAAATAAAGCTACAGCACTCTCTCTAATGAAAGCTTTACCTACTCTTAGAAAATGACTGATACCAAATTCTAGCAAATCGTTTGACTTTCTGAAGGACTTTGGTTAATTTAGTCCCTTAGTCCATTTACAGACATTAACATAGAGATACTGAATATTAACTTCCTATTAGGATATATACCCTTTAGGAATAGAATTGTTTAGTAGGATGGACAAAACAAAGCACTGTTTTCACCTTGGTGCTCAGATTGGTGATCATTACTGATACTGATCCATCTATCTGTCATGTGTTAAATAAGGGATACACAAGGTGCTGGAGGCAAAAACCTTTGACCTAAAATGTAAGTCATGACAAAATAAACAACCCAGATTGACACATGAAACATGTTCACACACGTATTATTCTGGAAATGGTGTGTGTGTGTGTGTGTGTGTGTGTCTGTCTGTGTGTTTGGGGTCACCCATGACTACACTGACACAAACCATGTTCAAGTTACTCTTCAGATTAGCATCAGCTTAGTTTGTTCCCGTCAACAGAAACTGTTTTCAAGCTACAGCAGGACATCTTGTTTTTTAAGTTATTATTGGTTAAGGGAAGTGAAATCATTTTCAGGACCACAGTCTCTTCAACGTGACATTAACCTCACCAGATAAACTCTGATGGTGCCCACGATCTGGTCTGATGGCAGGAAACATTCAAGTATCATTTGTTGGTTTTAACATTTGAATATGAAGGAAGCTGGAGGGATGATATAGGATGAGAACTGAGGATGTGAAGTTGAGGATGAAAACTGAGGATGTGAAGCTGAGGATGAAAACTTGACACAATGATTGCTCTCACCTGAGGTGTACCCCAACATCTGTGTGGGTGGTGGCAGTAAGCCATCCTGGTCATTTATCACTATTACTACATTCATGATGTGCCTTTCTAAGTGTGTATACATTCATAACAGTGTCAAACTGAAACTACCCATGGGAGAGCTGGTTACCTTTCTGTAGATGAATAATGTCTGGGAAGTTGGCGAGCAGGCCTTGGTAGAGCGAGAGCTTGTCCAGCATGTGGAAGAGGTCATACTTAGGTTGCTCTGCAAACATCTCTCCAATGTTCTCGTAAGTGCGGCCTGTGTGGGAGATGGCGTTGTTGAGGGCATCAGAGCTGTGGGGAGGTTCCAGCATGAACGCCTGGCTGATAGACTGGAAGGCATTTCCTAGCCGCTGGAACTCCTTCCTGAATCCACCCAGGTGCTTTCTCACCAGCTCCGAGGCAACATGTGTGAGCTGCATGACGCTGTCGTCCATTTTCTTAGCAAAGGACTTGAAGGAGTCAACCCGCTCCTCCACATCCTGGAGATCCTGATGCTCGTTAGGAATCTGGAAGGTCAACATGAAGTGGGCGCCCACCATCTCGTCCTTCTCCGCCCGCCTCTTACCCAGCTTCCATTGCTTGTCGTCAGCACACATAAGGAAGTGCTCAAATCCCTCATACTGGGAGAGGACTGGGTGACTGGTCATGTGGTTCATCCACAGAATCAGTCGTCTTTTACGCTTCTCGATGAAGTCCTCCTCGAAGCGCCCCGTGGCCTGCTTCTCAGGCAGGTGGGGCACCGAGATCACAGTGAACTTGTGCAGCAAGCGGTTGTACAGCCAGTCAAAGTGTTTGTAGCGTCTGTAGACGGGACGCCCTGTGTGGCTCGGTGTGACCCGGTACGAAATGTAGGTCTTGATGCCTTTGAACTTGGTCTGTTTTGTGGGGTCTTCAATGGAGCAGGAGAAAGGCTGAGGACTCTCCTTCCATTGGGGCCCCTTTGGAGCCATCTCAATGGTGTACGATTCAGCTATCTTTGCCATCATGGGTACATCACCCAGCACAAATGCTTCTACCCCTGAGCGGACAAAGCTAGAGAATCGGTTCAAGTTCCTGCCCACCATACTGCCTTTCCGTGAGCTGGAAATACTGTCCTGTCTCTCCATGCGCGGTTTGGGCCGGTAGTGCACATTGGGGTTATTGGAATGTGGGCTCTGATGGGCATGTCCATTGGCCCCACTGCCCTTTCTGTGGTCATCATCCTCCACCACCGTGGAGCTGTCATCCCAGTCATCCCAGTCATCATCGTCATCATCATAGTAATTATGCTGCATGTGGAAAGGGGTGTTTGGGGCTGAGGGCAAATAGGAGGAGTCATTTCCTAGAGAACCTGCCGGGCTTATAGAGCAGTCTGTCAGGTTAGAGTTTGAGCGAGGGCGAATTATTTCCACATAGGATGCAGGGAAGAGACCCCTCTGCCCCCGGCTGTTCTCCCCCTGCAACCAGCCGTCTACCGAGTTCTCGTCAAAGATAACCAGTTCCTCGTTCTCCTGTATGCTGATCTCCTCTTTGTTTTCACTCTGAAAAGTGTAGATGGCTTTGGCTTTCACTGACATCTTGATACTCCAACGGGTCCTAAAGCAGAAAACTCTACATGCACATAGTGCCTAGACTGTTACACTGCTGTCTTGATGCATTTTACATTGGAAACTTCTGACACTAGCCCACTGTAATATTTAAATGCATCTCAAATTACATGACAACTGTTTGATCAGGCATGAAATAGCATTAACCTGTGTTAACTTTACGACTCGATGTTTAACTGACACGGGAGACTCAACAGTCAGATGAAACTATTACCTACATCAGCCAAAAAAGTCTAAATGTCCTGAAATATACCAACTGTGTCCAATGACAAAGACATTCTCAGCCCATTGGGGCTACAGGTCTATTGTCTTATCATCAGACGCCTATTTTGATTCAAGGTTTAACAATACCTTTATAGAGACTTTATAATGCATGACAGAATGATTTCCCTTGTAACAGCAGGAGGCCTCGGCTACTTCAAGCAAACAAAACAGGTTCAAAAACAAAACTGGTTTCACCAAAGCGCTACTCCAAACACAGCGACGGTCGTTGTAAATCCTTGGCAACTGTCTTGCAGCCTTGCGTTGTTCAGTGATCAGACACTTGGTTTACATCGGGTAGCCTAGAAATGATCGCCGTTGAGAGTATTTCCAAGACAAAGTGGCCCGTTTTGAAGATGAGTAATGGTATCCCCGTGCATTTCGAGCCTGCTCCACATTCCCTCAGAGAGAAACTTGCTCTGTTTTCCTTGTAAACAGGTTCTTGCGCATCTTCAGTCGATCCTTTGGGTGAAAAAGCAGAATTAGCAACCAAATAATCTCCGCCTATTGAGCATCAACACGGATCACAGACCGACGCAATTTCTTAAGGGTTTATTCCTATGCGCTCTGCAACAAAGTAACTCTTTCCATGACGTTAGGCTTGCACAATTGAGGCAAGTTCTCTTTTTTTTCATCTGCGCCTTTTCATTCTTTGAAAGACGGGAAAGTGGCTCAACACTGCCCCCAACATGACAAACAGACTAGAGTGGCAACCATATGCTAGGGCTAAAATTGTAAGGCTGCAGATGAAAACACTGATGATGAGGATGATGATGATGATGATGATGATGATGGGGATGATGATGGAGCTGGTGGAAAAGGAGACTGTATAGGCCAGGGGTTATAATACTACTACTACTACTACTACTACAATACTACTAACAATAATAATAATAATCCTTGGATAATACTCCTTAGAATAACTATCATTTATAGAACACTTATTAAGGCGGTGTTGCAAAGTGCTTAACAAGTTAAATAAAAAGTAAATCCCAAACATTTTCATGTCATGTCATCCTTCATCCATACATTCTCTCATAGTGCTCATTGTCTAGTCAGTGAATGAAATGCTAATAGTGAATTTAAAGCGTTCCTTTTGCTGTGGACCCCTGCGGCACACTCACGTTTCCTGGAAGTCTTTCCTTTGGGAATCACTCGGACAGCACCATCAGGTATGCTGAACTAAACTAATTCTGAACCGTAACATGTAGACCTAATGAACATAATTACTTGTATCCATTAGAAATTACTACAAGTCTTGTCGCGCTTTGCGCATGTTTGCCGCTGGGAAACCCCGGGTTAGTTGACGCCTTTTGTCGGCCAACTAAAAAAGGCGCAATTGGTGGGAAATATGACAACGTGACGATTCAGCGGCAGCTTCCTAAAGTCCACGGTATCTGGTGTTATTATTATCTAAATCTAGTGTGCAGTGCTTCATTGGGGTTTGGATCATATGTACAGATAGTGGGCGTTTAAATACAATACCATGTCCTTGAATCATGTAGCTGTCGGATCGGCGGTTGTTGGGGACCTGTGTCTGCTAGCTTCTTTAGCATGATGCTAGCTTGTTAGCTGGTTGACTAGATGCAGCCAGTCTAGGGCAGTAGTTTCCAAACTTTTCATATCAAGGATCCCCAGTTATACGTTTAGACTACAGATCCCCACTGGATAAAGGTTTATCTACAGGGACACCAGTTTCAGAAGATTGTTATTATCTGTCTGTACTGTTGGTGGGGAGATGAAATAGACGTCATACATTATCTCCTAGTGCTAATTCCAATTAAACGCAATGTTATTGAAGTTAACTAATCATGGAGACCCACTGAAACCCTGTCAAGGATCTCTGCCACTGGTCTAGATTGTAGGTCTGGATTTTGATTACATTGGTAAAAATTAGGCCTATCGACACTGTAAAAAACCGCTGACCGTAGACTGTTACCTAAATCTAATCTAATCTAGCCTCATAAATGTGATTCAAAATATCAATCTTTATCTTTAATTATGTCGCTGACATCCACTGAGAGCGTGTCATGCTCATTGAGTATGAACCAGTAAAAACGCTGAGGCTGATGAGAGCTAAAGATGATGTTACTGGAGGTTGAGCTGCCAGAGTTGTCAATTCACTGTTGCGTAGTTTTCAGTAACGTTAGATTAATATTGATTAATCCAAATGTAACTGTAATCCCTGGAAAAATAAACTCTTTTGAAACAGTATCCTACATGAAATGCAGATATTTATTTTTATGATTACTATAGATAGATAGTAGATAGATAGATAGATAGATAGATAGATAGATATTTTATTGATCCCGGGGGGAAATTCTGGGGTTGCAGCAGCATAAAGGTATCACAGAAAATATAAACTATAAAATACAAGAACAAGACACATGTATAGATGTTTATAGTCATGCAACTTGCAGTGTGCAGATTATACTTTTGTTCTGTGCTTTGTGTTCTATCCAGGTTAAGATTGGTGCTATTACTCTACATGTCTAGTAGGAAAAATAATGTGCCACTAATGTGCCACAATCACCTTCAATCCAAGGGTACAAGCAAGGGCGGTACTCTTAGGGAAGTGGATGAGGGGAAAAAACATAAGCTTTACCATCAGTGCTCTGTTTATTTGCAGAGTCCCCATGGATGACCTGACCCAAGCCCTTTCGGCCAGCTTTGCTGTGTCCAAGGAGCCCAACAGTACAGCCGGACCCCACCCTCGGCTGGCCCAGTACAAGAGCAAGTACAGCATCCTGGAGCAGAGCGAGAGACGCCGGCGCTTCCTAGACCTGCAGAAAACGTGAGCTTACAAACCATCTCTGTGTCGGGGGAGGGGCGAGGGGGACCGTTTGGATACTAATATGGACAACTGTACTGTAATTGCCCTACTTGTCCTGTGCTTGTTTGCTTGGGGTGTGACATAAGGTCAGAGGATGAATCTTTATTGTCTTTACCGTTGGTATAGCTGCAGTGAGGCGCCACCTCTGCTGAGTAAATACAAGGGAAACCAGTGTGGTGCACATTTTGTTCTGCACTGTTTTCAAAAGCACATCTACAGTGACAAATGTCAGCTCATGTATCTCGATGGCTTGGTTGTTGCTCAGGTTGCTGCTTCAAATTTGGTCTATGTAGAAATGCAAGATGGAGGATTTACTGATGGCAATTCAAGAGACTGCCATCTTTGTGCACGTTATATTGTTTGAGTAACTGGCATGTTTTGTGAATAGGTTCATTATTAAGGTGTTTTCATGTTTAATGTAACGCCACAGTGCTATTGGTGGTATTTGAATGAACTTTTTTTCTCCCCCGCCATCCCAGCAAAAGGTTAAACTATGTCAACCATGCTCGGCGTCTGGCCGATGGGGACTGGACTGGGGCGGACAGCGATGGGGAGGAGGACATGGAGAAAAAGGAGGAGGGGGAAGTGGAGCGAGACGCCAACACGGAGGAAGAGGAGATGGAGACAGAGAGGAGGAAGCTGCCAAAGCATTATGCCAACCAGGTCAGTCTGTGATGTAACCAATATTATGACTGAGCGACATTGCCTTGCAATGGACAGCATATTACACTTTTCCATTGCAGTGTCTGTTTTGGCCAGGAGAGGGCGCCTGAGTTTGTAGAATTGCTGCTCTGCTAGCCACTAATAAATTGCACCCTTGTGTTTGCACAAACTTGTTTAATGCCAACACATTTTCCATTAGTGTTTGTGATCTCTTGGATAAAGTGTTGGTGAAGATAGACTGCTGTGTTTGTTAACCGAGGCCTGTGGTCTCCTCAGCTCATGTTGTCAGAGTGGCTGGTGGATGTGCCTGCAGAACTGGACACCGATTGGCTGATGGTGGTCTGTCCCGTGGGGAAACGATCTCTCATTGTTGCCTCCAAGGTAAAAAAAAAAAAAAAAAAAACATCACATGAGTCATTGCTGCATCACTGAAGTTCAAATTTCAGGAAATAAGTAATTAAAGGCACCGCAATATACCGTAACATAAAATCAACTGTGCTATATTCTGTGCACCATGATGAGCCCCTGTGAGGTGCTTTTTTAGTAGCAGGTTAAATTAGTTCCCATCTCTGCTGCTTTTGATGCCAAGATAAAGGGTTGAAATGTGCACATCCAGTTTTCAGATGCAGGACATCAAAAACACCCAAACTAAAAGTGAGAAGAATGTCTGCAACACTGTCAAAACCAGTTTTGTTGAATAAAGTGAAATGAAAGTAGATATCTGTTTGTGCATGTTCTTTATCTGGGATGTCTTCATGAAGATTTAGATAAGGACCTGATCTAGTTCTTCGTACGTGAAATAAGGAGCGCCCCCTGTAGGCTTCACACACCTCCAGGCCTGACTGCAGATCGAGTGTTGTAATCATGAATGTGGCTGAACTTTGACGAAAGCAGTAAAGACCTCTACCCTGACATGTTGGTTTCCTCTCCCTCAGCACATGATGAACTTTTGTTGAACCAATGCCACTTCCACCACCCCACCCCCCTTCCCCCAACCCCATCCCATGATGCAACAGCATGTATCATAATGACCGCGTCCTTCCAAGAATCTCTTGTCTCATTCATCACTCCAGAGCCTGACCTCATTGTTGGAAAGTCTTTCAGTCTAAAAGAATGGATTCTTTGAAAAACAGGAAAGCAGACAGTTTGCCTTTCTCAAAGAATATTAACTGACACAAATCATTTGTCGCTGTTGGCTCATACCAGAGACAAATGCAGTATCTCATTTCTGTGACGTTCCTGTGCAGCTCAATGGGGAGAACATGGGACTGACATTGCCAGGAGTTAGGGGTTTGATTCCTCATGGTCATGTCAGGTTAATTTAGGTTATTATACTTTGATAGGTTAGATGTTAAGTTGTGTTAGATTGCAACTCAAATATAACTTTCTAAAGCTTTCAATGGAAGGAGAGTGTAACATCATAACAAATACAACAATATCTGATCTTTTTGAACCCATAAACGACATGTATTAACAAATCTGGAGCTCATTTTCCGTCTTGTCTTGTCGTATTGGTAACAACAGTCTTCCTCGTGTATCTTCCTCTTGTGTCCTCTCTGCTATGACTCTCTCTAAAGGGCTCCACTGCAGTGTTCACTAAAAGCGGCTACTGTGTGAACCGTTTCCCTTCTCTGCTGCCCGGCGGCAACCGACACAACTCGGCCATGGGAAAAGGTAGGCGGGCCTGTTCCCCCGACCGGGAGCTCAGCGCTTCGTTGAAATGGACCAGGGCATTTTGGCGATAGCGGCTACCAACAGTAGCTTCTGCCATTGGCTCCCACTCAGCTGTAAAGCTATTTCAAATACATGTTATGTTACGGGGGAAGTTGTAATGGTTATAGAAGATTGCTGGTTTGAATCCTGGTGGGGGAAGGAGACACTCAACCTCCCCATCCCCTTGAGCAACGGTGGCCTGTAATGGACACAATCAATAAAGACACAATAGAGACGAGTAAGCTAGCTGATTAGGACAAGACGTCCAAGAGGAACTTGTATTGTAGAGGTAATATAGCAGATTATGGACCAGAAAGTGGTTTTGGAAAGCCAGGAATCTCTTGAGTCATTGGTATTGATCAATTACTCTATGAACTATTAAATTCATTTTGTTCTAAGTCTTTCTTAATTAATAATTGAAATGTTTGGTGTATATAACTGGTCCTTCCTGTGTGCCATCTCCAGACTACACTATCCTCGACTGCATTTACAGTGAAGTGGACAGAACCTACTACATCCTGGACATCATGTGCTGGAGAGGCCACCCTGTCTACGACTGCCCGGTAAGACTGGCTTGTAATCCTCCAACAATCCAAGCATGTTCGTCTAATTGCTTTAAGTAGTGATGTCTGGGCCACAGATGTGCTTTCTTGCCACGTTGCCCAATTAATTTGCTCGGAATTTCAAAGGCGTTTTTTTTTTTTTTTTGTGTGTGTGCTCTCGTTTTCTCGTCAACAGACCGAGTTCCGCTTCTACTGGATCCAGTCCAAGGTCCAGGAGGCAGACGGTCTATCAGAGATCGCCAAACGCAACCCCGTCAGTATCAACAACCCAGAATAGAACCTAAAACACTGAACTGGAACAGCTTCACGTTTCTATTTGATGTTTTGTCATTTGTTTCATGTATTTTACAAGTTTCCTGTGTTTCTGTGTGTGTTGTGTTTCGTGCCTTGCTGCACGAGTTCCCGTTTGGCACAAATAAAGTAAACGTAAAACTCCATCAGAGAGAAATAAGACAAAGGAAAGTGAAAGACAAACTCTCACTGCTGTTTTTTAGGACTAATTGGGTTTTCGGGCAGTTTGACAACTTTGTGTTTGGAGTTCTGCTCCCTAGTCTTCAGTGTTTGTGTGGTACAGCCTGATAGGGGCTAAACCTGGCTTATTGTTGTAGAGTAAACTCACCGTTGGAGAGCAGTTTCTCACGTTTGACATGAAGGCAAATTGTGTTTGGAACTAACAACGTGTTGCCCTGGTTTTGTTTGGTCCAACAGTTCCGGTTTGTGAGCCTTCAAAGCACCGACTGCACAGCAGAATCAATCCAAAAAGCCGTGGCAGCCGAGTACAGCTTCAGCGTAAGAACACCTCTGTAGTCCAACACCTTATTCTATGCTGCACTAAGTGTGTCAATATATTTGGAGGATTTCTCATCATATTTATCAGTCTTATGGATGCAGAAATACATGTTAGTTGCTTTGATCGGTTTAAATCTGAATGGCGCTTCGCTGTTTCTGGTTACAGGTGGATGGTCTTCTCTTCTACCACCGTCAGACCCACTACACCCCCGGCAGTACCCCTCTGGTGGGCTGGCTCCGCCCCTACATGGTCACTGATATCCTGGGTATAGAGGTTCCCATAGGGACCCCTCACCACCAAGCCTGACTACGCCAGCCACCAGCTGCAGCAGATCCTCGAACACAAGAAAGCATCAAGTGAGGTCCGTCCGGCTGATAATGGACGCTATGAATTAGAGTACCTGTCCACCCCCAGCCAGGAGAAAGGGGATGGAGACGCACCGAAGTTTTTGCCCCAAAAGCCAATAAGGGAAGCACACATGGAGAACTGAGAGGGAGGCTCTGGGTTAACGAACGGCTAACTGCTAACTGTGTTGAGTGTCGATGGAACTTGTGAATAGTTTTGCAGCATTGATCAATTGCAAAACATGGCTAGCTCTAGCCCGATGCTCCTCAAGACACCTCCAGGGTGCAGATCAGTAGAGCTACGCTGTATATGTGTTTTTTCCATGGCTAAACATTTCAGTTGCACCATTAACCTGCTACGTTTTGAGGGTACTTTTCGCAGAACTCAGGAAACAGAATTGGTCGCACCTCTTTTGTGGCAGAAAGATATTGAGGATTGTGATTGGCCTTTATAATTAGTATGTCGTGGTCATTTCATAACACATACAATAGTAAGAGGACATCTGCATGCAAAAAGAGGATGAGAGGTCTCTTAAGTGAGTCAGTAGATTCATTTATTGCAAAGTGCAGTGCAGCAAATGTGTCAGTCGAGAGAACATCTTTATTTTGCTGCACTGCACTTCGTCTCCCATGAGAAACCTTTCATTGTATTTGTTTCAAAAGTCAGCAAGGTTTCTTGCCACTTGCTTTGACCAATTGAGTTTTGACATCAGCTAAGAAGAGTGAGTGTCATCTACTCACTGTACTTAATGGCTAGAAGGCTGAGGGCTTGTTTGACTGCTCACACCTTGGCAGTGGCTACCAGGTTGAAAAAGTGATATGGACTTTTATCATTTGCTTTTAAATTCAAAGTTGCTCATAGATTGAAGCTGTTTTTAAGTATGTTTCTGAATAAATGTTTTTTTTAATCGACCCACTTTCTCTCCGCACTCATGTATTAATAATTCCCACAAGTCATTCTAGAATATAATGGTGTTTTGAAAGGTGTATTGCAAACAGGGGAAGCCAGCAAATTAGATTCATTCTCTGGCAAAGATGTGAAATATCAGGGAATTTTAAAAATGGGACTGTTGAATAAAAAATGTAATCTTTACTAGCAATTCTAGATAAGTTGTTTCCTGCTCAGTGTATTAGATAGTGGTTTGTTCTTTTCATCACCTCAGAGCTTCTGGGAACAGAAAAACCAAATGTTTTGAAATCAAATGTATGGCATGAATGTTTGAATGCAGTCATTGATGGTCCTGCATTTAATAGATTTTGCATTTGCCCCAGAGGGTGATGAAGGATTACCACATAAAGTTAAGCTTGAATAAAAAAAATAATAAAGAACTGCAATTTCCATCACAGGCTTGTTTTTAATGTTGTGGGTATTATTTTTTCCTTTTTGAACATAAGCTCTCCGCACAACTGACTCGTCATGTACCGTCAAGTGAATTACAAGTAAGAGGATGTTACATTGTATAGTCGGTCCCAAATGTGACTCATGCTGCTGAAACCAGCCCTCATCAGCACAAATTACAAGCATCTTCCCCTCTGCAGCAGGTTTACTGTGCCATTTGCGTAACTGTGAAGAGCTTGGTGGAAACTGGCTGTCAACAGGAAAGACTGTCTGTGTGCATGCCATGGTTGTGAACTTCAGTGACCCTTGCAGTGCATCCTCTGCCATCCTCTGCCAAGAACGTTGTCTCGGGTCACTAAGGGCATCACTGTAGCGAGGACTTCTAAATGTCTTTGGAAGGAAGGAAATTGAGTTTTTAAGTTTTAAGAAAATATATATTTGTGAAGTAAGACGTGTTATGTGTCAAGTTTCAACTTAAAGTGCGCTTTTTTGAAGCTTTTTTCACGTCGATTGCTGTCCATCTTTTGTACATTGAGGTTTGTTTTTCAGAGATGTGTTCGAGGAATAGGTTTAGTAGTAGGACTGTACAGTTAATGGCCTTAAAAGCTGTAGATTGGATACCACAGGGTCTGATCGTTTTTGCTTTTGTCATCTGCTTTTCAGTTAGATGTCAGTTCTGCCTGGACGTAGAAGAGACACGGGAAAGAAACCAGTTTGACACATCATTTCTGATATGTCTATTGCTGTTTGAAATTTAGAATAGTTAGAATTTCCCACGGATGAAAATGAAAGATTTTCCCTTCTGTTTTAGGATTCAACTGATCCATTGCCTTTATTTCACTTCACCAGCTTTGCCTTACTTGTGATCAACGCATGTGTGCAAATATTTTCAGGTAGTGCCAAAGGATTTGAGCCCTCTGAACTTATATTGGACTGAGGCCTTAAAATGGATGACAACTGTTTTTCACATGTCGTTTTTTTATATCGCATCCAGTCACCTCTTAACCGAGAAGGCTGTCAACGAGAGCAAAATCAGGCATGTGGTTAGAGCGAGAATTTGTCTATTAGTCATCCCCAATCGCTTTCCAGGAACCGTGCACCTGTCAACCCACAGTCACAGTTTTCAAAGCACTCTCAATCTCCTGCACACACACACACACATACACACACACACACACACACACATGCATTGTACTCAAGGCCATTGTACTCCAGGCCTGTCTGACACTGAATTCTAAGAAAACAGCCTTTTCTCTTTCCCGCAACTCTCCAGCAGCTGTCAGACAAATGAGGTTTAGTCTGGCTGGTTGGTAAACGGGGAATATAAAATATATTATGATACAATTATATTATATAAGGTGATTATAATGTGATGACTGGAATTAAAAAATGAAATCAAGGTACATTCATTGATTTGTGGACCCATGATGTTTTGACCCTTTTGAATCACACACCAGCATGAATTGGATTTTATGATAGATACGTGTCATCTTACATACAGTAGAGCACATCCTGCTTTTGGAGCGACATGCTTTCCTGGAATACTAGAAATGACTGAATCTGCCTCTGTACCTCCCGCTGAACGGCACAGTGAAGTAAACCAGGACTTCAAAGAGGACTTTTTGTCAGGATTCACATATGAAGTGGGCGGGGCTTATGGTTTTCCAATCACATTTTCCCAAATGACATGATGTCAGCAGGTTGACAGGAAGTCCATTGTTGTCCACTCCCTTTTCCCTTGGTCTCCAGCTCAGACTTTCTCACGCCTCATTATTTACAGTTATTATGGGATCTTGTATTTTCTGTAAAAAAAAAACAACAAACAAACAAAACAAAGATAAAGGAATGTTATTAATAGCGTGAGAATGTATTGTCCCGTTTTCTTTTATAAACATTTCAAGTCAGAGAAAAGAAGTAAAAGTTTATGATCTGTCTAAATAGAGCTGTTGGTCCTGGTATAACAATGTATGAAGCCAATCTGAAACCCCCCTGACAGTGAAAATGGATATTACAACTTTATATAAAGAAATGCCCACTTTGTAAAATCAAAAAAACTTTCATTTCTTTCTGTGCTTTGATTCTGCGTTACTTTTTTTAGTCTAAAAAAACACATCAAGGTATGAAATAAAGACTTGAACTCCGAGCTGCCCTCCCTACTGAAATATCCCTATAATAGTCCTATAGAGACTTATAATCAATAGCGGTAATCAAGATTGAGTGTAGTGACTTTGTCCTACTAGGAGTATTTAATTTCCTGTGAGATCACAATATTCCTGTAAAATGTATTATGGGATGACTGGGGCTTTCTCATAAGGGTTTTTTCTACTTGAAGTGCTTCCAACTTCTTCCAACAAACTATCAAAGCCCCAATAGTAGTTGTTCCTTCATGTAATTATGGTACTTAATGTGCTGGAGAATGCGTAAAAGGATACTACACAAATATAACAGCTAAACTAACTCTCTGTTGGAATATTACAGGAGATAAAAGAAAATAATGTTGAAAAGTATGTTTTTTATGGAGAATTGTCTGTACTGTACATGAGTATCCTCCCCATGCGCCCCGAGTAAATGTGACACTCAAAATGGTGATTTCGCTGTTTTGTTTCCTCTTTTTATGAATGAAGAAGGAGGTGGTGAGCTTTTGTCATTTTCTAGTTAACCACCAGGGGGTAGAACGCCGTCCAGAGTGCCTCTCACACTGTTTCTGCTCCGCTTCACACGTTATAAAGGCGACGTTCAGGGATCAAACTTGCGATTCGTGGCATGGATACCTCGGTCATCAGTCGCCCTCTGATCACACATATGGGTGAGCGGTAGACCATGGTTCAAATCCCATCACCGATCGATCCATCCGCAAAGCCACGTCTAGCTGCTTAGTGGTGCGGTGTGGTTTCTTCTTCTTCTTCTTCTCTTCGGAGAATTTGACACAACAGCAGCGGGTTTTCTAGGCAGTTTCGGATGGCAGATTCGGGCTAATTGGCCTAGGCTATCACGGAATCTGGAGAAGAAACGAACCCAGCTCTTCTGCAACGATTCAGATGCATTCAACTTAAGAGCAAGAGGGACAACCCCTAAGATCCCCGACTCCACACGAGGGCTAGACACATCTCCGTCGTCTTTTCGCTCCACGAGAAAAGGCTCAGTATCTCGGTAAAGGTGATCCAAGAACCGACTGACTGGGGGGGACGATGGCAGCCAGTTTATCGGCGGAGGAAGAACAGGTAGGCCCTAACTACTATCTTCACGGTTCCCCCTTTGTGTTTTTTTTTTTCTTTTCTGTGACAGAGCCGAGGTAAAACTCCAGAGGCCTACCTGGTTTCATTTGGCCTGTGCATTGCGTGCGATTCACCGCTGCAAGTGGGAATTGCAGTGGTGAGATTATTGCGAAATCGTCCTAATTTCAGAACGGAAACATTGTATCGATTTCTGGCGCATTATTGCTCGTTGCGTCACTGCGAGTTCCTTCCAGTGGTTTAACTGTTGCGAAACAGGCCCGCTCGGTTCCTTCACCGACCTCCTATATATATTTTATATACTTTTTTTTTTTTTTTTTTTTTTAGTTTAGTTTAGTCCTTCCATGGGATTGGTTATGTTACGTTGGGGAAAGCTTTTCCCAAGCGTTGACTCATTCAGGAATGAAGTTTTTACTGTCATACAAATAGTGATGCAGTGGTAAATATAACTGGGTAAACTATAACCTCCAGTCGGGGATCATCATAAGTCAAACATTCACCATTATAAACTCAATTCTACTCAATGTTTCCCCCCCATAAAACGTATATCAGTTTGACCCTGCTTACTGTAATTGTATGCTCTATTACATCCCTGGATAGAAAATTGGACTCTACAGTTATTAAACCACATCAGCGTTCAAATCTGTAAACGAATGTGGTGGAAATGAAACTTGGGCTGCTTTAGACCGAACTCCAATAAATGGTGTATCGTTTACAGCTCTCAGCATTAGAGGCAAGTTAGATATTGTAGGCTTATGAAGAAAGTAATGAATAACACGTAGAGAATGTTATAACAGATTAAACTTCAGGTACTCAGATTGCAGTGACCAAATCAGATTGACCATAGCTAAACCTGCATTCATGATCCTATATTTATTAGTACAGGGAGAATTGGTATTAGATGTTAATCTGCTTTGGAGTTCATTCTTTAAAGATGACTAAGCAAAGCAAATGGATTGAATATTGTGTAACAGCCACCTTTGTTTTAAGTTCTTCTTCTCTGCTGCTCATGCCACTCTCTCTGGGCTGGCAGTCCTCTTCCCCCGACTCTTCATCATCTGGCCAGCAGAAAGCCTTATCTGGCTACTTCATTTCCTGTGTGGGCCAGGGCCCCCACTAGGGTGCCGGATGCCCTTATTACATCCCTAGCTCTGTGTGTGTGTGTGTGGGGGGGGGGGGGGGGCGGCTGACTCTCTTGGGAACCTACAACAGTATGGTGGAACTTCATTCTAAAGGCAGCTGTTAAAAGCATTTCCACTAGTGTGTGTGTGTGTGTGTGTGTGTGTGTGTGTGTGTGTGTGTGTGTGTGTGTGTGTGTGTGTGTGTGTGTGTGTGTGTGTGTTCCCAGGAAAAGGGAGAGAGAGAGCGAGAAGTGGGAATAGGGAGAGCGTGACGGTATTGACTTCCTGTTTTGGTATTGACTCATGCCAAATGGGACCGACTGAACTGAAGTGAATAGCCGCTTGGCAACAGCTCCCTCTATTGTTGTCAATAGATTAGCGTGGCATCTGTAATCAAATAGACTACGGAAAGGCAATGGCAAGCCCAGCCCTGAGTCCCCTCCTTGTCTACTGAATCAAGGTGTCATCATGACATTGCAGTCACCCTACACTTTCCATAGCCTCTCTATTGAATTCTCTTTGTGTGGATTTGTGCATTAATGCAGTCGCCGTGTGATGAATCCTCCCGGCTGAACTGCGTACATAATATACTATTTCTAAATACTGAGACGTTAGTATTTAGTATTTAAGCATTATGAGCAAGATTATTTTGGTTCATGTCTCTAACGGAAACCCAAATCAGCACTGTCACATAAACCCCTGCCACACACATCTAGTGGACTGAAGGTGAACCCTCCACAGGTCTTCTCACCACAAGTGTTGCTTATGACAGTAACATTAACCCTTTTTTAGTTCAAGGTTGAATCTTGTTGTGTTTAAAGATGGCTTAAGGGCACCCTAAGATTTTCCCCTCCAGTGGTTGGGTAATCTGTGTGTTTTATGGAAACACTGATCCAAGTATTTCATATTTCCAGTGAAACTTAAGAAAGGCAAGCCGTTGCAACAGTTGTTTTCTCTGTGATGTCATAGTGGGTCCCTACAGCAGTCAGATGTTTTGCTCTTATGATGGTATTTGTTCTCTTCTGATTGTTGTTACTGTTCTCTGTGATGTCATAGGTTGTGTATTGGGTAATGTCATGTGTAATAGCTTACATCCCCTCAAGGTTAAAACAGTTTCCAACCCAAGGCAATGTTTTTTTTTTTTACTCCCTCAGTACTTTACAGGTCTTGTATAATATTAAACAATGACACCATTGTATACTATAACACTCGTGTTTTCAAGTCATTCAGAGTTCGATGTGTATATTAACAGTGACAGGTTGTTTGGTATTATGACAAGGCATATAAACCTACACCATAATTGCATAAGACCTAAGAAGCCAGTGCCTGTTTGTTATATTTCCATGCTTACGTGTTAAAAATAACATCACACTGCCACCACCACTCTTGTTACGTTTCGGCCCGTTTGGCCCTTCATGCTTTAAGCTCCCTGACTGTTGAAGCTGGATAGTGAGTTGAGAGCTTGTATCCTATGAGGATCTTCAGGAGGGCACCTTCAATGTTACATGTTTCATTTATTATGTTAGCACCGTCACAGAAGGGTTGGACAATAATTTAATATTATCGTTTATCGTCTTTGAATACTGTGATGAAATATGATCAAATCTCTCACAAAATGAGATCTGAAATAAATTGTGGAAAATTGCTGAATTTTTGAGTTTTATTGTACTTTATTTTACCATGCATGTAAGTGCAATAAACATCAGTTTGTCCTACAACACCTCCAGAGGCTCAGCTGTCAGTGCCAGGTATCAACCATTAGAACCAACACCAGCTCAGTACCTTAGCTAACCTAATCCATGAGTTATCAACAGCCATTGTCAACCGCATCAGTGAACAACGCCCAAGCAATATACAATAGCTGCAACAACCAACAGAATTATGTAATGTCAGCTGTCTGTTGGGAAGGAGGGACGCCATACACCATACACCACTATCTTGAAACGGCACACTCAGCGTTTCGGAACAGACTGAGGCTATAGGGAGAAAATGAAGCCTGAAGCCCAGATATGGACTCACTGATATTTACAAGAACCTTCTAGTCTATTTGGGCTTACCTTTTAAACTGTGTAAACCAGAATGAAGTGGTTTCAAAGTAATAATGGAGAACTTGGAGGAAAACGCTCCTGCCGTATCAGAATAAGAAGTCAGGCAAATATTTATGCATCCTCAAGGAATTCAATAAGTCACTCCTCCGCAGTGAGTCTTCCACTGCGTTCTGGTGTGCTATCATGAAAACAAACTTGTCCATCCCCACTCAAATTCCACTCCTGCGGATATGGCCCCTAGTGCAGAAAAACCAAACAAGACTGGCTTCTCCAGGAACAGAGGGTCACTGCCTGGAGTTGGCAGGCTCTCCTTAAAAGGCTAAGAGAGAAATAGCAGCTGTCAGACCAATGAAATCTTTGGAAACCCGAGTGTACCTGACAGCAGTCTGACAGGAAATTGTCTTTGGCGCGCACAAGAGGAATAACGCAACTACAAAGAGCCGAGGATCAGTGTTAGGTGGGAGTCGTGTATTGTCTGTTAAAGGGCAATACCACAAAATCAAAGAATTCAGATGTGTTAATTCTGTGGTGTAGTACAGTCTGAAAAACAGACCGAGACAATGATTGGAAGGCTGACTCTCTTTCATCTACTTTCCACAGATCAACTGTACATCAGTATAGTACTACACCTGCAGACACAGTTAAGCAATGGAGATTCTAATCTACGTTTCTATTCCCAGTTGTCACAATCAAATGTATCCGTACGTCATTGTGAACCATAATGAAATCGTGGCTCACAGTTCAGTGGTGAGATCAGAACCATTAACTATGTCGTATTTTATGTTCGTTTAGAAACTATTCATTGGTGCCATATTTGGTGAATTTGCTTTAAAGCATCAGAAATCAAATCTGAAACGAATGACAGACATCTGATTACCTGTGAGACTGGGGAATGAACTGATCTCAGCCCTGCTGAGCGCAGTTATCCTTCACCCCTTGCATGTTAAGGCATTTGAACAGAGCAGAAGCTGCAGACCCACTTGTCTCTGAAAGCGCTGGCTTTCCTGAGGAGAGACAGTGGCGTCCTGTCTTGAGGCTCCGAGCTCGTCAGTGATCGTTTTGTATTCCCGAAGAGCCGCGGACTCCCAGAACTTGACTTCCTGTCTCTCATGCATGCCCTACCGCTGCTGTGCCTGACCAGAGAAGCGGAACCCCTTGTTCTGAGCATGAGCTTTCATTGCCTCCTCTGTCGCCTTTTAGCGATTCACTGGGTGCTGACTTGATAACTTTCCGGTTGGGGTGGGGGTGGAGGGAGGGGTGAGGGGCCACAGGAAGCCCCTAAAAGGATGTTGGCTGTGTTTCTGCATAAGTTATTTGCAGGCTGAGTCGAAGGCCTGTATGGCTTCATGTTCTGCGTAGTACAAATGACATTTGTGATATCAGACGACGTGTTGAATTTGACAGGTTACTTTTTAGATTTGAATCTACCGACTGAAAAAAAAATCCTTTTTTAACATGTCATTTAATCTAGTATAGAGCCTTACAATCTTATTTATCTTAAAAGTGAATATTTGGCTGGACACGCTGTTCTGTCCCAGCATAACACCCAGCCGCAATTTATTTTGAAATGATGTCAAAGTAGAAGGCAATAGTCAAGTTGTATCAACTAGAAATTAGATCTTACCTGACCAATAAAGCTCCAGCCAGGTAGGTGTGTCCAGCCCATTGTCTCCAATAGGGCCGGTGGAATCACCAGACTTCAGATAAACTTGAAGAGATAACAGAGCCTGAATTAGAGCTGTAGCAATAACCCTGTTGCCACAACATTAAAGAATACCACTACTCTAGGGAACTGAAGCAGAAGTTAACCAAGACAGCCCACTGGTCTACTAGTGGCGAGGTGGCTAGCGAGGTTTCCAGACACAGGGGGCACACGTCCTTTATCAACCAAACCAAGCAAGAGACTATGTTGAAAATCACAGCAGCACTCTCCGTTATATCAGCAATCATAAGGTATACACATTCTACAACATATTTCAGAATGGGAACCGTATGGTTAGTTTGCTTATATCACGTAATCTGAAATGTATCACAGTAGGCAGAAGTGAACCAGAGGCAGGAAGGCGACATCACTGCTCCCTATAACCATCCTCTTGGTTTGGTTGTTTTCCTTGTTTACAGGTGAATCATACATGGGAATATAATCTCTGTTGCACAATCAGAAAAATACACATCATAAACACAGTAAAAATTTTTTAGCTATCTTCCTGGTCTTTTGAGGTTCTTCTCTGTAGTTGCAACCAGGTAAAGTGATTTAACTAGAGACTAAATAGCTTCTTCATCCCAACATGCCCGTTGGATACATGGGCACCACCATGAGAGATTTCATGCTGCTCCTCTTCCTCATTGACTAGGAGCATTGAGGAGAAAACCAGAAACAGGCATGGGTGGCAAATTAACCCTGTGATCTGCAGGCTCTGGAAGGACCTTGTTTTTGTGTCATTGTGACCACAGTGGTATCCTTCCACCAAACGCCATTTTGTTGCCAATGAAGAACTTGTAGATTAATCTAGAATTGCAGATTTTTCTAGATTTACTGCAAAGTGATAAAAAGCATCCAGCATCTAAACATTTTGCAGTATCATCCTGGCAACATCACTTTGTACAGGATCAGGAGGGAGAACATCCTCATGCTCACCCCTGGAAATTCACTGTTTTGAAAGGGACTACTAGCCAAAATTCCTGCTTGCCCAAAGATATTCACTTATGTCCAAAACTCAAACTGGTCTTCACAGTAACGCTCAGTCTCGTCCGTCTCAAGGCCTAACGACCTTTCATTAACTCGTCTCCTCCTTTTCGCCGTCTACGTGGCTGAAGTGGATTAATGGGTGACGTCACTACGGGATCGTGGCTTTCACCAAGTCACTCTAGTTCATGTAAAGAACAAGTGATCCCAGTATATAAGCATATGTACACACACACTGAGCATGGCCCCTGTTGTACACATGATAGCACATGAAACATTATCTTAAACATCTTACTAGGCCATGAAACGGTGTCATACATTGTATAAGGCACTTCCTCAGAGGATGTATCAAGTTTAAAGCCTAGTTTCACTTCCTTCCTCCCTGATCTTTGATTAACATCATGGGAGTACATCGTGTATGTGACCACATCTGTGTCTGTTTCAGGCCACCAAGCAGTTTCTGGAGGAGATCAACAAGTGGACCAGCCAGCATGGAGTGTCACCGTTGTCCTGGGAGCTGGCGGTCAAGTTCCTCATGGCCCGCAAGTTTGATGTCCTCCGAGCCATCGAGCTATTCCACAGCTACAGGGTGAGTAGAGGGGGAGGGAGAGAGACTGTTATTCACATTTCAACAAAATCACATTTGCACGTGTACACACCACTAGGTTGCTAATAGAGGTTCTTTCAGGTAACGCAACACACCCTCTGGCAGCCACGAGGAGGTCCTGCTGTCTCAAGAGAATTCAATAGACGTGAATTTCTGCGCCGTTTTTGATTGGAAACTGATCATTTCACTGATAAATAGGATTTTGTGTCTAGATAATGTCTGCTTCTTGGCTAGCTAACCACAGTAACTGGTCAGATAACAATCACTGTCTTATTGTAAACACTGCTGATGTGCACACTAGCTAATGTATCTCGTCACATGCTAACATCACTGTTTGCTTTACTAAATTAGTATCAGCTAGCTAGCTAAGAAAACCACTACTGAGCTGACTGTTCTCAAGCTACAGGGAGTTTTTGAGCAGAGATGAGGGCTAAAGACAAGACTGTACTGTTTACTGTGTCACAAAAACCATATCACATTACTCACTTTGTTACTGATTGGCTCTACACCCAAACCACAATCGTTTTTCAGGTATCTGGCTGCTATATATTGAGCCAGTATTACCTCCATGGTGGCGCCAGATGTGGTTGAGAGATTTGTGACAGAACTTGCAACTTGCCTCTATTTCAGATAAATTGCTTCCCTTCTGATGGTCAGAAATAGCTGATGTCACAGTTTCAGAGGACTTTATCCGGACAATGATAATGATTTTTGCTAAAGTGCACAAAATATGGTGCTACATCCTGTGTCTCAGTGTTTTATTATATCAGCTGCACGAGGCCTAGAGCATTGTGAATCTAGCTGGACCAAACGCAGTTGTGTTAAAAGTGTAAGATAGGATGAACATAGAAATATGCTAAAAAAAACAGTCAGGAACCACAATCTGATGCAGGTCAGTCCAGAGGACGGCACGTGGAGCCATCTCTCTGTTCACCCAGAGCTCTAAGACGTCTTAACAACATGTCTGCCTCTGCAACACAAGGCCTTCTTCATTGAACATGTCGCTTCAGAAGCCCCAGCCAAGCAAGAGATGGCCTAAACAGATGCACCAAAAAAAACAGGCCACACACACACACACTGAATCATAAACAAGGGGAGTGTTTCAAGCATACAGGCTTACTCAGTTTGCCAGATAACTCTTTAGATTATCGAGAAGTAACTTCTGTGTTTTCAGAACGAGATCAAATAAGAAGTCAAATAAAATGGTAGAAGGTAAGTTAAGGTTAAGGGGACGTTTTTCTACCTGAGCTGTTCAGTTGTTCTTCGATAGCTTGGAAACAGCTCTTGGATAGGAAACAGGAGTTCAAGCGTGGGCGTGCAACGTCCGTTCATTTCTAATGAACATTACTGTTATTCTGCTTTTTTCTTTTATTATTTCCTGTTTTTGGTCCTAACCACTTCCCTGATGAGTGGCGTGGAGTGAGGCAGGACCAAATGCAAAAAAAAATGCACTGGGGTATCAACTCCGTGCACTCAAATCAGACGCAATAGCAGGCTGGTAGCGTCACCGACTGGGTGCAGACTGGGGACAAGATGAGGCATTTGAGGACTCCTTGAGGACAGGACATTATCGGATGTAGCAGAGAAATGCTTACCAAATGTCACTGAAATAGCAGTTAGTGACCTTGGTGGTATTATTACCATCAAACTGCAAAAAGATGATCAGGATGAAACCTCTAGGGCCGGACTAGTGGAGCAGACTCTCATTAACCATTCTCATCTAAAAAAACCTCTAGATAATAACAGAATCAAGCCTTTCTCCTCTGAGCCACTTCATAAATACTCAGTTATGATGCTGATGTCCCATTTAGCCCTAAATGCTCTATACTGCAGTTAATTTAATTCTGATGGAATCTTGACACGCCTCAGGCTGATGTTAAAATGGTGTTTAGTGGGATTTGTCTGACCTGTAACAAATGGAAAGTTCCCAAACACCTTGTGCAGGCTCTAATGACCTGAATGGTTTCAAGACGTGGCAGGATTTTACCACCTACCTCTTAGTAAAGTCTCTGTAATCACCAAGGTTGGTCTTACTTCAGCAATGAATGCCTGGCCTGCATAAATGCATCTCATTTCTGATGCCTTGAATGTGACTTTGAGACGGATTCGTCTCCCCTGCCACCCTGCAGTAAGGATTCGTCTCCCCTGCCACCCTGCAGTTCAAGTAACTTGGTTTACTGCTGCTTCAGCACCAGAACCAGAAGAGGTTTTGAGAATTTCAGAGAATTTGTCAGGACAAAATTAAGGGGGGCCAATATTCAGAGAATATTGGGGAAAAATACAATCAAACAGGCCAAGCTGGCCAAGTGGGTTGGGTCGGGGTCGGGGTGGTCTAGCAGGAAGGGCTCGGCACAAAATATCAGTATCTTTCACTGTTGTACCTTCTACCTAGCAACTGGGAGTAGATTCAACTACGATTTATGAAACATGAAACATGGCACTTGGATAAACCATTAAGCACCACAAGTGTTAAAAAAAACAAAAAAACTAATGATGCCCATTACAGTGCATTCTGGCTTGCCTTGGTCTCGGGGTCACAGTTTGGCTTGTCAAAAGGTTTGGCTTTGTTTTTAGTGTCGTGAAACTTTCCCTATACATGAACGGGCAATCTCAGCTACCAGGTACAGGCTTTAAAGAAAGCCACTGGATCTACCTGCAGATCTCTGATGATGCGGTAGTTCCTTTTTCATTTAAAGACAACTGGAACGTGTTATACCCTTGCCCTTTTTTCTGTCTCCCACTGCTATATATGATCTAATAAAGTAGAAATAAAGCTGCCATGAAAGTAATTTTTTAAAAAAGAACAAGAACAAATGAGCTGTGGGAACTAAAGAATCGATAGCAGTGTTTCCTTTTTAGCGTTTCCTCTTGGCAGGGTAGCAAAGCCTCTGAAACAACATTTTAACACTCCAATATAAATGGATGACGGCTCCTCCAGGCGGGGTGGCCCACCTCAACTTTTCAGTGGTGGTTGATCGTAATCTTGCTCACAGAAAGGAATTGACCACGACCGAGGCTTGACCCCGCCTGCTGTGATCTGTGTTCCTCAGGAAACGCGTCTAAAAGAAGGAATCGTCCGACTCCAGCCACAGGAGGAACCTCTCCGCTCGGAGCTGCTCAGCGGCAAGTTCACCGTGTTGGTAAGTTTTGTGTCAGTGTGTGTGTGTGTGTGTGTGTGTGTGTGTGTGTGTACATGTGTTTTCATCAACCCGCTGAATCCCCTCCATATCTGCCAAGTGGAACATTTTATGTCTTGTTTTAGAATAATTCCCAGCAGATGATGATGATGATGATGATGATGATGATGATGATGATGATGTCTGTGCACCATCCCAGCCCGACAGTGGCATGTCCAACCCCTGTCCCACTTTATAACCAGCTCATCCTAATCCTTCTCTTATGTTGCATTACACTGAGGTACTGTTACTGTGCAGATGCAAGCCTCCAGTGTATTGTGGTAAGGGTTCAGTACAACTGTCTCTTCTGATAGAGGGCCATAGGATATAGTTGAACATGCCTCAATTCTGTATATAATGAAATTATTCTGACCTGGACTGAGCTGACAAAAACCTGGTCACGGGGATTGGGACATTTGTGCTTCTATCTCTTCTTGTGCTTGACCTCTGAAAATGAGGAATCTTCACCCGAAGATGAAACACTGTCAGGGGAAGTTTGGGTCCTCTGAAGGTCTTAAGGTCTGTAATTGATTGAGTGACCCTCAAGCCAAGGGACTTCCCCTTGCCAGATCGAATTAGCCTTTGTCAGCCAAATTACAAAACCACTCTTTCCCTTCCCTCTCTCCTGCCCTCCCTCCTCCCTCCTCCCTCCTCCCATTGACACGCCACAGTGGCATCGATTCTACACATCCTCTTGTCTGACATTGGACTTCTCAGCCTCAGCAGCAGGCTTCATATCCTGTCTGAGGTATTTTTAGCCCCCGTGCTAGAACACAGGCTTATTTGCTTACAAAGGAAGGTTCCGGAGTATCCTGGGTTAGTAGCTGTGTTTGGGTAAGGAGCTGCCAGCTCTCGTGATGAAAGGCTCAAACACTGAACACCTCAGATATGAAAAAGAGTTTTGTTTTGTTTTATCTCTCAAATGCAAAAAAAGGGTCTAGAATTGGTATGTTATTAATAAGAAATGTTCCTCCTGTTGAATTGGTGACAGCCCTTTATGGCAACATGCCGGTAACCAGCATGTGAACCAAAGCGCCCCCCTGTGGTCACTGATCACACAGCATTTTTGCATTTTATCCACTTGGTCACTTTATTATTCTTTTTTTTCAAAATGTATTATGGATAGGGAAAAGTAGAATGTTCTTCGTGATTTTTTGCAGATAAATGTAGTTTAGTTAAAAGTTGAATTAATTAAATTGCATGAATTTGAAGACTATACTGGGCCCTGATTGGCCGACAACACCAGCTCCTCTAATTCAAGGTAATGAAGTGGAGGCTTTCCAGTTCAAATGCTGCAAACTGGCCTGATTGGACGGATTTCAGGAATTCTTTAGTTAGGGGAGCCAATCAGGACCAACTCCAGTTGTGATGTGATTAATGGAGTTGGACAGAAACTGCTCAAAATCAAATTTAACATCTCATTAAACATCTCGATCAGAGACGAAGATGAAAATTGAAATCCTAAAATGAAAAGTGAACAAGAGAAGATAAGTTTGAAGTCATTTTGGGTGGTTTAGTACCGTGTCTGTGGAGCCTAGGGCTTAGTTTTGACTGGCTTGCTCATGGGCACCAACAGCAGCTCCACTGGCATGGCACTGGGCACCCACTGACTCATCCATCAGCCATCCTCCTACTGGTGTAAAGTATATAGAGGGAACAGCATTAAGAGATACACAGACGCCAATAGCAGGTATCGGGCCAATGCCAGGATGAACTATGGACTCTGTAGCAGCGTTTCCCCCACTACTCCACTAGATTACAGTTTAGTAGTGGGGAACTGGTAGTGAGAACGTGGTTTGGCTAGCAGCAGCTGGCGTAAGCTTACTCTCTCTGTGTGGTTTGTTTCAGAGTGTACGGGACCCGTCAGGGGCCTCCATCGCCTTGTACACGGCCAAACTTCATCACCCCAACAAGACAGGCAACCATGTGGTCCTCCAGGCCCTCTTCTACCTCCTGGATCGGGCGGTGGAGAGGTGAGGAAGAAATGTTCCGTCTGTGTTTCTATTGCACACCTTTTTTTGGGGGGGTGTTTATTTCTTTTCCAAAATGAATATATTGTGTTTTAGAATTGGAAGCTGGTTTTCCATGTGAAGCACAGATTTGACTATTATAACTTTACAACTTCTGTTTGCCCACAGCTTCGAGACCCAGAGGAATGGCCTGGTGTTCATCTATGACATGGCTGGCTCCAACTACACAAACTTTGAGTTGGACCTGAGCAAGAAGATCCTCAACTTACTTAAGGTTGGAATACCAGGGCAGCTTTTCACATATTCTCAGTAAATGTTTGCATACAGGTAAATGCCAAATGAAAGGAAATGGCTGAGGAAATGAGATGCATGGTATAAATAAATAAATAAATATATCATAGATAGAGAATAAGGTAGATACAAACGCATCCATAGTGAACACCACAAAAAAATTGAAAGCAGGGGGGCTGATTTTTTTTTTTTTTTTTTTTTTTGTGAAAAGGATATAATCCATACTCCATGACTGTTTTAGCCACCAGATTGATGCTTCTTTTGGCAGTTACCTGTATATTTGCGTACATGGAAGTGAAGTGATTTGTGTTTTAAGGACCTAGCAGTATATTGTCTATAGTCAATAACACAGACGCTCATATGGCCGAGTCAGCAGGGAGGAATCAGTGACTTATGTATGATGTGCATTACATTGATCAGAAATAGAGCGGAGTAATTGAGTCACTGTCTGAATAAAGAGTGTGTATTTCAAAAGCATGGAAGAATAGGCACACCATTTTCTGAACCAGTGGCTTTCAAAGAAGGTAAATCAAATTTTGAAAATGTCACTTGACGAAAGTTTGTTGAAACGCGTGCTGTCTCCATCCACCAGGGGGCGTTCCCAGCCAGGCTGAAGAAGGTGTTGATTGTCGGGGCCCCTGTCTGGTTTCGAGTGCCCTACAATCTGCTCAGCCTGCTGCTCAAGGAGAAACTGAGGGAGAGGGTAAATGAAGGGGCTTGGTCCCCATTGTCCTGTTAATAATCTCTAGGAGTTTGATGAGAGATACATTTATACATTTACACATATTATATTATTATATTACACATTATATTATTATACATTTAAACTGATAGGCTTATTTTCTATGGCTACATTGACACTACAGGTGATAGTGGCCCAAATCAGTTTGTATTTGTTTTGTTTTGACCTACATGTGACACAGATGTGATTTTTTTTTTTTTTTTTGGTAGTGCAGTGTAAACACAAGAACACATATGGACTCTGATCTTTTTACTTCCGATTTGGACCACATTCATATTTGATTTGGGCCACATTCAGTAGTGGCAGCAATAACAGAAAGCTAAAGCCATGCCTTTTTCCCCTTTTCACCTCTTCGCCCTTGTTTTCATCAGCTGACGTCATGTGTTGTTGTTAATTTGCGCATGTGGGTGGAGGTCTGTTCGTACTCCTGTCAGATATGAGTAACTTTCAAACATGAATGTGAACAGTTGGACAAAAAAGTTGGATCTGAGCAAAAAAAAAAAACAGAATTGTGCATTAAGGCCTGTAGTGTGAACATAGGTAGAACCTGTGACCTTCAGGTTAGGGGATGGTCTGTCTAACGCAGGGGTGGCCAATCATGTGCCATGGAGGGCCAAGAGTATGCAAGTTTTCATTCCAACCAAAGAGTACAACAGGTGATTTCACTGATTAGCACATCTTCAACCAGAGAGGAGGGACTAATCAGTGAAATCACCTGCTGTAGTCTTTGGTTGGAATGAAAACCTGCATACTCTCGGCCCTCCATGGCACATGATTGGCCACCCCTGCTCTAACGTCTGATCCACCCTGCTGCCTCGTACTTCCTGGGATGTCAAACATGCGGTCTGTTTGAGCACGAAGCTTACCGTTGAATCAGGGTGGGTCACCCTGCTGCTAAGAGCTGCTAAAAGAGTTTTAGTGTCACACGGTGGTCTTAACACCGTTTCAGAGGCTTTTCCACTCTGCCAGTGAATAAGTACACATGGAAAATGTATTCAGCATTTCCCCCCCATAATCTTATTCCTACTTTACATCACTCCCACCCAGGCTGATCCAACAGTACCATGTTGAACATGACTAAGAGGAAGTCCTAACCCTGTCCTTTCTGCGCCACATCCAACCCTGTCCTCTTACCCCAGGTTCAGATGGTGAAAATGGCCGAGCTACGCCACCACCTCCCCAGAGACTGTCTCCCCCAGCACCTAGGTGGTCTGCTGCCTCTGGACGCACACAGCTGGAACCAGCAGCTGCTGGCAGGTCAGAACGGCCGAGTGGACCCCGTGGACGAGCTGGTGGGCATCCCCTTGGACGATACCACCGTTCACGTCCCCGGACCCGAGGCCATGCGGCCGCAGGAGCTGCTGGCTCACCTCGGCAGGCTTCAGCGCTCGGGCATTCATCAGGAGTATGAGGAGCTGCGCAAAGAACCCCCACCAGGAACCTTCCACTGTGCATTGTGAGTCGACGGCAGCACACACATCTGCTGAAGCCCCGGGCTGATACTCGGAGCTCTGGATATGAACTATATAGGTGTTTCTGGTGTTTTGTTAACTATTGGTGGAAGCAGGCTACTCCAGTAGATGTCACTATTAATTGTGACTTTTTTTATTGATTGTGTTTACAGAGCGGTGTACAATCAGGAGAGGAATCGCTATGGAGACGTCTTGTGCCTTGATCAAACAAGAGTTCGCTTGAAAGCCAGAAGGAACGAGGTTGGTGCTCCTCAAACTCCTCAGTTGCATCCATGCTACAGGTGTCAAACCAACAAGGACTAATGCTTCCACTGCCGGTCGCCCTCGACTGGCCAGAAACCTGCTACACTCCCAGTAGTCTACTTCAAAAGCGATCTTGAAGTTTTTACAGTTTTTGATTAGTGTGTGACTAAACTACTTCCACTTCTGTTGCACTCACTCCACTCATACCCAGCTGCCCCAGCTGGACAAGAGAGCTCTATAATCTGATCCCGGTCACGTCCCCACCTTTTTTAACAAACATTTCTCATTTTCAAGAGTTTGTTGAATTGACATTGGATAGCTTGGATGTTGCAAGGGCTTGGTTCGTCTTTGTGACAAAGGTGTGTTGCTCCCACAGAGATCGGACTACATCAACGCTAGCTTCATGGACGGCTACAAACAGAAGAATGCATACATTGGTACTCAAGGTGTGAGATCTCTTTATCGTGCTAGCATGATGCACTTCGTTACGTTAGCTCACTGACTGAATTCTTGAAAAAGTAATTGCACTTTGCTTCCCATCCCACGCTGCGCTGTTTAGGTCCGCTGGAAAAGACCTACGGTGATTTCTGGAGAATGGTCTGGGAACAAAACATGCTTGTTATTGTCATGACAACCAGGTAACTTGAGTTGAAAATAAGAATCAAACCCAAAATCTATTTCTGCTTCTTTTTTTTTTTTGCTGAGTCAAAAAGAAAGTTTAGACAAAACTCAGGTTACAGTTCAAAATGTCAAAGCATGCCCTGTCTCTGTGTGTTGCAGGACCGACGAGGGCGGTCGGAAGAAGTGTGGACAGTATTGGCCTCTGGAGGAAGGGGGGCAGGAGGTCTACGGCCATATGGCAGTGGTGAACCAAAGGGTGGACCACCACTCCCACTACAACCATACCACCCTGGAACTGCACAACACTGAGGTACAACCGTCAACCAGATCAGAACTGCAGAGCACAAACCTGGGAGGCGTTTCAATAAGCAACATTGGCCAGTTTGCCAGACAGCTGTGGAGAGAGAGGACGGTTTCTCTTTATGAACAACACTTGAAGTTATTTTATAGTTATCTGGTAATCCATTGAATTGTTCCCAGGGGGTTTTATTGTAGAGGCAGAATTCAACTTTGAGAACCATAATAAAATTACTCCTGTGTATGCTGGCTAAACTTTTCTCTTAGCCAGCATTTGAGTGTAAACGTACTACATGTAGATTCAACGTTACAATCAAATAAATATGACTTGCCATAGGTGCCTTTTGTAATCTGCTGTCTGCCCTTTTAATGCAACCCTTTACAGTCCACTTGAAGTGATTTAAAGAATTGCAGGAAGTCAAGCGCAAAAAACTTACCACAAAGGAAAGCACAAAGCAGATCTCTGAGACAATTGTTTATGATGGATTGACAGAACAGAACTGAAATGTCTTCACTGCTGATTTGACAACATATCAGTCAAAATGTACATATCAGCCTTGATGTAGCACATTTGATTTGTTAAAGGTGCCATATTATTCAGGTTTCATGATTTTGCCTTCAAATATACTATGGCTCAGTTTAAGAATGTTCTTCATAATGTTTTGCAAATAAATTAAGTTTAGTTAAAAGTTAGTTAAGTCACAATACTAGACCCTGATTGGCCGACAGCACCAGCTCCTCTAGAGGTAAACCGGCTTTCCGGTTCAAATGCTGCAAAGTGGCCTGACTGGACGATATTTCAGGAAGTCTTTAGTGAGGGGAGCCAATCAGGACAAAGTCCAGTTGTGATGCGTTTACTGGAGTTGGTCTGAAACTGTCTGGGGAAAAAAGGAAATGCAAGAACTCAAACAAAATCTAATTTTAAAAATGTCTTCACTAAACATTTTTGATCATAGAGGAAGATTTGAACTCTTATAATATGGGACCTTTAAATTATCCATAACATTACTTGTAGAAATATATTTCACAGCTATTTGGCTGACTGAGGGAATAAAAACATTCATACTCGGATCAACAAGACACCATTTTTGATGCAACTTCAGGTCAATAAATTGATGCTATGGAGAGAGAAATTGTAAATGAAATACAGCTACACTGATCCCACAGCAGGTATTAATTTGACACAATCAATTCTAGTCTGACAGGAGCAATGAAGCTACGTTTCATGAGCAGAATTACTTTTTCATTGTTACAGGTCATGCACAGACATGATAGAAAATGTAATAAAAACTCAGTATTTTTAAGAACTCCTACCCAGATAGTTGCCTAACTAATCCGAGTCCATCCCAAACTTGTTTGTCCAATCAGACATGTGAACAGAGACAAGTCAGTCATTTCCAGTACCTCAGCTGGCCCGACTACGGCGTCCCCACCTCGGCAGTGACTCTTATCGACTTCCTGGGGGCCGTGAAGAGACAGCAGAGGAAAGTGGTGAAGGCTTTGGGGCCTCAGTGGACAGGCCACCCGCTGGGACCCCCGATGGTGGTCCACTGTAGCGCAGGGATTGGGAGAACAGGTGAGACCCTGAGGTTGTGCTTTTCTTACAGCTTAACTGCTGATTATAGGTATTTGCTATATTACATAATTCCATCATACAGCTGTTGTGAGACAAAAAAACACATCTGCAAAAACATTCTCATTGATGCCCATGTATTTCTGACATGTTTCAAGGGCCAAAGGGTCATGAAACTCACTCAACACATAACTGACAATGTAAACCTTTTAGTTTAGGTGAAATATGAAATGGCACCAAAATTGCAGTCATGTTTTTTCAAGAGAGTGATGACATGAGCATTATTTTCTATAATCAGTCCACCAAACAGTCAATACTGATGAGCCCTGTGGTTCCCAGGTACCTTCTGCGCCCTGGACATCTGCCTGTCCCAGCTCCAGGATGTAGGCACTCTAAACATATGCCAGACGGTGCGGCGCATGAGAACACAGAGAGCCTTCAGTATCCAGACCCCGGACCAGTACTACTTCTGCCACAACGCCATTTTGGAGAATGCCCAAAGGCAGGGCCTGCTCTCAGCCAATCAGTGAGCTTCTGCCCTCTCTTGCCAAGCCATTCCATGAGCCCTGAGGTTTCTGCAGCCGACCCGTGAACTCCAAGCCCTCTGCTGTGACCAAGTAGTGAGCCAAGCAAAGTTACTTCTTCAAGTGTTTTGAAAGCAGGCCAAGCCAGACCAAGACAACAGTGATGAGATGCTTCAATGTGATAATGTGACATTCTGTCTTTATTGAACATTTCTGAGAAAACATGTTCTTTGTGGACAAACTGCTTCTGTCTTCTGCAGTTTGGTGTTCTGTGGTCAGGTACGTTGGATTACGTGATGACGGTAATGTTCGTCAACCTTTTGTTCATTAATGTGCCACTTTAAACCGAGTTGAGGGACCTTTTAAAGAACTCCCAACGTTTTTCCCAATAGCGAGTTTGGTCAACTTTCCATCACGCAACAACATTGGTAGCTTTTATACCTCCGTGTGTCCCCGTATACATTTAGCTCACTCCAGTGTATGCTAATGCTTTAGCACATTAATGGATGGTACAAGCTAGCTTTGCATCATATCAAAAGCACCGTAGCCAATACAGATGATAAGGAGGTCGTCTTTTTGCCTCACAGCAAGTTGATCAAAAAGTTTATTTGCCAAGACGTTGGTGTATTCCTTTTGAGGTTGCGCAACACATCTTTTATCTTTCGCTCGCCTGTCCCTCCTACTTCTGGTTGTCAGACAATAAAATCAAAGAAGCAGGGAAGGATAAAACACATCTGAAATGATCAGGCTCTCAAAGGATCCCCTCTGTTACTTAATCTTACAGTGAGTCACAGTCCAAGTGAATTCCACTTTGTTATAACTTTTTTTTTTTTCTTTTTTAAATCAACTTCCACTGAAACACCTTCCGTCTTGTCTAACGTTGAGAGTTCCTGGTTTGCAGTGCAGACAATGACCAGTGTCCACGGCTACTTTTGCTCACTAGCAGTGCCATTATACTTCAGTGTGATATTGGGAATGTATTGTTAAGGACCCCCCCCCCCCCCCCCCCCCCCCCAACACACACACACACACCTGATGAGCAGTCGATACTGTAATGACCGTTGAGTGCCATTGAGGCGTACATCTGTGTAAGTCATCAGTTTAAGACCTCACCTGAGTAGTGCAATAGTTTTTATTTTACACAAATCACGTCTTAGCACTTTGAAATAACCGTTCCCAGTGTGCGCTGAGATTAGTCACTATGGCGATAAAGTGGAATGACAAATTTCATAGTAATTCTATAGGTCTATATGTGATACTGGGATAACTTGACTGTTATTGTTAAATTTAGCAATACATAAATATAGGAAATACATTGTGACGCTTTTGATTTAAAAGTGTGCATAGCACTTTTTGGGGACAAATCGAGGATTTTTAGGGGAATTAAAGATAGAACAGAGGAATAAGCCCAATAAAGTGCTTCTTAGGCCCTTGAAAGTCGCAGTGTGTCTCCATATTGTTGTGTTACGGAAGTTCTTCAGACTCCTGTGGTTGTAAACAATGCCTTCATCTGATCCCAGTGTCTTATGGTTAGAGTACATGTACAAAAGTGTGTCATACTTTGCATTATGTTGTTGCTGGGTGAAAGGTGTAATGTGTTCTTTACTACAGAATTCATATTGAATTTGCTTGTAGTGAAGCATTTTTTAAGTCTGACATCCTCATGCACTCTGATTTTAGAATTATTGTTCCTTTCAATGATGGACGCAAAATGTGCCCTATTTTATTTTTCTATTGTATTCAACAACTCTGTTTTCATACGATTATCCAGGCTATACAGTTATCTACATTAATTTTATATTTGTTCTGTTATAACCTATTACTTTATCATTAGTATGACTATTGAATCAAGCTATACTGTATTAAATGCCAACTTATGTCAACGTGTGCATTTTCTAATGGTTGTTACTGTTTTTTTGCTTGCTGGTTTTGTTGCCAAACAATCTTATAGGGAATGTGTTTATAATTTACAGTATTTCACTTTCCAATCAAGTTGTCATTGATGATGGATAGTGTGCATTTAAATTGTCACAACAACCCCTCAAGGTTTTTTTCAGCTATAAAAACTTAAACTTTATGTATATAGCTATAGTTATCTAAAAGCTGAGTTTACAAAGAGCTTTACAGGAAGGCATGAAAATAAGAATAGTAAAATGCATACACGGAGAGATAAAAATGGGGAAACAATCAAGAAAGCAAGAAGATGCACATCCAAAAAGTAGAAGAAGTGCTTGGTATTGCAGCATGAAGCAATAAAACAGGAAAATACCCGCTCACTGGACTGATGCTCCCCCAGAAGTTGTGGCATAACGGTGCCTGGTGAAGACCAATAGAGGTTGAACTGTTGCTGCCACAACTTTGGAATAAACATTAAGGGAGCGCCCTTTGTGCCGGTGTTTTACTTTTTTTAATTAAACAATCAAGAAAAAAAAGGTTAAAATAATAAAAACAATTACATAAAAGCAAGTCGAGCTATAAGTGACCAGGCTGAACAATTTGTCACCAACTTCCTAATGTGTAGAACTAGGAAGTGTGCTTTTGTTTTCTCATTGACATGAGGTCTATGGAGTTATATCATTTCTTCTTTCTTTGCCCCGACACTAAGACAATAAAAAAGTATTTCAGACTTTTTAAACAAAAAAGGGTCACAGCAGAGCGTACATCCAGCACTACTGCCCCTACAGCATCATAATACATGTATATTATACACGTGTCCATAAACGACCGTTTCGATACACACTGAAATACTAAATCCAGACCGCCAAATTCACAACTCAAGTCAGGTAATCATAACCAGTCATTTCAACTGTCAACAGAAGGCCCACAATGTCACTCCTCACTTCAAATAAAGAACTGGTGATTACAGTATCACTAACTCCTGCATATACACAAATACAGTTCATTTAGCTAGACTGTGGGATATGCCACCACAGCCAAAATGAGTACTGTAAGCAACAGCATTGAAAGGGGAATATCCACAGAATGAGTTTTGCTTTGAGTTTTGGTATTACTTTTTCAACGATGCTTATTTTGGGTGTGGTAGGACGTCCTCGAGACAGATTATTGCTCTCCATAAATTGAAACATTTCAGCAGTAAAGCTTAACGAGAGCAAAATCCAGTGTGTGGATATTGACTTCATGGACAGTCTCCCATTTGTGTCAATGGTGCAGCCATAAGTTTTGTTACATTTTAACAAAATGAGACTTAATTTGTTGGTTTCTGGCGGTGATGGAAACTTGCCTCTATTCACCAATTCATAATGACCTGTTCAAAGCCACATGAATAGTTTGTTCATCCTTAAGTCAGGTGATGTTTGTAGTTAAATAGAAGTTTACAAAGGTCCACCCTAAAACAGAATTCACATGGCATTTCTATGATCTTTGATCGTATAAATGTACAAGTCTCTCCCAAAGCGACAAGCCAGAAAGCCAAGACTCGAAGACTCAGACCAGTGACAGCAGGGAGACTTGCATGGGATGAGGTTCCCTGGCTCAGGGCTGTTAGCATCAAGACAAGATGAGGCACTTTGGGGTGTAAAAGCTCAAATCCACAAAGTCAGCCCCCCACATGTAAGTGGAGCTGCCCTATAAAGTACCACTTGATATTACAAATTAAGAGTCCTGGCTCTTGTAACTTAAGTCTTAAGAAAAAAGTGAAGAAATGTTGATATCCATAGTTCTTAAGTATTTAAACTATTATTCTGCTACCTAGGAAAAAAGCTTATGAATGGGACTCTTGAAAGACTTTAAAATAATCTTCCACTTGTCTTAAAGTTGTTGCAGTGGAAAGGTAAGCATCTATTTAAACACATTTTAGACAAGTAGGACAATTACTAATAGATTTACTGGCTGCATCTTACATTTTAAGTTTTAAGCTTAATATGTTATAGCTAAATAGACAATTACACTTAACAGACCTTCAGCCAAAAGGCAGAACCTCTGAGCCTTTCCCTAGACTTGAAGTTACTTATTGGTAATTTAAATCACTAAACTGAAAATAAAGCCACTCTAAATAATGGCTCCAAATTGTTTTATAGATGGAAGTATGTGTTGCAACTAGGGAGGAAAATCACCTTTTTATGCTTGTTTACATTGCAGTTGCTATTTAGGCCCTGTTTGAGAAGTTCACAAGTAAGAAACAAAGATAGATTCATAAGAGATTAAACTAATCTTAAGAAGATGTTGGGGAATTTCACTTAAGAGCCTTCTTAAGAACTTGCTAAAGTTTAAGTAACTTCTTGAGATCCATCTTTAGAGCACTTCTGTGAATCCGGGCCCTGGTCACACACTGATCAAAAGTATGATGTGTGTGAACCTATTCTGTTAGTTTAACTGTGCTAGAATTGCTGACCCCTGCTCCTGTACATCCTGGTTAAAACATGGCTAACACTGGGAAAGCCTGGGCTTAAGTACCCTTGGCAACTTCACCAACAATACCAAAAATGTATGTATTAATGTCAAGTCATTTTATCTAGTATTCAGTCTTGACATTTTCATTAAAGTGAAAAACAGGAAATGCATACAGTTTCAACTTCACAGCATCTTGAAGTGAGGCACATTTGATATCACTTGTTGAAACAAGTTGATTTGCACTGAAAAAAGGGGAAACACTTTCACCCCTACAGATTTATTGCAATGTTTTAAATGAGGACTTCAACCCTCAATACCGTTACATGTTAAGATGGACATTATTTCAGTGTGTTCATGGAATATTTAAAAATATATCTATCTATAATATGGGTTTGGTTACATTTCCAGGGAAAGCAGTCAAGCTTGAGGCATTAGAGAGATTGCTGCAAAAATTAATTGCAAAATCCAATCAAGGAGCAGGCTATTTGACATTTTTAACAAGCAAAGAAAGTGTAATAATCATTCATTCTTCATAATATTTATTATGTAGGCTATAATTATGCGGATGGAAATGAAACTGTCATATCTAGCCAGTTAGCAAATCATATTTACAACAGACACTTTAGAGACAGTGTTGGAAATAGGATCTCTGTATTAATGCACAGGAGTCTGTCTTGGTGGTTTTAGTGGAGAGAGACATCAGCAATTCAAACATAAAAACACAGTGAATTTGGCTTTTTATTAAGACTAAGGAGAGTTTGAGTCCGGTTGGTAGTTCCTTATTCAGTACATATGAGTTTTATTTGGTGGCCACTGCTTTCTCGCTGACGCCGCTTCGCCTTTAGCGGGTGATATTTAAAATAAAATGACGTGTATTGTAGTGTGCGCCAATGCCAACGGAGGGGGGCGTCTCCAACTATTTTGTTACAAACACGAATCCGGAGTAAGGAGTCTTTTTCCTGGGTATGTAACAGCTGGCTAAACTAAATAATTTAAAACAGTATTTCTATTATATTCGGTAAATTACGCTCGTTGCGATTAGGAGGCGCTCTGTTTTCACCCCAGCCGCTTGTATCCCAAAATGAATTTCAGGGGTTTGTCCGTAAAAGGCATAGAGCAGGCAAAACATAACATGGTTGACCGCAAATTGTGCGGGACGCCGTTTTTTCGGTATTTAAAATGTTCTCTCTGACATTTAGATGATATTTCGAGGCGCCCTGCTGCCTGCAAGTCGAAACATTTGTCTGCAGTGTGCATGTAATGCTTGTTTGCAAATGGATCGGTAGGGGGAGGGAGTTGTTATGGTGAGACAGGTTAGACATTTTACTCCGAACATTGAAGTAAACAAAGAATATGATTTGTAAAGCACAGCCGTCCCCTCTGCAAAGCATCGGACTGTTGCCTGCGTTTTGGCTCGCCTCGAATGGCGTGGTTGAGTCGTGTCGATGTTTCTGTATACGCGGTAGTTCCCGTTTCGTTTGACTTTGGCATTGTTTAGTAAGGGCAACTGGATCGGCTCTTGTTGCCCTGAAAAGATGCGATGTTAGCCGCCGAGGCCCTGCTTCGGCGTGCCCAGCAATGTTCGTGCAAAGCCTTAACTAAGACATGATGCGTTTTAACGCCGTGGACCCTTTGTTTGTAATCTGGGGCCAGCAAACACCCAGATCGACCGACGCGAGTAGGGCTGGTCGGTGCTAGCCGTGGTTTCGTCCGGTGTTGTGAGCTCTCTACAGCCCCGCAGTGCGTTCCCTTGCATGCTTTTGCACAAAACTTGAAAAATGTCTGGCTACTTGCGAAGCAGCCGTGCCAACAATACTCGTGATGGGCTCGACGTGACTTAATCGGTTGGAGAATGGGGAGATACTTGTCTAGTCATATGTGGATCCCGTCTGGAGGGTGTGTTTGCAAAGGAAGCTGGAAAAAAAAGGATGCAATGCAAAATGGTGAAAAACATTCAGGCTACATATCTGTGTGTTGCAGCCTACGGTCGCTGCTAAATGTGAAATTCTCGGCTCGGGTGGAAGAAGGAATCCCGGGCTGGCGTTTCAGCTCCGCCTCTCGTGGGCGATGGTTTATTTTGGAAGTTCCACCTTTTGGGGCTTTGTAATGAGAATTTCATGCACTGATTGGCTGCAATGCACAGAAAGAGGAGGGACACAAAAGCGAAGGACGACATGTGTATATAATCCCTCCCACAGGGTCACGTGTTACCAAACTCCAGGAAGTAGTAGAATCTATTTTGTTGTAGTTTCAAATTGAACAAAAAAAACGCGCTGTGTGCAAGATTGTATTCAACTTATATAGGAAATACATACAGTGACTACCATTACCCCGCTATTACGATTATTATGACACGGAGTGTGCGCGGGGGGTGGGGGTACAACGGCGCCGGACGGGGTAGATATAAACCCAACAGGTCTGGATGGGGTAGATATAAATCGTCTCTGTCCAATAAAGTTTTCGATTTGTAAATGACATGCATGCGTTTCGTGCAGCATCGATCGCCCCACATAAACTGGATGCAAACCAGGCTGAACTCATCGCTGGCATTGTCGCGCTTCAAGTCAAATGGGCGTGCAGGTTAACTGTACGGTAAATCCTTGACTGACATTTCAAAGTCACAATCCAAATCACCCGCTCCCTCCTTTTTGCGGATCTTCTGGGCTGACTGGCCAATAGTATCCCACAGAGGGCGGGATTATTTGTAGAAACCACGCCTCCCACATCCAGCTAACCGAACGGAGATTGTTTTCCTCCCGGGGAGATTTTCATTTGGCAGTCCAGGGCTTGATTTGTTTATTTTAAATGAAAAGCCATTGATAAGTTGCCTCTTGTATACCTCTCGCTTTGATATCCTTTCAAGCCATTAGTTTGATAGCCAAATACATATAAGTGAATATCAAAGAATCATCTGCGAACTTCAGCTTGCTATTCGGGAGAGGGGTGAGTTCAGTTGAATTCATTCAGCAGGCTAACTTAGCTAGCTAACGTTAGCAGACTGTTTGAGTAAATCATATGGGAATCGGCAGTTCTTTTGTATGTCAGTCACTCGTTGCTTGACACGATATATTCCAACTATTAAGTCCATGGCTAATGTTTGCGAAAGAAAGTATGTATGCTAGTGGTTAGCTACATGTGCTACGCTGCTAGCCTAGACAGTGCACAGAGTCGGGCGACTCGTGTTGTTTACATTAGCTAGCCGCTAACTGGCAGCCCACAACCTCTTCCAAAAAGCAAGTTCTTATCAAGTTAACCGAAATCATTGTTTGAACTTATTTTTAGACAAGGTTAATCGGCCAACTAGTTAGCAAGTCAGCGGTGGCGCTTACCTGCGAGAAATGGAGTATAATTTGCTGCACTCCTGCGCCACGCTCTAAATGGCGGGCGTGGAGAAAGCGTCGTGTTGTAACTCGAGGTCGGTGCTTGTGTTGCTAGGCCACGAAGCGAACGGGGAAGGGGGTCTTGTCGGCTAACGGTAGTTAGCATGAAGCAAATTCAAACTGTATTAATCTGGATATTATGATACTTATGATGCCAAAAAGAGGTACAGCATACAGATCGCATACTTGCTCTCGATGGCTATGCTAACGTTAAGACCGAGGATTTGGTTAACGTTAGTTGACTCAATGCAGTTCTGATGTAACGTTACTACAGATGTCGGAAGCGCTAACGTTAGACGTTAGTTTGACAGCAAATGTGTCACTTTGTCATATATTTATTTGAAACGCCATTTATACTCTTTGTCTTCGCCAACATCGTTCATTCAGTGCCTTGGTAGTTGGCGTCTTGAGGAAGTTGTGAATGGCAGAGTCCCACGTTCCTCCAGCACCTGTTTGTTGCATCGGTGACGTAGAGCATCTGTAGATTTCATTGGCTACGGAGACTGCACACAAGTTCGGTGTACATTCGGTGCGTGTTAATATAGAAGTCTAACCTTTTTGATGTTAGCTCATCTCCTCTCACAATATAAGAAACATTTTATGATCAATAAGTGATATCTGTCTCAATATGAGCATCATGCAATACATCTACAACCCATCTTAATCATTTCTGAATCCAAATCTATTATAATGACATTTCCTAAATCGTTTTTGTCAGGGATGAAGTGGAGCGTACACCAAGCTAAACTCACTTTATTCAGCCTTTTGTTTGCAGAGTAGTTTAATTTGAGTTTACCCACCTATTTAGGCGAGATCATTTGTTTATTGCATATATTTATAGTATACATCATAGTAAGTAACAAACTGATTTAAGTTAACAAAGATGGGGCATTTTAATGAAAATAATACATCAGTTAATACTTTTCTACCTGAAAGTATGATTAATTTGTTGTGATGCCCAATGATCACTGACTGGAAGGGCTGGGTGGAAACTTTTTATTTGCTGCATGGTCAAAACTCACATGTTTTTTGCCCAGCCAAACAACAGAAGTGGCTAACTGGCACAACAAATTCAATGTTGAAATAAAAAAATGAAATGATTGCCATATGTTCCTCAGCAAATTATTAAATACAACCAAGAAGCTGATTTAATGGTTGCTGATAACTTGACAGAAGTCCTCCAGTGTGAAATAGGGTCCATCTCTGTTTGTTATTAGGTCTCTCAGCTCCCACGAGTATGAGTTCATAATGAAGCGGCGATTGGAGGAACAGGAAACGGTCTTTGCGTCCCAGCAGCGGCGCCTCCCTGGCAACGCGGAGGCTTTCCAGCATCGTGTCCTGGCCCCTGCCCCGGCTCCGCCTGTGTATGAGGCTGTGTCGGACAACATGCAGCCCACAGCAGGCGTCCAGTACTCCGTCCCCCAGGGATACCAGGTACACACCACTAGCCCGATGTGGATCTGCTCTAAGCTTGTACTGTTTTGGAGTTAAAACTAGGTCAAGTATGAGTGTAGAAGTCATTCAAGTAACTCGTAGCTCAGGATGCCGTTTTAAACTTTTTGGGTTGATTGTGCCTGGCAGCCACAGTGGACTGGAACTCTGTTTATTAACTCTCTAAGTTGTCTAAGCTGTCTCTAAATTGTCAGTAAGACATGAGATTAGTCTTAGTGCAGGCTCTCACATTTCCTTCTACCTGAGTTATGAACTTCATTATAAACATAGAAACCTCTATTTTCCCAGGTGCCCACGGTTGCCCAGAACAGTGGAGGGCATGGGCACACCTCCAGTCCGGCCGTCCACGGAGGGTCCCACCACCACAGCCCAGCGGTTCAGTCCCACGGGCCCTCTGTGATGTCAGGGCACAGCCATACGGCTGCTCCCCAAGCCTCGGCGCAGGGCCAGCAGCAGTTCCAGAGGCTTAAGGTTAGTTGGCCATTTTTATTCTAAAGGATTCCTACACATTTTGCATTCCATTGAAAACCTGAAAAAGTTGGAGAATTGTGTTTTCCAGGTCTGGGAAAGTTATTGCAAATATAGTTCAATCACCAAGCTGCTTTCTGGTATGTGAATGTACCGCACACCAACCTCGAGCTGCTCACGCTTGTGTGACTACCGTACTGCCTGGTGTAAAAGCACACGCTGAATTTCCCTTTCGGCTCTGCACGGCCTACAGAGTGCACACTATAATTCCCCTATTTCCCTTGCAAAAAGTGTTCAGTATACCAAGGCAGAAAACCTTTTCCCATTTGCCACAGTGGCTGATACATTCCTAAAGTCAAGGGCCACTTTTGCTAATTTATCAGTCACCTCAATTTCTCAAATGTAACAAGCCCTGTGATGGAAAATAATAATGTAAGTGTGTTTTTAATGTGTCTGTATAAGTGTGGTCACAGTCAGTGGAAAACTACTGAGATCAGAGCAATGTGTGTATGTTCTTTACTTGGAAAATCTCAAAGATGAGTAGATCTTGGTGTCATGATGATTTGACTGCATGATTGTTTAACTAACCTTCAGACCAGAAAGGAGGGGAAGACACATGTATACATTAGAGATATCATACTGACTTAATCATATTAACATAATGACATGTCTATGTAGCATGGAGTTTGTACCTGCTCTATCAACAGTCTAGTCTCAGGATTGTCCTAGAAAGACCCCATGACTGAAGGAGATTTGCAACATCCAATTACATGTGTATAAATGTATCTGAGGAACTGAATTCGGGAGCTCATTCTGCATACACCTCGGTGTGTGTGGTTTCAGCTCTGCTTGCATTAAAGGCCTAAGAGACGTAAGTCTCTGACGAATATTGTGTTATAGCTTTATTGAGCTGATCTCACCAACTAGACAAAGTGCAATTGACTTAAATTGCCACGACAGCCCTCCAAATAAATTGTTACTCGCCATAGTGACTGGTAGTGCAGCATTTGGCTGGTGCCTTTTGTTAATTTCCCACCATTTTAGTAACCCTGGTTTTATGTGCAGGAAGTGAACCATTTTCTCATCTCATGGTTCATGGGGCACCATTTAATCTGAAGTGTGTTGGAGTTGTGTGGAGAGGTGGTAATTACGGTCTTGGGACCTGGCTTCACTTTCAGTTCTATTTCCAGTGCCTGTCAAGGTTTCAAAATGCACCTCATATAGGTTAATGGTGCTGTAATTGACTGTTGTCAATTTGTTTAAGGCGAGTAATAAGGCCAGGTGATAATCTTTCATTGTCATATTTTCCTAGCAGTGATGGTTTTTATGGGGGTAATTCTGCAGTAGTGGAATTGGGGCATAGCTGCCAAATGAATGTAGAGGAAATCTGTCACAGGGTGATGAAGCTGACGTTCGTCCTTTCTCCCCTCTTTCTAAGGTGGAAGATGCTTTGTCTTACTTGGACCAAGTGAAACTGCAGTTTGGAAACCAGCCTCAAGTCTACAACGACTTCCTGGACATCATGAAAGAGTTCAAGTCTCAAAGGTAAGGAAATGTCATGGAAATGTGCTGATTTCTATTCTTTTTTTTCCCCCAACCAGTGAAATGTTTTAATGTCAAGCTTGGCTGCTTCTTAATCAACAACCCACTTCCCTTTGCAGAATAAAAACCCAGATCAGAAATGTCCTGATGGTATCAGTCGTAAGCGATAGTTGTAGCCAGAGATAAGACCTGGGACATTCAGATCAGATATTAAATGTAAAAAATGCAACAATTTGCAACATAGACTCTGACAGTTGGTCATAGAAATTGTGCTGCAAATCATAGAATAGGATTAGAAAAAAGGTGTAGTAACCCTGAATGAATTAGCAACTACATCTGTGTTTGACAGCTGTCCGTTATATAACGTTGACTTTGAAATCAGTCACAATTTCAATTCCTTATTTACAGCAGTTGTGGATTTTTATGCATCATGCCTGTTTTTCTGTGTTTTCAGTATTGACACCCCCGGGGTCATCAGCAGGGTGTCACAACTCTTCAAAGGTCACCCCGACCTCATCATGGGCTTCAACACCTTCCTGCCTCCTGGTTACAAGATTGAGGTGCAGACCAACGACCTGGTCAACGTGACCACGCCAGGTCAGATCCACCACATCACCCCGCATGGCATTTCAGTCCAGAACATCCCAATCACCGGAGTGGCCACCCAACACCAAGCCCAGCTCCCACCTACTGCAACCACCAGCGCACTGCCCCTTCTGACGCAGTCCACCCCTGCCAAGATGAGCAAGGTGAGTACCAAGTGTAGAGTGGGAAATTACCAGTGCACAGCTGTCAAAACCTGGTGAACTTGAGTTTTCCTGTTCTACTAGCCACTTGTCACTAGTCTTCCTTTTTAGGGCCTATTCTTTACTTTGTAGGTGTCACACTTCTAATTTTGGAGTCGTTGGCATAGTGGTTTCCTGCCCTGACCAAAATCTGTCGTAGCAGTAGGGGAAAAATGTTGTCTCTGCACCAATGACACTAAATTGTACAAATCCTTGTATGGTTATTGAATTTGGAAAATTTCTGTCTTTGGAAAATACTTGTTCGTGAAAAGTTATTCCCATCTCCAGACTTGTTTACGTATAAAATCTAGTCTAAACTGTCCCAAGATCATTTTGCTTTAGGTTGCAATGTCTTGTTGAAAACGGTATTACATTTCCTGGCCCTTCTATCATCTTTTGTAGCCACCGCAGTCTCCAGCCTTGACGCCAAGCAGCCAGAGCAATCCGTCCATCCCAGCGTACACCTCTCCACGCTCCCCGCCCCTGCAGCTCCACGCCCCGCTCAGCGGCACCCCTGCCGGTCCACCCATGCAGAACAACCAGCCCGTGGAGTTCAACCACGCCATAAACTACGTCAACAAAATCAAGAACCGCTTCCAAGGCCAGCCCGACATCTACAAAGCCTTCCTGGAGATCCTCCACACGTACCAGGTCAGTGACTGCAGCCAAAAGGTCATTTATCAATGTGGAACAGTTAGAACAACGTAGGTTAATTAGATAGTTGTTATAATCACTGTTCAATACTGAAACACTATGCAACAATGATAAGTTGATTGTAAATGGTAAATGGGCTGCACTTATATAGCGCTTTTCTAGTATTTTCCGACCACTCAAAGCACTTTACATTACATTCACCTCATTCACACATCACACTGATGGCAGGGGGCTACCATGTAAGGTGCCAACCTGCACATCAGGGGAAGCTAACCATTCATACACATTCACACACCGAAGGCGCAGCTTCGGGAGAAATTTGGGGTTCAGTATCTTGCCCAAGGACACTTCGACATGCAGACTGGAGGAGCCTGGGGATCGAAACCTCCGATCTTCTGATCAGAAGACGACCCGCTCTACCTTCCTGAGCCACAGCCCAACTTTAAAGTAGTTTAAAGTTCTGCAATTCCTGTTCTTATCATTTTCTAATTTTACTCTGCAGAAGACCAAAATGTTGTGTAGTTTCAATACAATCTTTTAATTGCAACGAAGAGAGAGTGTGCAGGACTATTCTGAAAATTGGAGGGGGGGGAAATGTACCTTTTTTCTCAGCAGTGACGTGACAGCAAGTTCCTTTTTGTATTTGTCTACTACAGAAGGAGCAGCGCAATGCCAAGGAGGCAGGAGGGAACTACACCCCGGCTCTGACGGAGCAGGAGGTGTACGCTCAGGTGGCCAGGCTCTTCAAGAACCAAGAGGACCTACTCTCAGAGTTCGGGCAGTTCCTCCCCGACGCAAACAGCTCGGTGGTGAGCAAACTCACGGTACTGAGAACACCTTACTCCCTACCTTACTGCCTCAGTGTTGCTCTCTTCCTGGCCATCTCCATGTGCCCATGTTAATATCAGTATTGTGTATTCTCTATAGCTACTGAGTAAGACCACAGCGGAGAAGGCGGAGTCTGTACGGAACGACCACGGTGGCACGGCCAAAAAGCTGCAGCTCAACAACAAACAGAGACCCAATCAGAACGGCTGCCAGATCCGCCGGCACCCGGCCGCAGGGACCACGCCCCCCGTCAAGGTACACAGGCGTTCGCTGCTTACCACTTTTGCTGTAATTGACTCCTGTGTAATTGACTGTTTCCAGTCAATTCCAATGTTTCGCCCCTGCCATTGTTATGTTGTTTTGTAATTATTGTACCTATGTCTCCCTGTCACCATTTTGGTAATGCTACAGAAGAAGCCCAAGTTACTGAACTTGAAAGATTCCTCAGTGGCAGAAGCTAGCAAGCATGGAGTCGGAACGGAATCGCTGTTCTTTGAGAAGGTGAGTTTTTATTATGACATTTCTCTCAGGTTACAATCTCTCACAATCTCTTTTTTTTCCTTTTTTTTTTTTCAATACAGTTTTTGGCTTTGGTTCATATTCCCTTGTTTTCTGTACATGTAGAGAGCAACAACCCCAAGATTAAAATACATGCTGCTGCACGTAGCTAGTGTGTGCACTACTATCTAATTGAGTCAATATGATACCTAAACATTGATAATAAGATAAGATAAGATAATAATAAGATAAAAGACTGCTGAGCTTTGGGGTATACTATCAAAATATCCACTTACCCATTAGGCAATGAGGTATTGTTTTATCAAATATGAAATCCCTTTGAAATGACCATGGATAATTACTGCTTCATTGAATATAATTGTAATCTCTGTAAACACTTTTGGCACACTGAAACGAGCACGTCCTTACAGTCACTGTGTCATTTCACATTCAAAGTAATAAGAGGGCGGAGCCTAAACATCAAGAGTTTGGCAATACGGAATTATGTTGCGCAACACGAACCTTCAGATGGGCCCTGTTGTGACCTGCTTTTAAATGTAATTCCCAACGTAGGTACGCAAGGCGTTACGAAGTGCAGAGGCCTATGACAACTTCCTGCGGTGTATGGTCATCTTTAACCAGGAGGTGATCTCCAGGGCTGAACTGGTGCAGCTGGTCCTGCCCTTCTTGGGGTGAGTGCTCCGCCAATCACATCCATCTTGTCCTCAGTCGGCACATTCGTTTGGTGACATTTTCATATTCTATATCACATAGAGATTTTCCACTTAATTACACCCTACAGGAAATTCCCCGAGCTGTTCAACTGGTTTAAAAACTTCCTGGGATATCGAGAGATGTCCCACATCGAGGCCTACCCTAAGGAGCGGGCCAACGAGGGCATCGCCATGGAGATCGATTACGCCTCCTGTAAGAGGCTGGGCTCCAGCTACAGAGCCCTGCCCAAGAGCTACCAGCAGCCTAAGTGCACCGGGAGAACGCCACTCTGCAAAGAGGTGAGAGGGACATGCCTACAGTCACGGAAAGATGGAAAAATCATTCAATTGTCTTTTCCAAAAGGTTTGGAAAGTGTCATGAAGTGCAAAATCTTTTTGTACATAATCTTTTATGGAAAGTATTTATTTTAAAGCTCTGCTGCTTTTGAAGAAATAACTGCTATAACAACATTCCTGATTGCAGAAGTCCTAATTGATGTCTCTATCTAGTCCAAAGAAGACCTTCAAATCGTCTATTTAACAAAAACATGTAACATGTAAGCACCAACAATGGTAAATATTGGCACGTAACTTGTTATATGTTGTTGAATAGTTACACAAAAGCGTTGAAATTTTGTCAGCAGAGCACAACTTTAAACAGCTTGTCCAGTTTATACACTTGGCACAAATGTTTAAATGTACGTTTCTAAGAAGCTTAATAATGTAGCTGCCACATTAATACCCCTTCAGATGAAGAAAAAAGAGGTACGAATTGAGAGCCAAAACTAATTACCTGAAGTTTTACTGAAATTGTTCCTTGAGAATATACAATATGGTATGTTGGTACCACATTTAACTCTGAAAAATGACTACTGTGAATACTTTATTGTATACTGGGGGACCCTACACTTTATGTGCTCCAGTTCCTTTACATGCTGCTTTGATATGACCAAACATACCAGCAGTCTACACTTGCTCCTCACTGTCACTGTTTGATTTCATTCCCACAGTAATAAGAGTATGAAGCTTAAACACAATGTGCTGTGCAAGTACGTATAGCATATCTGATTTGATGTGTGTTCCTGCTGTGTCCAGGTCTTGAATGACACCTGGGTCTCCTTCCCCTCCTGGTCTGAGGACTCCACTTTCGTCAGTTCCAAGAAGACTCAATATGAAGAGCACATCTACAGATGTGAGGACGAACGCTTTGAGGTGAGCAGGAAACTGGAGGAACTCGTGTCATGGCTCTAGTTGACGATGATGTCTGGACGTAGATGAGGTTCTTCGTCAACTTGTAGAGTTGAATAAGACTCCATTGCCAATAGAGGTTCCTGTTTTCCCAGTTATTCCAGCAAGTATCTAGGTAGGAAAAGTAAATGACAGGGCCTCCTTCAACAACTATTGTCAGTGTAGAGTGCCCCTGTGCAAGGTGTTTGACCCCTAATTGCTCAGTGGCCAACGGTAGAAGATCATGGTTATACTAGGCAGTGTCCAGGTGTGAATGTGTGCAAATGTATGTGAAGGAAGGTGTTGAAACTTTCCCCGGACAGATAAAGGTTAATAAAACGGCGTTGTTTTGCCGCCCATAGCTGGACGTGGTGCTGGAGACGAACCTAGCTACCATCAGAGTCCTGGAGACGGTGCAGCGGAAGTTGTCCCGCATGTCTGCCGAGGAGCAGGCAAAGTTCCGCTTGGACAACACCCTGGGCGGCTCCTCGGAGGTGGTGCACCGTAAAGCCATCCAGAGGATATACGGGGACAAGGCACCCGACATCATCGATGGCCTGAAGAAAAATCCTGTCGCCTCTGTCCCCATTGTGTTAAAGAGGTAAGTGTTGAACCAAGACACTAAAACCAAGTACTAGAATACCATTTTAACTCATCTTAACTTAAATGTCATCGATGCCATCCCATTAGAGATTGTCTGTGTGCTTTGGTTTGACTTGCCCAAAACCCGTGCTTTCTCTTGTCAGGTTAAAGATCAAGGAAGAAGAGTGGCGGGAAGCCCAGAGAGGCTTCAACAAGATCTGGAGGGAGCAGAACGAGAAGTATTACCTCAAATCTCTCGACCATCAAGGCATCAACTTCAAACAGAACGACACCAAAGTGCTTCGATCCAAGACCTTGCTGAATGAAATCGAAAGCATCTACGACGAAGTAAGTTCTCCTCCTGTACTTGCAGCCCGGCTTCATGAGATGTTTCTTTGGTCAAATCTAAATATTTCTGTAGGGGTGATGGGACAGTACCACCACTGAGAAAAAAGTTGAATGAAACCATAATTTATACTATATAGCACTTACGGTAAATATAGCACTTTTCAAAACAAAGTTACAAAGTGCTTTACAGAGACAGAAGGAAAAGAAAAGAAATGAAATGAACAAGTATTATGCCAGTGTTAAGACTTCACGTTTTTGTTGTTGCTCTGCAGCGCCAGGAGCAGGCGTCCGAGGAGAACGCCACCCTGCCCACAGGACCCCACCTGACGCTGACGTACGAGGACAGACAGATCCAGGAGGACGCGGCAGCGCTCATCATCCACCACGTCAAGCGGCAGACCAGCATCCAGAAGGAGGACAAATACAAGATCAAACAGATCATCTACCACTTCATCCCCGACATGCTGTTCTCGCAGCGCGGCGAGCTCTCCGACGTAGAGGAGGAGGACGAGGAGGAGGAGGAGGAGGAAGAGGAGATGGATCTGGAGGAAGGGGCTTCCAAAAAGCACAACGGCGTCCCTGGCAGCAGAAGCCCCTCCAAGTCCAAGCTGCTGTTCAGCGGCACGGCGGCACAGAAGCTGCGCAGCTGCGACGACGCTTACAACCTCTTCTACGTGAACAACAACTGGTACATCTTCCTGCGCCTGCACCAGACACTGTGCTCGCGTCTGCTGCTGCTCTACGGGCAGGCGGAGCGGCAGATCGAGGAAGAGGTCAGGGAGCGCGACTGGGAGAGGGAAGTCCTGGGACTCAAGAGGGATAAGAACGACAACCCAGCCACCCAGTTGAGACTGAAGGAGCCCAGTGAGTAAAACCAACAAACGCTCTGCATTCAAGTTTTCCCCCCATTTTCCTTCCTTGCTTTATCTCCATTATTTATTTTTTTGCATCGTCTTTGTCTCTGATGTTTCTCAAAGCACATTTTATACCTCCATTTTACCTGTCACCATCATTAAAGCTGCACTAGGCAGGATTTTTCTGTCTGTCAGCCTAAATCACAAAGTGGGCCTGCAACAAAGAAGAGCATCTCATCCCACCTAATCGACATCCAGTAGATTCACCCTATTCGTCCAAATGTCATTCTGGTGTGGATACTGGCGGGAAATCTTCTCAGCCAAACAAATCAAAACTTGAGAGTGAAATGCAAATTCACTCCGACCTTAGATATTTTGCCTCTTTCATCTCTTGGTATAAAGAGATCACAGACCGACCATGTTGGTATGAGTGTGCTGTGGGCAGTTTACTGACTAGGCTACATGTGACATTTTTCAAACAGTTACCTCTTGCTGCCATTTGGATGCGCCAACGTGCAAAGTTGGCTAGTGCAGCTTTAATGTTTTTACTGGCCTTATTTGCTCTTCCTTCATTGACTGAGGTTTTCTTACTGATCATATGGAGATATAGCTAATATAGAGATAATATAGTGAGTATACCAATGGTGTTAACTTTATTTGGCAGAAGTAATGACAAAAATATTTGTCACAAAACATATTTGACATAACTAAGACTTGCTGACAACTAGACACAAGACCGACTACTAGGTGATGATTCTGCATTTACGTAAAGGAAAATGTGTCACAGATTTTAGAGCACAAATGGGCATCCAGCTTGATGAAGCTGTTTTACATTATCTTTGGTTTGTTTTTCCTTTTAGGGAGAACATATAAACAGATATTTTCTACCTCTAACCATCTCCACTGCATTTCTTTGCCATACTCAAGCATGTTCCTCCTCTGCACAAAGAGATACTGAAAACTGTTTAGAAAGTTTTAGCAGGTTTGTTGCTTGCAAACGGACATCAGAAGAGAGAAAGGGAATAACAATTGGACTGAAATTGATATGGCAGAAAAGTAGACTGGAAAATGCAGAGAGTTTACTGACTGCAAGAACTGAACAAAAACTAAAATTGGATTCAATGATTAAAGAAAAGAACAAATTCTAAAATTGCTGCCAAAATGAACACTTCTTGCCAAAGGTAGTTGGTTTTAAATGCAGCCAATCTTTCTCATACGTTGATCCACTGAGCCATTTGATGTTTTTTTTTTGTCTGTAGTGGACATCGAGGTAGAAGATTATTACTCGGCCTTCTTGGAGATGGTTCGAAATCTGCTGGATGGAAACATGGAGGCTTCCCAGTACGAGGATTCCCTGAGGGAAATGTTCACCATCCACGCTTACACCGCCTTCACCATGGACAAGCTCATCCAAAGCATCGTCCGGCAGGTAAGCATCAGTTTATTCTCTTGCCTCCAGATTGGCATTACATGTGTCATTTTGGTGCTTTCATCCAGCGTACTTTACAGTACCATGAGTGCATGTTTTTTGGCATGGGTGGGAATCAATTTGGAGGTTTGTGGACCTGAGAAGAATTTAAAAAATGCCTTTAAAGTGTTTGAAAATGAATGGAAGGCCTTGAAAGAAAATAGTTTTCATTGAAATATAGCACCCACATTCATCTAAATGCTTCAGCTGTATGGGAGCTCTCTCCATCTTAGCATCAACACATCACACCCTGAGAAAGTTTTAACATGAAGGATTTCACCATGAGTTATTGACAAGATCACGACTGGTAAATGAGGCGTCTGGTGTCTAACTGTGACCGATGTCATGTCTTACCCCAAAACACGCCGAGTTTGAGTTCTTGAATTTGATGGAGTGAGTCTGGGAACCCTGCTGATAATCCACCGTCGTATTGTGTCTTTACCTTGCATGTTACCTGATTCCCCCATGAATAGTCTTGCTATGGTTTTGAGCTCAGTAGATATTTGATTGTAACGCTTGGTTTTTATTTGAGTGACTATAAATCCCCAGGGGCTTTTGGCCGTGGCTATGGCTCCTCTAATGCATTGCTTTAATATATTCAACAAGGGTTCATCGTCCTCTAGATAACATTGCTCTGTGGACACTGTCATACTCAAAAACGCTTCATAACCCTTTTAACCATCAAAGTTGTTCAAGGCCGTTTGAGGCTATTTTGGGTTTGCAGTTTGAAATAATGTATTTGCTTTTTTATATTTGCTTTGGTTTGGTGAATTATCCCTTTAACTGAAACGCTGCGACTATGCAAGTCTGCAGTCTTTCCCTGAGAATTTTATTCTGGGTTGGATGGAAAAACCTCATTTAGACCATCATAGAAGACTAAAACTCTCCATTGAAACCCAAACCAATGAATGAACCAATGAAAAGGCCGATGTGGGCCCAATACATCGGCAAACTGATACATCACTCTAACCCTGGTAGAGAATTCCCACATTGCCATCTTCCACTCATACACCTATTTATTTGTCCATCCAGCTCCAGCACATGGTGAGTGATGAGATCTGCGTCCAGGTGACAGACCTCTACCTGGCAGAGAGCACCGCCGGGGCCGCCGGAGGAGCCACCTCCACCCAGCCTGCCAGGAGCCCAGCGGAGGCCACCTACCAGCGGAAAGCTGAGCAGCTCATGTCCGACGAGAACTGCTTCAAGGTAGATATGCACGGTCATTGGGGAAACCTGGAATTTGAGGATCGGGGTTTCATGGCTTGGAAATGTTTCGGAAAATGATACTGGAAATATCATGAGTTCATTTGAAGATGGATTTGATGTAATAATAACACCATTACCAGGGTTCCTACGGTCATGGAAAACCTGAACAAGTCATAGAATTCAAAAAGTGTTTTCCAGGCCTAGAAAAGTTATGGAAAATGTTGGTGATTGAAATGCAATTTGATTAGCAAACGTGCGTAGCAGCCCGGTGTATGGACCAGATAATGCTCATGTGGTGAAGAGGTGGCAGTAGTGAGGCAACTTCATTTATTTCACGTTGTCCCCCTACGTCTCTCTGTCTTTCTCTCTCTTAGCTGATGTTTCTGAGGAACAGAGGCCAGGTCCAGCTTACCGTGGAGCTGCTCGACACGGAGGAGGACAACTCGGACGAGCCCATGGAGGCCGAGGTGAGAGGCTGGTTTGGTTGAACTCAGAAAAACAATCTTTTCGTCCGCTAGCCACAGTGGCTGACGGATTCCAAAATACCTCAGCCGTTCTTTTCACCATTAGTTTATAGAGTGGAAGGCAATCTCAGGATGATGGCTGGTAACCTGCCAAAGTGGCTACTAGAGGGTGCAACGTTCCCAGCCACAGCCAAAATTGAGCGCCATTTGGCTAGATTTCACACCTAAATGTTTGGTAGCAGTGAGGGGAGGGGCTACATTTAGATTGGACCTATTTCACTTTCAGTTATGGTTCCAAAATAGCTTTCATTTATTTCATTGCCAGGATTGCCAGTTTTTTGGCCATCTCTGTGTTCTTGATCACATCCCTGCATGAAGTCTGGAATAACTGTTGAGCAATATGCCCCATGTTTATATTGGGTGAGCAGTAAGCGCAGATACAAATTTCCATTGTCTTTCCATTTGCCATTTTCTGTACTTGTCCTCTACTGACTTTGCCGTAGGGCCCACTTGTCCAGCCATAGGGGGCCACCTCTGCTGTAGCCAACCTTTTTAGACAATGTTGTTGCACTAGTGGTATGACTGTTAAGACTCCAGGTCTGTGTCTTAAGAGAACTTGTTTTGTATTTTCAGCGTTGGTCCGATTTTGTTGGACGCTACTTAAACTCAGATTCGACCTCTCCTGAGTTGCGGGAGCACCTCGCTCAGAAGCCAGTGTTTCTCCCCAGGTAGGGCTACATGATGTTGCCAACAAGATCATATCACAATTCCCCTCGCTCAATATTAGAATCACTGTGTGAAACATGTGGAAACTTTTTTTTTTTTCCCCCCAGCACTTAGAATTAGGGAGTGAAAAATGCAATGCTAGTGGTTCGGATTTGTTGTTGATATCCAATGTCTAACTTGTGCACAGTACAAGAATAGGGACGCTACGATCAGGGCCGACTCTAATGACATATTTATTTATTTATTTGTTTATTTAGTTAGTTATTTTTTTATTTTTTTAACAGTGTGATCCACCAATCACCAATCCAATCACCGATTAGAAATGATTCATTTTACCCAGACTTTCTACTAACAACCGTACATCATGTAAAAGTGCACAGCAAACAGTAAAATTCCAATATAGTACTGATTGTTTTTAAGGCTGCATGATGTAACTGACCTATCCATCTGTAAATAAATGATGGGTTTTATCCAAACAGTTATTACATGTTATGTGTGTGCTTGATGTCTTCTTCACCTATTGCCACTGGTAGCACATGAGAAGTCTTGCATGCATCGGCTCTGCATTCTGTCCAATATATTAAGCTGGTCCCAATCTATGACCACAGGCTGCCAGAAATGAGCTGTCGATGCCAGATGGGCGACAGCCTCCGCTACTAATGTTCTACTGACTAACACAAATTGGCTCATACTTTTTACGGCATGCGTTTGGTCGCTGTCCTGAGTTTTTTTTTTTTTTTTTTTGATCGGGCAGTTGAAATAGTGATCACCAGTGGCCAATTTTGATCCGTGGCCGATCGATCGGTGCACCCCTGAAACACCTTCCCTCTGATTTAATGTAAAAGTTGATTGTGAATGCTTGTTTGACTTAGACCTAATCGATTTGTTCTGACATATCCCCAATTGATCACATTAGCCACCCTCATCATGCATCCCTCCTCGCTTGTAACCAGGAACCTGAGGCGGATCCGGAAGTACCAGAAAGGGCCGGGAGCAGCTGGACAAGGAAGCTTGCGAGGGCGCGAAGAAATCCCTGGAGAAGGAGAAAGTGGAGTGCATGTTCAAGCTCAACTCTTACAAGATGGTCTACGTCTTCAAGTCGGAGGACTACATGTACCGACGCACTGCCCTGCTGCGAGCTCACCAGGTATTCGCCTCCCCTGCCTGCTACCCAGCTGTTATCTAGAACTGCACTTCCTCAGCTGTTATTCCTGTTGTTTCTCTCTTTACATGAATCATTTTAGTGGAGTAGAAGGAAGTTGCCTGCTTGTCATGGTTCAGCATTTACTCCAAGTGTATGAAATATCAGGAACGTTTGCCTAGTACTCTGCTCCACGCCCTTTTGCACAGATTTTTTTGATTATCTTGTGGCTTAAAAATCTTTAACTCTTCAACGCGTCGCCTCCATGTCCCTTAACTTCATGACCTGAAGGGGATTTAAGAGACTAACTCAATAATTGATCGTAGCTTTCACCTGGATTCACCTGGTGAGTCTGTTTCATGGAAAGAGGAGGAGACAGTGGTCCTAATGTTTTGTACATCCAATGTAGGCTAGCCCAGTGGTTCTCAATCCAGTCCTCAAGGAGTCCTCTAAAACCTCCAGGACAGAGGGTCCTTGAGGACTGGATTGAGAACCACTGGGCTAGAGGAGTAAGGAGGAAGCATGACGGTCTTCATTATTAGCATGCCGCTGTGGTTTTTGGTTGTGGGTTGGTCCCTTTTATTAAAATTCCCAATCCAGAACATATTTGGCCATAAAAAGGTTTAGGTTTCACATATATTCTTGAAGAGATTAAATTGTTCAGGGAAAATAAAGCTTTTTGCAGTTTCGCCAGCCCCAAAAGGAATCCATAACACAAATGTACTTGTTGGGCTGTTAATTTACCATTTAAACACCCAAATAATAACATTGCACAGGGAACACTGGATGTTAATGCTTTTATTCACACTTTAATGTAGATTTTAAGCCTTTTAAGCCTGGAAATCAAACCCCTAACCATGCTTAGTTAGTGCCATTCTCTACCCATTAAGCTTCACAGGACCATATTGACCACGGTTATCCCCCCTCCTCTTTCCCCAGTCACATGAGAGGGTGAGCACGCGGCTACACCAACGCTTCCAGGCCCGGGTGGACTCGTGGGTCAAGGAGAACGTCACTCGCGACATGGCCGCCGAGACCACTAAGTGGCTGATGGGCGAAAGGCGTGACGGGCTGGTACCCTGCACCACCAGCCGCCAGCCAGAGATCCTTCACTTCGTCAACATCAACAAGTACCGCGTCAAATACAGCCCATCCAGCAAGGCACCGTAGCGGACCGGAGCCAAGAGGAGAAACAGGGGACTCATTTTTGGGGTTTGGTCTGAGGTCAAATAGGTCAGGAGTAGGGGGTAGAGGTAGGGACGGGGGCTTCTCAATATGTTTTTATGGCCGACATGGGAGCACAACTAAGCTAGCTACCGTGGTTGTTGTACCCAGGGCGGCAGGATTACTGATTTTACCAGCGTTTTTAGCTGGGCCCATTTTTTTTGCAGGGCCTTTGGTGCCAAAACTTAGGAATCGTCATGTCCCAGTCACAGACCTGAGCTCTTACCAGCACTCTGAGCCACATCTCAAACAAACTTCCCTTAGCCTTTAAGAAAGGGCTTTAGAGACGTGAACAATAGGCCTTAGCTTGTGAGAGATAGTGGTGTTTTTTGTAATCTTATCACAGCTGAGTCTTATCCGAAGCCATCAGAATAAGAGCTCCATTAAATCAAACAGGATTTTCTCCAATAGTGTTATACTACAGTATCCGTGGAAAACAGTTTGGTGGACAAGTGCACTTATTCAGGAAGAGGAAAACTTTGTTTCAGAGGTTTTCCCCAGACTGAAGGTTTGGGGGAGCTCAACAAAGGCTGGTGTTCACGAGATCTGGTTCAGACATTCCTGCGTTAAGGCCAAATCATACGTATCGATCACTAGATGGAAAGAGGGTTACATTTCCCTTTCCAAAACAAATGGCAGCATTATTAGAAACCGTGCCTGAGCCCCAAACCGTATTGTTGGGCTAAGAGCAAAAAGCACTGTTGCATTTTATGTAAAAAGGAAAAAAAATGGATTAGCCTCACAACACTGTTTGGTCTCAGACTGTAAAATTGTATAGCTCGTGAATGTCAGATACTGACATGTATTCCAGTGTATGTGTTGTGTATATATATTATATATAGTTCTATTAACACAAATGATCCTGGTCGCCCTGGTATTCAACCTTTTTAAAGAAAAGTTGCTGGCGCTGCCCAACGCCAATACACCAGCTTGTACACACACACAAACACACGTCTCATTCTGGGTGGACTGTCCACACGCCGCTCACCTTGTAAATACACTGTATATAGTCTCAGACTTTTTATGACAGATCTGTGTTGTTGTGCTAGTAATACTTTCCAAGCTTACTGTGGACTTTAGTAATAAATGGCTAAAGTTAGTATGTATATGAAAAAGACAAAATGCAAGACCATTTATTACAGTTTTTACCAAAGGGAGTTGATTATACAATAGCTGTTTTTCCCCCCTTTGTGTGTTCCTTTTTGTCTTTCTTTTTAATTTCTGTAGTAAAAAATGTTGAAAAGTAGAAATGTATCCAGGTCGTTCAGTTTTTATATATGAAAAATAACTGTTGATATATATTTTTTTTGAATGTGACACATTTTGGTTGGTACTTCAGTTGATATAATCACTGCCCCCCCCCATGACTTACTCCAACCGACACCGTCCATGGGATGGTGGGACTGGGATACGGTTCAGAGTCCTCAGATGAACGGACGCCACAACAGTCTCACCTTGTGATGCACGCTCCCCTCCCTGGATAGATTTCTGCTGAGAAGATCACCCAACGCCATATTTTTGATAATGGAAAAAGTCACACGAGCATGTCTTTAGTCCTTTTATTTAGACATTATTTAAAGTAATAATAAAAATGACATTTGTAGCCTACATAACCTTTTGTGTAGTTGTTGAGTTTTTTTTTCCATTTATGTTCCTTTGGATTGGCAGGAGAAGGAGAGCTTCAGTCACTTTTATTCAGTATAATAAAACAGATTTGTCTTGGTGCAGAGATACAACTGTTATATTATACCTACTGACATTTAGTACTGAAAGAAACAAACAGGCTTCACACAGTGCAAACATTGAGACGAGTGGTTACACTAATTCATTAGTATCAGGGTGCAGCCAGTGTCAGTAATGGTAACAACATGCAGAACACAAAATGTATTGATCAGGTGGTGTTATTGATTTAATCAGCAGCAGCGTTGTTTCTAGGCGTTTCCATGGACAGTACTCAGCTCACGTTCATTTTCAGGCAATCACTCACCCCATTAACACATATATTCTTTATGCCTTACACATTTTTTTTGTAATTGTTCAAAGTATGAGAAATATTTGCTCTTTCCACCAAATGGCAAAAGCTCAAAGCTGTGATCCCTTAATTAATTCTCTAAATCACCTGCTGTCATGAGGCGAAGGAGTAAATAAGCCTTTTAAAACCTTGATGAACTGAGTGCAGCTCAATATCAGGAAGGTGCTCTTAGTGTTTTGTGTGCACGTCTATCGAAATGATCTATTCCTTTGTTATCCTGCAGAGGGAGTCCTCTTCCTGTCCAGCATCACAAAGAGCTCACACGTTGCAGTGTGTTCAAAGAGACGGCAAGAAAGCGGTGCTGACAAGGAGTCGCCATGTCCACTCATCTCAGTGGCTGATCAACAATCAACTTTACAGTTATGAACATTTAAAAAATGAAGATGAAACATTGTGAATAGTGACCATCAACATCTGCTCAGTTTGGAAACACCGGCTGACTGTTGCATTGTGGGATGCAAGTTTGGGACCACATGATGTCAGTCGTGGTGGCCACTATCTTTATGCACCATACTAGTTTCCTTTTTCAGGTCAGTTAATCAGACATGAGTCAGATAGCGGCTAATCATTCTTAGCATTTGTTTTATCCCTTGTGAAGCACCAGGTGGGTGGGGTTTACCACATCAGGAGAATTTGACCGTTGCGATAGCGCATGTGTCACTTCTTGGCAGCTTTGTTCAACACATCTGATGGGTGGCGGAGGGTGGAGGGGGTGGGGAGGCAAAAGGGGACTTCCATGGGGTAGCTGGACAGGCTCCACCAGGCCTCCACGGGTGGTCCGCCCGCCACAAATCCAATGAGGGTAGACAGGTGAGAGAATAACCAGCTGCCAACCCCAATCCCCCAACGCACTTACCCTCCCAACCCACTTAGCCCTCCGAGTGCTGAGGCCCTGACGAGGAGCCAGACCGACACATGCCAGCAGAACCCACCATGCCTCCCACTACCAGAGGTAATGAGTCCTGCTCAATAGGAACACCGTCTGGGGGGGGTTGAGGGGCTTTCTCCCAAAGCTCTTCTGCGTGACTACTCAATGGAGTGCACGCTCCCTAACTTTCAACAGCTTTCGGCTTCCTAATGGCGGCGCTTCCGCAACTTCTGACTCTGAGAGCAGCGCCCATTGTCACAACCACAGAGCCGGTATTGTCTTTCGAGCTCGGAGGCCTTGGCACTCACAATGCAAAGCAATTAACTCACTGAGGGCGACCGCATCGAGTTCTCTTCTTTATCCTTGTATATGAACACGTCGGGGGAGGCAGAGTGCTACGGTGGTTTGCTGTATTTCAAAATTCAAACAGCCACTATTTCACCAGCGACAACTCTTTTTAGAAGAGCAATAAGTTTGGATACCTGTCACACTGCTCGGTAGAGGAGACAATCTTAGCAGACACCGCGACAATTAGCCCAAATTATCCACAACTGTTTGTGGTTTGACAGATAATGTGTTTTTGGAATGGGGGGGATAAGAAGCACCTATTAATAAAACAAAGCACTCATCAGTTTCCTCCGTCTCCCAACCTGATGGGTAATTTCTTCCCGCTCCACCCAGGGGCTGTTTTTTCTCCCTCTGAACATCAATGTGAGCGTTCAGTAGAGGTTCGTCTCCATACCGGGGGACGCTCAGCCCAACCGAGATGTCTGGTTGGAGCTTATTTGTCCTGATGATGAGGACAGACAGGCTCCTCTCCACTGTGAAGGGATTAGTGAAGTCTGGTACTCTTACATAACCACTGCGAGCTCCCGTACTGCTGCACAGTCAATTTTAAAATGCTTGGCTTCAGAAATCTCAACAGACAAGAAAGATTTTCTCCACCAACTGCTATGCTTTAACCTTTACATGCCTGTTTGACAGCTTGACTTGCAGGACACATAAGCCATAAGCTCACTCACACTAACCCGCTGTGTTCTGGATGGATGGGATCCATGTCTGTCTGCATCCAGGTAACTCTTCCTCTTGTGTTTTTTATCATGACTAGGTTACCGTCCGACCACATACACATGCAGCGTTTGACAAATCAATAGAGAATGCATCGCAACAGTGTTGGAAATCCCAGCTCACACATAGCACTGGAGATGTTTGTCTTTATCATTTGAGCACAGCAGCAACCCCTTTGAGAGTCTACTGGCTTTTATCCTCATAAAAGTGGACAGTAGTGGGTTACTGTACAGTACTGTGGGAAAGTCTTAGGCACATGTAAAAACAATTCGTAAAGCGAAGATGCTTTCAAAAATAAAGAAATGAAAAGTTTCTAAATATCAAACAATTTACTATAAAGAGCAGTAAAACACAAAAATCTACGACCAAATTTTTATTAAAAATAGGGTGCCTAAGACTTTGCACAGTGTTGTACTCAACATTAGAGAATCTGGACTTGAAGGTGGCGTGCTAAAAGCATACGTTTTGATTGTTAACTACTTTTTGTTTTTTTTTGGATAAGAGCAGAAGCTTTTTCCCAGAGCGAGGGCTTCAGTGTCCTTGACAGGTAACATGGCTGTTGCTTTGATCAAACCTGTGACCTTTTGGTAACAGGACAGTCTCTCTCACCCTGCCACCCATTGATATAATGCTTTTAAACTACAACAATGTACAATATCATAGCGAGAAAAGGATGGAATTTCACTTCAAAACAACTTATCTTTTCAATTCTCCATCATACAGGATCGTTATGTAGATGCAGGTATGTTGGTGATATCTGGGGAGGCAGTTAGCAGGCCTGTGACTTGAAGGTTGCTGGTTCAAATCCCCACACTGACTGAGAAAACGTGGGTGGGAAAAGTGGGCAACACTCTCTACTCCATCAGCAACTATAGGTAGAGAGGTGCCCTTGAGCAAGGCACTTAACCTCCACCTGCTCCAGTGTGGCTGCTCAGTGAAGACTGTGGTTGCACTGGGAAGCTCCCAGGTTTGTGACTTTCCCTAGATAAATAATAATAATAATAATAATAATAATAATAATAATAATAATAATAATGTGTGAAAAATGATTTCACTTCATTACATCATTATATCATGACAGGCAGTCTTCACTCCTCTGTTCCTCTTCCATGGTTTCTGTGTGGAGTTACGACTGCCAGATCGCTCTGAACGTTTATTTGGAGTTTAGCGTGACTAAATATATCACAGGATGAAAGTCATTGGGGACGTCAGAGGCACAAAGCACTCTGGGTAATTTAATGTGACAGCCCCCCCCACACACACACACACACTTGGCTGGACTTGGACCTTTTCCATCCTCCCTCAGTGTTCATATGCAATATTTTCATTTCACGTTAAAGCTAATATGCTGCATTTTGCAGCTTCCAGAACGATCTGGAGGGTTAGTCAGCGCTGTACGCCACAGCTGAATAGAAGGTAGTGGTCAGGCTTGTCACGTCTGGTCAAACTTGTTCACACCACTTAGTATTGCAATTTGTGTTGTTGAGTTTTCTTTTAAACAACAGTTGTGAGTTTGGCTCAGGTGCCACTCGATAGAAAGTCTTGTTTTTCTCTTTCCGCCAATGTATTACACCATTGCTGTAGTTCATGCACTAATTGTGGCCTTACTGTTCCAAAAAACCCAGTGTGCCTTTTTCAGCGGGGTACCCCCCAAAACCCACTCAGGACCAAGGAGGCGCTTAACTGGGATGCAACTGCTGAAGAGAAAGGAGAAAAGTTTTTTTTTCTTTCGGAAGTGCCGTTGTACTCCACTGTACTCACAGAGGGCCCACTGTTCGGTGCCCAGACCGGTGCGGTAAGACAGCCAGAGGGGCCCCCGCGGGCACTCTGCCCCTTCTCCACAACAAAACACAACAATCCCTTTATTCAGCTGTTTGGATCGGCCATCTGAACAGCAGCTCGTCATTAAATTAACATCACAGCAGGCGCGCCCTGGCCCTTGCTTCCCGGAGCATTGTGATGCACTCAGGAGGAAACTCATTCTTTCAGGGGATACCAGGTCAAAAAGCAGGGGCGGGACAGACTCGTACCGGCAGCCTTGGCATTGAGGAATGGGAACAGCCGCCGCGCCACTGCGTTCGTCCTCACAAGGCCGAGTGTTGAAAAGACAACCTTTTAATCCCTGGCAGCCGTGAAAGACAGAGACAGATTTGCTTTTTTTGTTTGTGATGTTGTGCCACTTTTCTTGCCATGTCCACCGTGAGGACAGGAGAGCGGCTCATGCCAAGGCCTCTGACCGCTGGTGAGCCTGCGACAGATCTCACAGTCAAAAGGCAACGGCAGCCCTGGCCTCGGCCATGGATTCATGTCGTGCACCTGCCTTGGGGAAGTGTCTTGAATAAGTTCCTCAATGGCTTTCCAATAGAAAGACTTGTATGGTAATATATCACACTGCCTGGCTCACATCACCTCTCAGTGAATCGGAGCCTGTGCTGCTGTGCTGTTAAAAAACTCCACAAAAGCTAAATTATTTGTCACGAGTTCAAAACCAATCAATCAATCAATCAATTTTGCTTGTGCACTCCAATGTTGGTGAGTCCATATTATTTTAGTCAGCCAGTTCACGTTGCCTTAAAGTTTTGCCACTATGAGAAATGGGACCTAGCTTGTCAATCACTCCTGGTGTTAACAGCAACATCAGTGCAGCTCTCCATAGACATTACATTGAGCGGTCTGGTGTGAGCAGCTAATGTAATTTACTTGTTTATGTTTCATTTACCGCTGAATCATTTAGGCTGTTTTTGAAACTTTCAGACTAAAAGTAAACTAAGTCTGCAAGAAGTATATCAGGTATCACACTGACTTCAGCATTGTCTCCTCTTGGAAAAAAGTCTGTGGTTTAGTGGACCACAGATGTCCGGGAGACAGTTCGTGGTGACCGTCTGTGGTGTGAATTCTGGTTGTACTATCACGTAAATTGAATTGTATTTTTGCTGTTGTATATTGTTTGTCTGCCATTTTATTGTCCGCAATTGAAAACATTGTGCTGCCCCAGCACCGGGGTGGAATGTGGTTCCCGGTCTTTCACAACTCTCTTTCCCGTACATCTTCACCGTAGCATCTGAACTCTGTTTCTGTTAAACAAGTTGCAGATGGAGAAAACTAGCACTGTGTTCTTTTGAAGGTTTCATCTTTCCCATCTAATCTTTGGTCACTCTACATCACCCTAAATTCCTGACATGTGTACTATGTGTACTAATACCAATACCACAAGGAGGGTGTGTCATAGTTTTTACCACGGTCCCAGATATTATTCTTGTTTATTGAAAAATGCTGCCGTGTTTGTTTGTCTACCTTCCTATTCCCTTTGCAATCTCACAATGGATTTGACTCTCTGTCCAACAGTGATCTTGTCTTTCTGTGTGACGGGACAACATGGAAAGAGGTTCGATCGATTGTTCCAGTAACGTTGTCTCCACATGACGGGCCCTGGAGTCACATAAGGGGAAAGTTTACTCGTTTCTAGCTTACATCTAGATCTCTTTAAAATCCCAAATACATAATTGAGCAAATAATCAATATCTCTGTGTGTTCCTCTGAATTTAAACCGCCTGCTCCAGAATGAAAGGCCTGCTCTGTCTCCGTGAATAGACGACTCATTTCAAATGTGCAACCGTGGCATTAGTCACGCTGGAGCGACAGGGCCCTGCTTGGATGCTTTGACTGTATTTGCTCCAGTCTGTCTGTTATCTTGCCACACCATTCTGTCTTTAATCTTATTGCCTCAGTACTGTATCAGACACAAAGACTTTGTCTCCTGGGAGTGTCTGGGAAGAGGCAGTGCAAGTGACAAATAGCGGCAGAGGGGTAGAGGAAGGTTGAAGCGCGATGGGACGTGGGGTTTTCAACCCCATGCTCTCTTAAAGGGGTAGTTCAGGGTTTTTAAAGAAGTGATTCATCAGGAGCTGGAAGTCATTTCAGTTTATCTCAGGAACAGAAGTTAATGCCGTTTGTTATCAAGGCTAGTGGGAGTCAATGGGGCTAAAAACCATTTATTTGAAGTCCTTGTGTATAGGGCATGTGGTTTCTTTTAGAGTAAATGCTTTTAGGCCAATAGACTTCCACTAGCATAACTGCTAACTGCCCAATGTATAACTCTTTCCCAAAGCCAGAAACCAGAGAGGAACTGAGTCTTCAGGTATAAAGTCTGATACCTTACATTTGCAATTTATACCCTTTGCTTTTCAGGTTGAAGGTAAACTGTGGAGGCAGAAACAATATTAAATAGCAATGCACAGATGTCATTCACTACTAATGGTTAATGTAAATGCATACTGTCAAGAAAGACGCACCGATACCGTTTGTCCCATTTCTTTATTGTTGTTTGTCATTGAACACGAACGCCTAATCGATGCAATTAATGCCTAAATTCTAGCTACACAAAGTGACACCAGGGTTGCAGATATGGACACTGTGAAACTGCAAAACACACCACACGCCACAAATCACCAGATTACAGAAATGTTGCTATTGTATGCGTAGACTATGCAGGGTTTGCACAAGACACATTGCAAATTTGCTAGCAGGGTTAGCATGACAGAGGGTTGTTGGGTTTAAGAGGTTGTGGTGTATCCAACTGGGGTTTCCGTCCTGTAGTTTCTGTCTGATGAAGTTGCGGCGCTTCATTCCCGGAGGTAAATCCGCGTGCACACTACGTCGTCTGCCCCGAACGTCTGGAGGAAACAGAAAGATATTTCAATACGTCAGCCACCTGATGCTCACCGGCCCACATCTTCCAGGGAACTGATGGAAAAAGGGGGTAAGGAAATAGATTCACATTTTGAACTTTAGTTGGTTATTTGTCTTCCACAAACACTTGGAACTTTGAGCTCAATGGGTTTCTGCATTCCTTTAGTTTCCCTTAATTTTAAGTTTTTTCCTTGGTAGCTTTTCTCATTGAAATGAAACAGCCAGTTAGGTTAGAATTGCTGTAGCCCTTGCTGTCAGTGAGGAACATTTTGCTACCAAACTATTTTGGGGTTATGAAAGTACTTAAAGTTAACATCACAAAGTGCCGAGTTCAACGTGAAGAAAATTAATGAATTACTAAAACTCAAAATGTCAAGGCATTCCTTTGAGTTGTGGTGTATTTTTTTCACTACACCACATTCAACTTTATGCCCGTCAATCTGGGTCATACCACAATTTGCTGCTGATGAAACCAAAAGAAACTCCTTAATAACAGGCTTATGCATCCAATCCCCTGAACACGCAAGCTTAAGTCGCTTGAATCAAATTTTCTGATGTGCCATCATTTTATTTTATTTTCGGCTGATGAAGCCGGAGAAAATCGCAAGAGTTTGCCCTTAAAGTGTTTTCAGACTAAACCAATTAAATGGAGCATGCAACTCTTATGGAAATGTGCCCCACTTACAGTGTGAACTGCCAAAGATAATCAGACCATTGCGTTATGATTGTTAGTCCTCCTTTGAGTCTCTAGCTGAAGCTCTGCAATTGTTCAGTTGTCTCAGTGTCTGGGGGCTTCCTTGGAAACAGAAAGATTTGATTCAGATTCAGACAGTGTTTGTTTTGGTTTTTCCCGTTCTTTATCCCAGTGGAACGAGGTTGTCTGGGTGCAAGGGTGACTCATGCCTCTTTTTTTTCGCTTGAGAGGCCTAAATTCTTCCAGGATTTTTAACAGTATTTAATCAGTACCACATTACACAATTTATTCCTTTCAAGCATTTAAAGAGATATCTTGCTTTACTGAAACGTTTTCACTTTTTAGCAGGCGTATGAGCTGCGCTGGGAAACTGCACTGATGCCATGTACTTTATTTTATGGAAAGGTCAAGATGCAACTGGTTTTGGACATTGAGCTTTACGGTTAAATGAGAGTTCTTATAGGTGTAAACTTTACTAAAATGTCTGTTAAGAGAACAACTCTTGCTGCTGAAAGGCATTGGAGACACTAAATGCTGCGAGACTGAATCAAAGGCAACAGTTTCCTGTTGCCTCCTTTCATGCATGTCCACATATAAGTAACTTTATCATTGGACTGAAAAATAAACGAGGATCAGAGAGCAGGGACAGTGATGGGGATTATGAGAAGTTCTGAGAAAAATTAACAAAAATCTTTTAGCAAAGGATTTGAACTGAAGAAAGATTTCTGTGTTTTAATATCATCTCAGTGATATTATGCACATAAATGATTCTTCATGTATTTAAAGTGCATAGAAACACATTTAAGACTTTTATCAATACTCAATTTTTATGTTGTTTTTGCATGGTGCCCAGTTGGACAGTTCCATAACTTTAAAAAAAAATTCCCAGTTTTTGACATGTCTTTGATTGTAGAAAAAGCCAATTAAAAATGTTTTCCTCCGATATAACTAATTAATGTATTAATTTATAATTTATTAATTATTAATGTAATAATTAATAATTAATGCAGGGTTAAAAGCTATAACAAATCAAGACATGGTGAAACAAATGCCTTGGTGAATTTTATTTGGTGTGTGTGTGTGTGTGTGTGTGTGTTGGGGTTCAACTGATATGGGTTTTTCAAGGTGGTAATTTTGCATTAAAGCTGCCAATAGCCAATATTTTGTCCCAATATACAATACCTTTAAATGTGACCATTCAGTGTCTCCCCCAGAAATTCTATTCTTGGCAGGATGAAAATGCCCTCGAAACAGTATTTAGACCAACATGTGACACTAAAACCCTCCAATGAAACCCAGACTAATGAAATTCTTTCAGGATTAGCAGCTCCTTAAAGGATAATTCCAGTATTTTTAAACCTGGGTCCTATTTTTACATATTTTGGGGTCTAAATGACTAATAGGTACAAAAAGTTTTGGAATTGAAACAGAAACAGAAACAGAAACCTCGCTCAAGGAGATGTCTCGCTCTGAAATCTCGCGAGAGGTGAGTTGTTGCAGGAAGAGGTTAAACAAAGGTTTCTGGTTGAACAAAGGTCTATCTCTGTAGGGATCCTTTCCGTAATGTTGTCAGACACTTCCAATAACAATCTGAGCCTGTCAGTGGCAAAAACAAGCACTTTTAGTGGACGTACTTTGACCTGGGCGCAGTTGCCCCAAAGGATTACGTTGCAGCCATTGCAGTCCGTTTCGCAGCTGCCGGCTGAGGCGATCTACTGGAGCAATTCCAAAACTTTTTGTACCTATTAGTCATTTAGACCCCAAAATATGTACAAATAGGGCCCAGGTTTAAAAATACTGGAATTACCCTTTAAGACAGGGTGACCCACTGGACCCGTTCAATGGTAGAGGCAAAAAAATTGTAAAGAATTGGGACACTCTGAGCTGCAGTGTGAACATAGCCTGTGTGAGGGTGGTGGGTGCTGAGGTGAGAAGAGCACAGCCTGTCTCCCTGCTCGTCCACAGACACTCTGCTGCTGTCACAGCTCAGCCAGATCAATGTTCTCCATTAGTGCTTCAGCTCCTCCAGGGCAGTCAGGCCAAAGTGTCACAGAGACATAACACTCTGCTTTTATCACCCAAACACTGGAAAAAAAATCATATGTCCTTCCTTCTGTTCAGTAAGACAGTCTGAACAATGAGGAGCTACCAGCAAAAAAACACTTCAAGAGTTTCCCTTTACACACTAATAACTAGTAGTATGCACAAGTACTATTACAGTATCAGTAGCTGTTTCTGCCCGTTTGCTTCCTCCCTGTAATACGGTGCTACACAAATACATTCATCCTGCGACTACTTTGCAATTCAGCATCTAAAGCGTGTGTATTTTTGTTCCAAATCCACTGAGAAGGTTTTGTGTTTTAGGGCGTTCATCTGACAACAAAGAGGACCGTGGGAGCGCTGAGCAGTCAGAGAGGAAAGAAGTTGAGAAGATGTTCCTGAGAAATGTTTATCGGTCCGTTGGTCTTGGGCCTGCGTCCCTTGTACATGGTTCGGGGGGCTTTAGACCCAGTGACTCCCCACCATATTAATCTGGCTAAATACAGGGGGCATTACCGCGATGTCCGTGTAGCAGCTCCCCTTGTTCTCCTTTCACATCTCTCTGTGGGAAGGATGAAAGCTGGGCTCCTAGGGAGATGGCCCCTCTCATTTCCTTTATGGATGAGTCTCCATGGGTGACTTCATATACTCCCTGTCTCATTCTATTAACCATGTCTGAGACAGAGAGCACTAGCTACTTTTAAATCATATCTTAATGCATCTGGTGTCCTCCCGGCCTCCCGCACACAAACCCCCTGACAGACCAACCATACAGACACATCATCTTCTCTGTACTATTTTCTGTACTACCATTTGCACGTTCATGTGTAGGGAGAAAGAGGACAGCTTTACTCCTTGAATTCATTTTAAATTGTGCAAAAGCGTATAGCCTTGTTTTCTGCAAGGTGGTAATCTATTGATTGGCGTTGAGCTAGGTGGTGATGAGTCATTGTCGAGCACTCACCAGTATGAGCTCATCGCCCTTCAGCTCTCTGGTCCAGTAGGTTTTGGGGCCGTCACCTTCCACCAGAGTCTGCTGACAGTGGATCTTGTTCTCCGTCTCCCAGGTGGCGAGGCTCTGTGGGGGGCAGAACGAAAGGTCAGTGTGTTCTCGGTCAGCTAGGACAAAAACACAAAGTGTTTCTTAAAGTGACTATCAGTGAATAAATGTCCGTTTTGCTTCTCTCACTGATTGATGAAATAAACAGAAGGAAGAACTGGGTAGTTAGCATGAGCAGCGATAGCCACCGTGGCTGAACAGACAAGAGCGCCACCTACAGAAACTCAAACTCCATCAATGAAAAAAAAGACGACACACTGATTGACAAGTGATCTCTGGGATGAGCAATTTTTGACACAGTTTGCGTTTCATCTGTTGGGTTTGACATTACAGATAAGTTAGCATGGACTTCAGAGAACATTCACATGGACTTAAAGGACTACACTGACGTTTTGGGAACTTTTTGGCCCGTTGGTCAACGTACCCTTTATGTGACGAGAGGATTGGCCAGAAAAAAACAACACCAACTCTGGATTACTAAAATATCTTTTCACGATAATCTCACATCCAGTTTGTAGTTAAGACATCGTAAATTTGCATGTTATCATACAAATCAAGTGAAACAGGAGGTGGAACGCAGAAGTAAGTTTCAAACCTAACCTTAACTCAAATTGATTTGATTTTGGCGCACACACAGTGACAGGTTATGCCGCTGGCCTTACGTACCTCTAAAACGAATCAAGGGTGCGTAATTTTATTTGGGCATAAGATACGTACGACCGTTGTTGTGATACCACGTTGATGATGATTTTGGTGATACTCCTATCATGAAATGTTGGTGCAGCCCTTTAAGAGTATCTCTGCCAACTCAACTATGTTAGAAACCCAGGCTTCTGCAGTCTGCAAAGAATACACCAAATCCTCTTAGCAGTCAGTCGCTCCACGTCTCCCTCAGCTAATTTAAAATATTAGTAAAAATGAATTCACTGGGATTAGTGGGATTTTGACTTCAGGACTAATTTCTCCTGGAGTAATTGACTTAAATAGCCTATCAGAGAGTTAGGAGACTATTTGTGCTAATAGAGAGGATTTATTATTTTGGTCAGTTTAGGGTACATGAATCGCTGCCTTCTTTTATTACCTCTAACGTCTGCTTTAAACTCACTAACACTGTCACACGAGCTGCTAAACTATTTTCCTAATTCCAGGGTATCATCAATACGCTAACCTACTATTAAACAAATTCATGACTCTTGGGCTTGTGTTGCTATTTGACGCAACTGATATTTCCCACCCAGTTTACAGAATGTCTTCCCACAGCTGAACACTGAACAACTCTCTCTCTCTCTCTCTCTCAAGTGTGTTTTCCTAGTCAATAAAGCCAGCTGCATTTTCCTCTTCAATGTACCATCACGCCAAACTGCTGTGATCCCGCTCCAAGGCCTGGGACTGATCAAAGCAACATTGCTTAATCCAACTCAAGCGCAGTATTTTCGCGCAGTAACAAAACAAAAAGTCTGAACAGATTTATTTTGAATACCAGAATTGTTTTTCCACACATTCATAATCATCACAATGGCAGTGTATTTGCAGTGTGCTAATAGACATTTTGTCTTTTGTCTGATGATTTGTTCTTTTGAAAATGAGACAAATTTATATTCCAAAAAGTACCGCAGTGCTCGTCGGATGGAGCCTCAGCCTCAGTCCTGAGAGGCAAATGTTAATCACCATATCAAAGGTAAGGGAAGCCATCAAGGGTCCCTGCGGGCTGCCGGCCTCAGACTTTGCCAAGCTGAACAGCAGAGGGGCTTTACAGCTTTTCTACAGCTTTCCCTCCCCTCTGGTTTTTTTTTTTCTAGTAAAGCCAGAACCCAGAAAGTCGATTAGCTACGGCTCCATTCTAGCGCTAGCATCAGTCTCTGGCGCTGACTTGGATGGATTTGCTCTCTCATTCTCTCAATTACACACTAACTCACAGACAAACACACACATACCCTCTCTCCCCTTCAAACTACACATGCAACACACACACACACACACACACACACATTCATCTTGTCCATTTGTTTCACCAGGTCTTTTCTGTGGCTTTCTAACAGGATACTTATCAGAACATCTGCTGCCTTTGGCTTTGGTTCAGTCTCTGTTACCTCTCAGCCACAAAGAGTGAGTCTGAAGCTAAGTGGGATAACATCTAATTTCCTGTGTGGTTTAAAGTTTTTTTTAAGACAAAATGTCTTTCAGTGCCCAAAAAAACATGCTCACTCTCCCTTGAACTCATCTCTTCTCACTGTGTGCTCACACGGTGTTCCTCGGGTCAGGGACTGTCCACTATAATTCCCAATCTCAGTAGCCTTTATTTTATAAAACATTAAGAACAGTTGCTCTTTTCCATCACCACTGAGTGAATTTAGGTGAAAGCTGCAATCCCTTAGTGATTTAACCTGTTAAATCCACTTTAATCATGATGGTAAATACTAACCAAGGTGGGGAGGTTAACAAAGGATTAACAAAGGATTAAGCTTTGACACAAATGAGACGTGGATTGTACAAAAGGGGTTGCAACTCAACACTCCAGGTTCCTCAGATTTTGCAAGTTCAATATAAATTGGAATCAGTGTGAACCGTTCAGTCCTTCAACTCCAACATGCAATGCAAAGAGAGTGTTTGAGAAATCGGCATTATTTTTGGTCTGAGATTTTAGATTTGACTGGGATTAGCTGCAGGGCCGTTCCTGCCTCTTCAATTTGTCACAAGCAAGGAAAAGAGGCCTGACAGTCTCAGCCACAGTGGTCCTCATCTGCCCTGTGAATACATGTCCTCTCCATTTCACCAGACCTTGACAGGGCTGCCTGTAGCCTCACCAAAACATCAGAGGATCGGCCTCCATCAAAATGCCAGTAGGTTGCCTGTCAGGGGGAGGCAAGCCCAGTCCTATATGTGTTTTCTGTGGTCCACTAGCTGGCATGACCTGTCCCTTTGCATTGTATGTGAGACCCTGTCGCTTTGCACCTTGCGTCAGTATACAATGAAACTCAACACCAATATCAACGAGACAAATTCACATACTTTTATTTTTCTTCGATCACAGGGACTCTGATTGTGATCTGTCTCTACACTGCGCCTCCATTCTCCATGCCTCTCCTCGTAGCCTCATGGCAAGTGACTAATACTTAAGTCTGTCTCTATAGCAACCAGCTGGGCAAAAAGACTCCATTTGTCAACGTCTTTTTGCCCGAAGTGCCACCCTTTGTCGTACACTGGAAGACTACAACGGCTGCTTGAAGCCATTGTGCTCATATGAGAATGTTGTTAAGTTTCTGTTTTCCAAGCTATTTATGTTTCAACCTCGGTTAGATATTAATAAATGTTCTGTTTTACTATAACAGTGTAATAGTACAATAACACAGAAGGTAGTACAAAGTCTTATCCATCCATCCTTTCCCTCTTCCATCTCTATGGCCGACAGGATGCGCCTCACGACTTTCCTCCTCTGAACATGACGGGTCCTGGAAGTGAGAAGAGGCCGTCTGATCCCTCGACAATCCCACAGATTAGAGGGAGTTTTTTAACCTTGTGGTGGTGTTAATCAGCCCTCTGCTCTTTGCCAGGGACAGATCAGCGTGTAATCCCTTTAACCATGGGGGCGACGGGCCTTGGCCAAACTTCATTTAGCCCTCTCATGCCAACCCCTCCACCCCAAAGCCAAGCCCCTTCAGCCCTCCGGCACATGTGCCAATGTCACTGGGTTCTCCGTCCTGCAGGTTTAGCTCTTGCATATGAGTAACAAGTATAAGTACACAGTGTGCCTGCAGCTGACGGCCACTGCCTTAAAATATATCATTAACAAAATTATGTTTCCAGATGAAAGCCGAGATGCACAAATCACATCCAAACACAAACAGAGGGCCCCGGTTAATAAGTGTTAACAACAAGGCTCATCTGCCTCCTGACAGAGAGGCTTCATGTGGCAAAGCTGTGGCACCGAGAGCCGTCTAGCGCTGCCCAGTACCCAGCATGCCCCAGGGTACAGACAGAAGGAGCCACACTGTCTCCTGAGATCTAAATTAGGTCATGTCTGCTCTCCCCAACCACAACAAGCTTTCAACATGTAGCTCATGTCATGAAATAAAATAAAATATAAGACTTTAGGTGGTTAATACCATTTCAGCATAGTTGCCTCTTTTGTGAGTGATATCTCCAAACAAATCCACCATCATTATGTGAATACGTGCAATTCAGCTTGTTTATTGATGTGATATTGACGAGCATACATGGACCCATTGGTGAACTCTGTGCTGCACATGCCCAGAGGCTTTGGTGGTTCTTAAAAAGATCTTAAAGATCCCAGACTGTTGGTTGAAGTTTTGAGTTAATGTAGTTCATGCACGCAATTACAGATTTTTCCCTTTCCATGTGCAATAGTTTCTCTCCACAAGCATGAACACCACTGCGTGCCTTTGCCCAGGAATTTGTAGGGTCATTTTTCAGTACTGTATTTCTCCTGTGATACATTTGTTGTGAAATTGTTTTGTTTTGTAAGCTGTCTCCTCTCTTCTAAAAGTTTCATCACTTGTTTCAATTTTGTGCCTTCAGTCATTTTGTAATTGGTGTCACATTCTCAAACTAATTGGAACAACACTCCATGTGTGTCTTAAAATAGAATGCGATCTAGGTTTAGCTTATACAAATACCTTTAATAACCAATGGAGTTTCTTAGTAGTTTTAACTGTTTGAGTGCTCAGCTGGTCTGGTCTGTAAAATGAAGCTTTTCTACAAAGTTTCAGTCCTCCGACGTTAAAGGTTTCTTGTGGTTTGGTAATAAAAAAGGTTTGCTCCAAAATGAGATATCCACCAACTGAAATAAGAGATTCCCATATTGCTGGAATGAAAGCAAAACTCATGCTCAATACTGAAGTTATTACATTGAACCATTTACTCCAAAATACTTAGACGATGTAATTGTCTGTGTTCTTTACATCTTGAATAACAGACATCCTGGTTTGTCCTCAAACAGATTTACAACATTTCTGAACGAAACCAATTGTAGAGGTTGAACTTCTACATAACAGTTTTGTTAGAGGTTAATATTAACGCTAATTCATTTTGACATAAAGGGACTGCCTCAGGGTTTGTCTTCAGAAGGATATGAACACCCTGATCCACAAGGCCTAAATTCTTCCAGTGTTTAGTAAAGAGACTGCTTTAAAGCTATAGGGTGGTCGCAGTTAAAGACGCCCCCCATCCTGCCTCTATCATGCAACTATCCTCCAGTAGTACTGCAACAGCCACTGCAGCCTGTTCTTTCTCAAAGGTTGTACAAACAGCTGAATAAGCATATTGTAGCACACCACATTTCCTTTTTAAACTATTTCAATTCTTTGCACCTATGGGTGGCAGGGTGACATGGCAATTAGGGAGACTCTAGACTCTACCCTGCTGAAGGGTCCACTGAATCCCTGCCAGCTTCAGGGTCAGGTCACTGTTCGGTAGCTCTGACCTCCCTGTGGAAGAGGGCAAGCGACAAGAGAAGTTCCCAACTGGATCAATAAAGTGTCATTGTTAATAAAAATTCCTCTCAGTGCAGTAATGTAGTAAGAATGCAATAAAATGTGAGACTACAACGGCTCCATCTGTATGTCATGGCCTCAACTAGAGTGTTTCTGGGAGACTGTGGACCGGTGGTTCACACCACACCACTGCCACCAACAAAGCAGTAAATTACTTTCTCATGTTTAATGTTTATCACAGCGGACCCAAATCTGTAGGGTCCATTGGTAACATTTAATGTTTCTGTATAATAATTCAGAATTTCACATCCATTCTACATTGGAAACTGGAAACTGAAATGATATTGTACTACAATATAATTATGAAAACAAGACAACTGCAATTTAGCTGTAATGTACTTATATACAGCCCCTGGTGCATTCATGGTCCCCTCATCTTGTTCAATCAGCTTGTTAAGAAAACGAGCCTCAGTTGATCCAGTGTGACCAGATGCTACTGAACAGGACTCTGAACAGGACTCTCTGAAAAGGGGAAAATGTTGCTGTGGATTTGAGGGTTGCTAAGCACAGAGCGAAGCCGTGGTAAATAAACAGAGGTCGGCTTCTGGTAGGTCAATGTCAGCTTGTCCTGTTGAGCCATTTTCTAATTTAGATGCTTGTTATTTAAATTGTAGCTTCCGCAACATTTATTTTGCCATGACGTTGTTTCTCTACATTCTCCAGCTTTTGAGTGCAACAGAACAGCAGAGACTCCGTTTACTGTGCAGCTGCAAGAACATGATGTGATTATCAGAAGACCAAGTACCGCAGACAGAATCTAATAAACAGAATGATACATACATCACACAGAGGAGCTCTACATCTTCAACCCACTGATTTCTGCCATGAGCACATACGTTTGACATTATTAGTTAGGTTGAGACAATTGAAGCATATATTTTAGATGTGCAAAAAGGGGTGGAACTCAATATTAGGAAGCTGATCCCTAATATTTGATATACTCGTTCTTCACCTGGACAAACTGCCCCCTCCTCCTTATCTAACTGTACACAACCTATTCATTACATAGTTGACATACGTGTCTCAAAGTGCAGATCATATCAGGAGCTGTCTCTATGGAACCAGTTCACTCACACTGCATGTAACAGGACACAGACGGCAATATGTTTTAGGGTTTCCACCCTTTTTCCATTTTGAAAGTCCTTACTTTTTCAGACCTCCATTGTAGTTTTTCCAGCTACTGACTGACTATAGGTTTTACCAATACTTAGTAGTAGCAGACTCTCTTAGGGAAACCGTAGTGTGGTAGTGAATCTCCAGCAGGATTTGTTGTGAGTTCCAACAATTAAGACCTTGAAATTGTCAAAAATAATTGTCCTGATGTTTCCATACTTTCCAGACCTACAGTATGTTGGAGCTCTGACTTTTTAAAACGTAACTGTTATGTGTTTACCCTATTGTCATGATGAGCCCGTGCAGTAGCGATATGGTATTCTAGGACGGGTGTGAGAATTCCCCCTCAGGGCCTGGAGAGGCTTGGGAAGAAGCTTCCATCCATCTCGACTCAGTCAGCCCTTAATCCAGCCGCTCAGACGTGAGAACGATACCAATGGGTGAGGCAGCATGGTGGTATTAATTTTTCATGAAACGCTCAAAAACAATTGCACGGAGAGGGCCTCGAAGGAACACACACACATATGGGTATCAAACCAGTGATCTCCCATCTCTCTCACGTATGTATCAAACCTGCACAAGCATGTGGTGTAAATATTAAGTTAACTATCTATATCTATATCCATTCACATTCATTCATTCATTGACTCTGTATATATGAACCATCCAGTCATTCACAAGCTGCTCCTCCCAGTCTTATTACTTGTATGTACATATGCCATCCATCCGCTACACATCCTGGTTCTGCGTCATGTTTACTGTGTATTCTAGTATTTAGGCCTTTGTATTTCATACATTTCATACATAGGCGCTATCATTAAAGGTCAATATTTCACTTGGAGGGATGATGCATCTTGTTACTGATTGGAGCAGGGTGTGCTTGCATCATTGGGGACAACATGTTTACTTTTTTGTAAGCAAGGGCTCAAGGTGGCTGGTGAGGTGTTGAGTAGGTGTGACATGTTTCATATGGTGGATATCTCGTTTACAGCCCTACCTTGCATTTTCTTCCGTCTACCGTCTCCTCGTTGAACTCTTCACCGATGTGGAAGTTGATCTCGGTGGTGCGCACGGTGGTGGACGTTTTGATGTAGAACTGCTCGCCGTCCTGGCGGATCTCCACATGGGGCTTGGAGGCCGCCGCCCCGGCCACCTTCCTCAGCATGGCGTTCACACCTGACCGGACACGACACAGACCAGGGCAGGGAGGGAGAGGGAAGGAGGTAGAGAGGAACAGGACAGTGAGCTGTGGCAGTACCTGAGACTTGTTGATGTTGTTGCAGTTCCTACTGATGACTGATGGAGGTCGATAGAAATCATAGCTAACTTAATGTCCCTTTAGATATACTTTAAGCATGAAAGTGCGATGTAGATGAAGAATACAGAAGAATTACGAGGCCTTGAGATACCGATTGTGCAAAAGTGGGTTCAACTCAATATTGGGAACATATTTGTACTGTGCACCAGGTTAGCACTGAGCAGGTTACCACAACACCAAACCCACCCAAAGTGTGTGTGATAGAAAGAGACAGACAGACAGAAAGAGAAGAGAAGGTACAGTGAATGAGAGATGAAGGCATGGCGGCTTGGTCGTTTGAAATCAGACACTACCCCCTTTGTTTCGTCTGTGCTAAAATTTGCCGCTGAACAGCCGTCAGTACATCCCACGGTCTTCCTATTCTGCTTTACACTCGACCCCACCCAGCAAGAGCTCTCCCTGAGGGACTTTATGTCAGCTCCCATCATGTACAGGACACAAAATACGGTGGTACATGCCGGCTGCATGTCAACCTGTGTTGCTGTGTGTTGAAAAACACCAACATAAAACACCACTCGTTGATATATCATATTTTAAATTGTGAGTAACCAAGAATGACAGAAATGTTTTGAAGGAAAGGAAAAGATAAATGCCCCGTGACTCAGTAGCCTCGACTGTTTCTGAAAACTGAGAGAATCTGTGGAGTTTATGTGAGAGAAGAATTTGGCCCTAACAGAAAATAAACACAACACTTGAGGGTGACTGCCGTTCCTGCGCGTGGCTCAGTCCTTGGCATGCCCTGTTTGACTCTGCAAGGCCATCTGGCTAGCCCTATGGCCACGTCCTGCCAACTGTCCTGGGTCTTTTACTTCACTGCCCTCTCTCACCTCTTGAAATAGTTCAAGATATAGAATGATTAAAGCTTTCTGTGAAACTATTGTCTCGTGGATTTTCATACACAGAATTCAGCAAGTTCCTCCAAAACCAAAACCACTGTGGTCTTAACAAAGCTTGAAAATATATACTTTTCACAGCTGACAACATGCAGTACAATATGAGAGTCAATCAGTCACCCGCCACTCCTGAAAAGTTGAGTTTTTGGAGACATAAGGCCTTATAGCTGTCACTGTTACCCAGAGTGACAACAGTAGAATAAGCTTCAGTCTCTAGATCACCAACAGCAACCAACAGTAAGGAGTGCAGGGGTCGGCACAAAAATCAGAATGAATGAAACAGACAAATCCTTTCTGTCTAAACACCAGACCAACAGGAAAAAAGAACTCAGCTGTAAAGACATTTAATGTACCTATGAAGCATAAAGTATGAAGATTGCTTCATTGGGGCAAAGGCAAACAAACATGTTTACCCTCAATTAGTAAACAAAAGCCTAACCCTGTGTGAGTCTGTTCACTTTGCACAGCTCTGTTCACTCAGTGTTTCCTTGTCTGCGCCGTGGATAACAATCCCCTCAGACTGAGCCAGCAGCGAGTCAACAGATAATTATGACGATGTTGATGGAAAGTGGCGGCCTGGCAGCATCGGAATCCACATTAGCCGGGCGCCACGGCTCTCCATTGACTGAGCACTTATGTGTTCAGTCTGCTCAGGCAGATGTGGTTAATGTGTTCGTGAATGGACGGCGCGCTGGATTCAGAGGATGACTTTCTGCTTTCTCACTGGACATACAATCCAGAGAGGCAATGCAAGTTTAGAGACCTTGCATGGCAGGATTGTTGCAGAGGTGTTGGAGAGGATGCCGTGAATTCTAGTTCCATGTATAAAAACGGAGCAACTCCAGACCATTCAGAAGATGAATTTATGAAATTGAAAGAAAATGTCTCTCAGAGTTAAAGAGTAGATAGAAGTAGGAAAAGGTTCGGTGGATAATTAGTAAGGGGTATGGAAAGAACAAAAAGCAACCAGAGAGCAGAAGCTTCCACAGCCAGGTCTCCGGCCTGAAGACTACTTAGCCCTGCAACCAATGTGACTAAATGATGGACTTTCAACTGTGCAAGGTACAAATTCAGCTGTCAACTCTTTGATTTCAGTTGTCCAGTTTGCTGCTGAAATAGGAACCAATCGCATCCCCAAAGTTTTCATTTTCAGTTTGTTGTCATCAGTTTCTGGAGAGTTGTTAAAGCAACTCCTCATCACAGCGTCACACCGCGCATTCCTAAAACCCCACACTGGGAATACACTATTCTAAAGCACCCAGCCTTTTGATGTGCCCTGTCTGCTTCGGTCCCGGCGTGACGAAACTCTGCCACACAATTGAATGACCCAGTTAACTCATCCAAATCTAAACCATCACAGTTATCAGTTAAGACTAAGAGGGGTGAAAAAGAACAAAAGATAGGACGCGAGAGAATAGCGCCGGGCTCCAGAGACCTCCACTGGCATCGCTAATGCATGCCCTACTTAAATGCTTAACATGAATGATGTTGTTTCCCCCACATGCTCTCCGGCATGTTTCCCCGTAACAATACCACGTCTGTTTGGGGTGGAATTCTGCATCCAGTGTTTCATATCTCCTGTATAGCCGAGGGATTTCCCTGCAGACCTTTCCCAGGGAGCTTCTCAGAACAATGCCATGTTGTTGGAAGTCAAGCATTCCAGTGCAAAGGAAAGAGAAAAGCCTTCTTTTTTTTTTTAATGGACATGATTGATAGTCAACCTCACGCAGGGATGCACTGTTGCGCAGGCGATGGACGGGGAAAGGAGAGGGAGAGGAGAGAGAGATGGGGAGGCGTAGATAGGAAGGAAAGGGCTTACCCAGGGCTTTGAGAAGTTCATCAAAATGCTCACTGCTCTTCATCTTCCAGATGCCGGCAAAGTTGGGCATGACTGCTGAGGCTGACTGTGAGGGCTTCGCCTGCAAAAAGAACCTGTTCCACGCTCTGATCTCTCTCTCCTTCTCTTTCTCTGTCTCTCTTGCTGTCTCTCTCTCCCTGTCTTACTCTTTCTCTCTGCTCTCTCGCCCTCCTCCTGCTCCTTCTCGTGTCTTTATACTCCTGTCTCCTCTGCACTGGCTTCAGCCTCTCTTTCACACTGTTACACCAAGTGTGTTTCTGGGTTCTTACAGGCTTTTCTCCACTTCACACACACACACACACACACACTCTCTGTCTCGTCCTCTGTGTGTCTCAGTGAGCTCCTCAGTCTCCCGGCTGCAACCTTGTCTCAGCTCCGTTATAGCTACTGTCTTTAATGGGAGTCAGAGGAGGTCCCTCCCCCTGAAAGCTCTGTCCCATTAACACAGTAGAACAAGATTGACGTCTGTTTTCTCAGGGGATTGGAAAGACTAAAGTTGTTCTTTCAGAGTGCATTTATAGAGTTAGGATTTGGCAACTGCTAGATTGTGAATAGTCCTTTAAAGTATTGACATCCTTTGTAAAGATGATTCAAAAAGGCTATTAAAACGAAGCAACACAAATCTATACTCAAAAAATAGAAGATTATATTCTTTATTTATGAGTAGTACTTCAGGGGAAAAGTTTGGTAAACCATGTAATAACTTTTATTAAACATTTTACTGCAAACCAAAGTCCCCCTGGATTTGTTATTTGATCAAATCTGACTATTTGAGGTTCCCATTTTGTCATGTCATCATCCTTTTACATTCAACTGCATCTCTTCAGGTTTTCCAGTTTGCCTTTAATTCTCTCTGTTATGTTTTGCCTGTTATAGTTTTGCATGGGCGACTAAATAATGTCAAAACTTTATTGAGCAAATCAGCCTCAAACCATAACTGCACTACGCCATAGATCAAAGAGATGGTTTATTTCACGGGTAACGATTCATCTGGCTGTTTCTCTGTTGATCCCTGGGGGGGAAACTGTATTAATCTGTATCATTATGTAATGTGGAAACAGTGTGATTGTTTGGAGAGTTTGCTTCCTCAGAGCTTCAATGCCTAAGCTAACTAAGTAGTCAACAGTATACCAGGATAAATATCATAAACAGTTACAGTCAAGGTGCTTTTGAGCAAGGAACTAAACCCCCAACTGTGACTGTGTGAAAGTGAAGGTATTGCTAAAAAAGAGAATGCATGCTAAGCAAACCTTCCCTGGATACATACGGGTTAAAGAATTTCAAAATGACAAAAAAAAACCATTTGAGATGCATTTAGATTCAAGGTAAAGGACTAGTAGAGCATCTCAAAGGGAGATATCACAGGTACATCATGATCTGTAATACTCTTTAGGAGCAGTTGTATTCAGTGTGAGTGAAGTTTTACCAAACTGCCCTGGGAGGCTTCTAACAGGCTTTGCAATAAAATGTGTCACAACTGATAACATTGTTAACGTTGATAAAAACTTGTCAAAATGTAATAAAATGTCCCTATAAATGCAACATATTTTTAAATGATGATGTTGTAATAAAACTGACCAATATTTTGACACGTTGTTACATTGTTATTATTCTAAGAGAGGTATTATTAGTCTGATAGTTAAGTGTATGTTACACCCTTTGTGATGTCATAGCTGCTCGTTATGTAATAATGTAATGTAATTTATGACGTTAACAGGTTTTATTACATTTTTGACCCATTTAGAGGGACATTTTATTACATTTTGACAAGTTATTACGTTATACAGCTGTTAATACACTATCAGTTGCTTATTTTCTGACCACAGAATACGGTTCATTACCTGTTTTTTAATCTTCTCTTCCAAAGCCCTTTGGTTTGTGTTTCAGTTGCAAAAAATATACCTGTGCATAATATGTGTTGGTATTTATATAAAACACATTTAATTGGTTGTTTCTGTTCTGTTGTTCTTTGAGCTCATGTTTCTTGCAGCTTGATTTCCTATCAGACCACCAGAGGGAGACAGACTGGTTAGGTAAATGTAGGTGGACAGACTAAGACACTATACTACATACTACACTGCACACACACACGCGCGCACAGACACACGCACACACGCGCACACACACACACACACACACACACACACAAAATGTCCCACTCTATTTCATATAATGTTGTGAAGTTGAAGTTGACTGGAAAGGAAGTGAATATGGCAGCAGTCCAAAGCGTATACATGCAGCTACACCCAGAAAACAGTTGTTAACATTGAGTCATTTTATAATCTAAATTCCTAAGATGTTTCACTTTGCATTATAAAATAGTTTGCTGCGTTAGAAAGTTTGCTGAGGAGGGATTTATAATGGACAGCTACTTTTTTGGATTAGGCATTTTATATGTCCTTGGCATTTTGCCAAGAGCAAATCCCCTAATCAGGCTAGAATGATATTTTAAAAGCCTAGTCAAGGTAGAAAAATCCCAATTATGTAACGGCCTGACGCATTTTCACACTTTTTGAAGTTATTTTCTGTTTGTGAAGCCACACTTTAGTGACACGGCAGAGATGACAGATGTAGAGTTCAGACAACTTGATCTGGCTGCGCTTTTCTTAAGACACATCAAAAATTCTGAAACAATATTGGAAATATCAAATCAATCAAGCTCTGATCCTCACAGTGCTGCTCCCTAAAGCCACAGCGCAGCAGACTGAGGATTCAGAAACTTCAACAACCCATCTCAGAGGAGCATAGAGCCACATGAGCTATTTGAAGCAGTTATGTACAATCTGAGTGGGATTTTAGCAAACAAACCAAGAAGAAGGCCTTGAAGAAGCATTTTCAATAAAAAGGTGGCCAGTTACTGCTTTTCTTAGCAGTTGTCTGTGCATAGAGTATAGAGTATCATTGGTTTTTAAATTATTTTATCATTTACAGCCTTTTGTCTGCTTGGCCCGTTGGAAGCCAGGGGAATTGAAATGAAAAATGAAACTGTTACAGACAAAAGACAATAAAAACTAAAGTTAAACTAAATCCTTCCTATTGTCAGTGAAGAACATTGAAAACAAATGTTCCACTCAAAGATAGATAGATAGATAGATTGCACTGCCCTAATTGTAGCATGCTTCAGCTGATGCACAATGTCAGATCGTTACCTGCCATTAGAAACAGCAGCATTATGATCATTAATGGAGTGAGAGAGTTCAGTCACTAACCACTACCAGGAATGAAGACAATGAGGTGTGATGCTGCTCGTAGAACCATATCAAGAATCTCCTATAATTTTGTGTGTGTGTCAATATGGTTTGTCCTGCCTGTGGAACTGCTGCAATCAGTGTCTTTGAAATTATTTCTTTATACACATTTTCACAGACAGGCTTTCATGTATTTTTTAATACCTGTTTTATTCCTCCTGGATTTGCTGATTTGCTTATTTCATCTACAAATGTGTTTTGCTGTTCATTTCATCTCATGTTTTATTAGATAGTGCTTATTAGTTAGTGCTCCACTAAAAATAATAGTGAGTAGATATATCAAATAATTAATCACTAAAGTAGTTCAGTAGGTGGCGGTAATGCGCTTCATAAGTTATTTGCTAACCGCTACGAAACAAACGAAGAAGAAGAAGAACGGAAGTAGTTGTTGTCATGGCGTCTCCCATGTAAACGCGCTTACAAAATTCGATCATACATTTTATACGGATTTTTGAAGGTACGTAGTATATTATGGCTATCTGTTAACAGTCTTATGTCAACACGATAAACCGAGTAAAATGATGCGATTACCTGGTAGTCTACTCACTGTGCAGCTAGCAAAGCTCACTTTGTTGCCAACTGGTACTGCGTTAGCCTGCTGACTGTTTGACGACGCTGTCTGGTTAGCTAGCTAACGTTAGCTAATGTTAACTTATCTGTGGTTGTCAAAACATCAACCCCCCTTTCAAATTACTGCTGGTAAAGGTTGACTGAGGCTGGTATGTCTGTCTGCTCTACCAGGTATCCAAGCAGGCTGTGTAATTTCTATTCCAAAAAGCAGAGCTGTCTGTGCTTGTCAAACAGTGACAGCGACAGTCAAATTTACTTGTTTAGCCCTTCAAATGGCTTCACTTGAGTGGGGCTGAGAGAGTTGGAAAACAAAGATTAAATCAAATGGAACCTAACATATGAAAGTGCGGTGGTAATCTGGTTTTCTCCTACTTCAATGACTCATTATTTCAACTGTGTTACTGTGTTTACATTGTTTTTTAGGTTGATTTCCGACTTCCAGGAACAACAATGAGCACTCAAGTAAGCAATATGTAGTCAAACTAGATGTGTTCATCTAGATGTGTGCCTCACAATGTTCAGAGTCTCCCAGCTTTACACTCATAATTCCCATCTAGTATTATTTCAGTTTGTTCTTTAAATGATAAGATTTAATATCTAACTGTAACAATGTTCTCTAATTTCAGTACAGCATTCTTTTCAAGCAAGAACATGGTGAGTATTAATAAATATATCTCACTGTATAAGTTAATACATACTAGTTACCAGCCCTTTCCCCCAGAAGTCCCATGATATTCAGCACTACAGCTCTATTACAGCTCTATTACAGCTCTATTACACTCTCTACAATCTCTACACGGTCACAGCTTTTCTCTGTCTTGGCCCCACAGTGGTTACAACACTTATACAGACTTCAATCCTGGACTCTGCTTGATGTAGATGAATTGCATAAAATCCTTTCCAGATATTGGTGGCATTTGGTAAATATTCTGCCATGTGGGATGCAATCCATTTTAACCCAGACTCAGAGGTTCTCAGGTCAGCGAGGGTGTCAGGGGATATCTTGTGTTCAATGTTGTGCATAGCAGAGCCCAGTATTGATTTAACTGGGTTGCCTTGAAGCCTTGATGCCAATTATCCTGATACTGGTTTCTGTTTTAATCTGCGTTTGTTTCCTCTCAGCACACGACGATGCTATCTGGACGGCAGCATGGGGTAAAAGTGAGGCAGACGGGACAGAAACTATTGTCACTGGCTCACTAGATGACATGGTGAAAGTCTGGAAATGGTAAGTGTTTTGTTTTTTTCTCTCTCTTTGAACGCTGCTTCTCAAGATATTATTGATTTTCTTTTCTTATTTGTGTTTGTTTTGTGTGTCTGTTTTATTCTTCTGTAGCCCTGGATTTAATTCATGTCTGATATTTTTATTGTTATTGGATTTTATTTATTATTATTCATTGTCTGTAAAGCACTTTGTAACTCTGTTTTGAAAAGTGGTAAAGGATCCAGCCTAGCCACGTCATGTTTCTTCATCTGTCCAGTCCAGTCCAGTCCAAACTGAGCTAAACTCTCTTGGCTGGAGTTCTGTCAATCTTCTGAAGAATGTCAAAAAAAATGTTACTTGTGTAAATTGGCCCATGTTTATTTACTCTTTTTTGAACTCCAGCCAAATATATCAACTGTGTGAGTTTTCAGAAGAGTGGATATGGACTTACAACCATAACCCAACCCCAGACTGCAGTGGTACGCTTGACTGCCATTCTCAGTCGGTGTCCTCTGCAGCACAGCCAGCGCCTGTATGGGGATATGGGGTGGATATGTATTTCAGAGCAGTAGGAGCACACCTCATTTCAGTGGCCTTTAAGAGGCTTCCTAACAAAAACCAGGAGAGTCTGAATTTTGGATGTTGTACCAAATCTGGATGGCTGATCATTAAAACCAGATTTTAGTAAACAGGGTTCCCACACAGACCTGGAAAGTGAATTCCAGCTCTTGACGTTATTGTAGTAAATGTCTCATCAAGTATGGGGAAACACATTTATGAAGATGTAGACCCACTGTCATTTCACATGTTTTAATCTTAGTTATTATAAAGGATAATAATTTGCTCAATTATAAAGAATAATCATTTGCTGTAGAGTGATATGACTCGGTTGGCCATCACACTGCCCTGCCACTCAGTATTTATGTTTTGCGACCTGTCTTTTAACACTCAAACCTGTTGAAAGTGCTCCATAAGTAAACTTGTTTTGACTTGACACATCCAGGTCAGATGAGAAGCTGGAGCTGCAGTGGACCCTGGAGGGCCACCAGCTGGGCGTGGTGTCGGTGGACATCAGTCACAACGGAGCTATCGCCGCCTCCAGCTCCCTAGACGCCCACATCCGCCTCTGGGACCTGGAGTCGGGCAAACAGATCAAGTCCATGGACGCAGGCCCAGGTAAGACGAGGCCTTAGAGGACAGTTCATATCTTTTATAGAGTGAGTTACATCGGGTCGCTGGGTAGCCCCCACCAGCAGAAATGTCTCTCCCGTGGAGTATTGTGGATGAAGCTGAACCCCCATCTAAATGCCATGTCACCTTCTATTAGTGACACTGCATTTCAGATTAAAGGCACAATCCTTTTTTTTTTAACATACTAAATTTGGATATACACACACAGATTCTTGAGGGTTTTTTTTTGTGGACTTTCATCTCCGATGTTTAGTTGACAGCTAACAAAGTCACACCAGGTATGCATATTAAAAAAATCAATTTGAACTGAATGAAACATTGCATGAAGTTAATGTGTTCAGTGTAGGCAGACCTTGTTAGAAGAGACGTTCCTGGGAAACTAATCAATGTGATCAATTCATTCCTCCTTCTCTTTTGCTGCTCTCCTCTCGTTCTAGTTGATGCCTGGACAGTTGCCTTCTCCCCAGACTCCAAATACATCGCCACAGGAAGCCATCTTGGCAAGGTCAACATCTTTGGAGTGGAAAGTGGCAAGAAGGAGTACTCGCTGGACACCCGAGGGAAATTCATCCTGAGTATAGCTTATGTAAGGAAACCTCAACATGTCAGTTTGGTCATTTTGGTTGGCTAAGCCTGTTGAGCCGGTTGAGGACTCTTTTAAAAGGTTTAAAAGGTGTTCAGCATAGACATTGATATATTCTATTATATGACCCAAGAAAGTCAAGGCGTGCGTGCGTGTGTGCGTGCATTTTGCTGGCAGCAGACACAAACACAACAAGCTTGCTAATTTGAGCTGAATCAGTGAGTACTGACAGTGATGGTTCAAAAGGTTGTTTCTCTCTTGTAGTGTATATTGATGCAGAATGCCTAATGTTGTGAAATTGCTCCCTGGCTGTCCTCCAGTTCTCTGAACAGCCATGCGTGTGATTGATTACATTGACTAATGGAAATTTCTAGGAAGCACGAATAAAATAATCGGTCACGCAAACACACTTAGCTGCTGGTGGCTTTTACAGAGGAACAAAACACAAAAAAAGTGATTTGTGCTGTGATGTAGTTTTCCTTGAACATCCTGAAGTGGTGCTGTGCGTTAACTTCAAGTCAATCTTTGTTTTTGTAGTGCATTTTGATTGGAAAATGCAATTCACAATGCTTTCAGAACAGCTTAACAGCTTAATAAAATAGGGGACTGATCAGACCACCAGGAGGAGTTTCCACAGCCTGAACATCAACTGGGGGCGTCTACTCAGGTTCTTTGGGACTGAAATCATCATGAATCCCTCGAGAGCCAGTTTGCCATATTGTGTTTCTTCACTAACTCCTGACACGCTCCAAATCAATAGGTTGTAGAGTAATGATTTTATTGACTTAATATTTATTTTCATGTCATAACATGTAAGTGGTCCATCCCGTCCTCATATGAGATTGACACGTAAGTGGACATAAAATGAATCTATCATTTTGTTTTGCTGCTCAGAGCCCAGATGGAAAATACTTGGCCAGCGGAGCGATCGATGGGATCATCAACATCTTTGACATTGCCACTGGAAAGTTGCTCCATACGTTGGAAGGTATGTTCAGTTATTGTTATTATTGATGATGATAAGGTTAATAATAATATACTTTATTTGGATATTACTTTTCAACAGAGTTACAAAGACCTTTTAAAGACAATTTAAAAAAAAAAGAATGAAAGCCAGTAAGATGGATATAACAGACATGAATTAAAAATGAACAAAATGGGCAAATGCAACAGGAATATGTGAAAAAAAGAATGCATGCAGCGGACAGTAACACCACAAATACAACGCCAAACCATATTCACAGTATGAAGATGAACTTTATTGACCCAAAGAAATGTTTTCCTGAACACATTATGCTTGCTATATATGAAGACAAGGAAAGCAACACATTAGCAACCTCCCACTGTTGCACATTTCCCATAATGTGAGTTGAAAACGGACACATTCAACACATACGTACATGTACATACATCATACACAAAAGTGGCTTGTACCCTATCTAGTAACAACATACTTATACCTTTTCTGATTGCATGTGGGGACCCTGAAGCGTCTTTCCTTTGTGCCAGCTGCCTCGTAGCCATGTTGCATTTTTCAAAACAGCAGAGGGGCAGAGAACAACCAAAACTGAGGACTTTGAGGAAGTGTACTGACGGTGTCTGTTCTCTCTCCAGGTCACGCCATGCCCATCAGATCCCTCACCTTCTCCCCTGACTCCCAGCTCCTGGTCACAGCCTCCGACGACGGCTACATCAAGATTTATGACGTGTGAGTTCAGCTGTGGGCTTTCTTGTGGCTTGTGACTAGGCCTCGCAGTAGTTTTGACTCTTTGGAGAGAGGCGTTTTGTTGGCTTCACAAAAGTTGCCGTTGTTGTTCTCTTGCAGGCAACATGCCAACCTGGCTGCCACACTGAGTGGCCACGGATCCTGGGTCCTCAGCGTAGCCTTCTCTCCAGATCACACCCATTTTGTCTCCAGGTAAAACTAAACACTTTGGGAGATAAGTAGGGGTGGAAATGGAGATCCTTGTTTGCTTGGTGGTTGTCTAGTACGATGCCTCCAGGATCAAGTTGTATTGTTTCAGTGTATTGTTCCACCGGACTGAAGAAACGATTCAAGATTGACCGTTATTCTGTTGTCATGATTGATTATGCCACATCATGATATGATGCTAGTACTATTGAACTAATACAGTTGGGCTGTGTGGGCCAGCCATGAAAACAAAGTTTTTCAGAGAAATGAAAACACATTCTCTCCTCTGCTACTCCCAGCTCGTCAGACAAGAGTGTGAAGGTTTGGGACGCCAGCTCCAGAGCATGTGTCAACACTTTCTTCGACCATCAAGACCAGGTGACAAAATCCTCTGAGTGTGTTATAATCCCAGTGCAAACTGTGATCTCGGCTGATGCGTTAGGCAAATCAATATGGCGGTTGTCCTGGTTTGGCCCCTCACATAACCGTCTCTGATGTTTCAGCTTTGGCAAAAGCCAGAATCCCAGCTGTCTTTAGATCCCGTCTCGCAGGCGCCTGTGGCGATCTTCATCCCTTTTTCAACAAAGCTGCTGATTGAATAGCATGGCTCCTCAGAGAGAGGAGATCAGAGCCGGTTCAGTCTGCCATATTGTGTTTTGGTTTTTTGTCTCATCAAGAAAGATGACTGCAAAGCCAGAAAATCTAGAGGGACAAATTGAAGCCCATTAAATGTTCTAGCATTGCCTTTGTTCTCCTAATTAGAAAATGAGTTTCAGCCCTCGACTGCTCGGGTCTTAGCTCTTCAGAATTGCCTCTCTCAGATTAACAGTATTTTGGTGCATTTTTGAGGTATTGGTTAAAAACCTGTGGGTGTGCATGCTTCAACTGCCTTGGTACAGTTACAATTTATGACACAGATTGGAAAAAAACAAATCGAACAAATAATCCAAAATGCTATATATCCATTTGGAAAAAAAAATCATTGTAAACGTTTTGTAATTGTGATCAGGGACTTAAGTTACATACTACTGCTGTTTCATGCTATCACTCAAGCTGTTTGTCAGAGTTGTTGAGTCCGACTTCAGCCAGAACCCAGTCACATCCTCTCTGCTCCTCCTGTCTCCAGGTGTGGAGCGTCCAGTACAACAACACAGGCTCAAAGATCATCTCAGCAGGAGACGACCGGGCCATCCATATCTACGACTGCCCCATGTGATGAAGGACGCCCAGTACAGGCTGAGCTACAGCAGAGCAACATGCAAGCGGTGACTAACACCATATAGTTGAAATTGGGGTTGAGGGGGCTACGATGTAAATGTCATGGATTATTTTGCACTGGCCCGCTGCGGTCAAATAAAAGGGTTTTGTTTTTGTATTTTTGTTTCTGTTGTATTTTTATGTTTGTTTGTAGCTCTTGACTGTGCTTGCAGTTATACATCGATCTGCATCATAACTTCTGCAACACTGTCGATAGTACAAAGCCTTTCAGCAGTCATCAATACTTTGGGCCAAACTTTTTGCAACAATAACCCAACCTTCCAAACAAATGAAGGTTCAATACTCTTGTTTTCCTTCTTCCACCCCTCATTTTCATGTTTCATGGTGTCTGTCACATACCTGATTCTTTCTGTGATTTGTGGGAACTGAACCTTTTCAGTTCAACGCCATAACAACAGGAAAGAAATCACTTGAGTCTTTTGTTGGCGATGAAATAGTCTTGTGCTCCCTCCACTGGGCAGGCAGGAGTACTGCAGGGCAGACTTGGAATAAATAGGTCAGACATCATGATTTATTCCAGTCATGTCCAGAGTTAAAACATTAAAGGTAACCATAAATGTCCAATGTCCATTTTGTGGTCATATTTCTGTTTCTCTTCACTGAGGCTTTGATGCATAAATTGATGTAACTAAATAAAGTGTCACTGACATGGTTAGCAAGTAATAACGTCACAGCAACATGGTTTTAAACGTTTAATGGGCAGATGAGACTAGTCACCAACCGTTCCAGTCTTTCAGACCTTTATTAGACCTTCCATTCAAAGGTTATTTATCAACAATAAATTATCTTTTCTCATTGTTAAAAACACATCAAACTGTACTTTTAACAATTCTTAGTGATGCTGAATATCACACTTAAGAAATGAGTGACTGAGTGAGGTTTACTTCACGTTTGCCTTGAAGCCATAGGTTTTAATTTGCTCTTGATAACATACAGTATTCACATCACTTCAGAAATCGACCTTATTCACTTTGAACATTTTGCTGTACAAACTCCTACATGTGCTGTTTGAAAACACATTTTAGTTTAAAAAAACAAATGGCACAGAACTTAACAAATCTCCATCTCTGTTGAGCGGCGATAGTCAAGGTAGTGAAATCGAATCAAGGCTGCATTAACAAGATGCTTCTCCAGCTGCATTATGGGTTATTTCCCACCACACCACCGTCCGCCCAGAGTGAGCAGGTTTCACTCTGTTGCCTCAAAAACAAAAACCCCAATCCTCTACATCCCATTAATCATGTCACATGTCGCTCTGTGGGAGCTGCTCACTGGCCAATAGCGTATCCTGTGTATAAATGCATGTAGCCCCGCACTCCCAGTATTGTTATGGATACAAAGCCGACTGGTAGAATGAGGATCTGAAGGCAGTTTCTGAAGGTAGTTCTGTCTGCTGGTGTTGTGCTGCTGCCTGGGTTTGAAGTCCTGACTCATTCTGAAGCTGCTACCTCTCATGGCCCTCTCTCTCTCCACTAGTAGCTATAACCAAACAGCAAGGTGGTCCAGAGGTTAACGAGACCGTCCCGAAGGTCCCAGGTTGGGTTGCTCTGATCAATATATATATATATATATATCTCTTCTTTTCTCTGAAATAGTTCTATCATTATTTCAATATGGCATTTCTTATTCTCCACACCAGACAGGCTGACACCAAGGTGATCGGAGATGTTGATCATTGTTTTCTGATTCAACTCTTCTATCAAACTCATCTATTTAGAGAGCTGCATTTGTTTTACATTACCTTACAGATTTTGGCAGCTTGAGTCCACATTACATCAGCCTCATCAAACATCCTCCCAAAATACATACATTTACTGTTGAACAGCTTCATTTTAAAACACTATCCATGTATAAAGTATTGATTCCCTGACATTCACATTGTGCATCAAGCCTGCACATGCTTAGATGTATATAAGAGTTATATATGAAGGGGGGGGCACATCCATAACTAAAATAATACATCAAGTTCATCGTTAAATATCACTAAAATATTTAGGATCCAGTAAGAAAAGGTTTAATTTTGTCAACCACAGACTTAAAATACCTACTAACCTTTAGTCACCTTCACCTCAATTCATTTTGATTACATTTTTTTTTTTTCTAAGAATCATGTTTTAAGAAAGTGTGTCATGATTTTTCAAATGGTGGAGCTCTCACTTTGGAACAAAACTCAGCACATCTTTTGTATGTCTGATATTTCACAATAACACAAAATACCCAGTATAATCAAAAATAGAAAAGGCAAAGAGAATAACTACCCTTACTCCCAACTAGAGACAAACATCACTACGTGCACCCTGCTCCATGGCTGCAGTAAAACACCGAGGTAACAGTTCTAAAAAAAGGCATTTGGAAATAACTACACGGCAGACCAGTTAGCCAAAGGCTGGGAGAAAGATCAGGGTTTGTTGCAGGTCGGCAGAGTCATTGTGGCCTGTTCCCGTCTGGGTTTGTTGAGGTGCACCAGGCTGTTCCGGTTCACCAGTGTCTGGATTCTATCAGCTCAGCTCGCAGGCTCAGTCTCTTCAGTGTCTCGTATCCCACCACGATGAGCACCGACGTGGGCATGGAGGAGATGATGCGGGCTGACAGGCCCTTGGTCATCCCCCAGACTCCTTCCTCTGCTAGCAGCTGCTTGAACGTCTCGATGACAGATGATCTGCCCTCCACCTTTAACAGACAGGGAAGTGTCCGTTATAAGCTGCACTGGATAAGAGCATCTGCTAAGTGCTCTTATTAAATTTAAATGAAAATAGAAATGTTATTTCAGCATTCATGCAGTGTAGAATGGCGGCTTTCATCGCTTACCTGTACTCTGGCTCGCACCACATCCATGGGATTGGTGATAGTGGAGGCAGTTGCCGCTGCCATTGGTCCCGCCAAAGCCTGCAGAATCAGGTGAGGGCACTCACTGGGCGCTAGCATAGGACAGCTGCTCTGGAAATGACATGAGAACAGTGTAAAGCCAATACATTTAATGGAGAATAGTTTGCTGTCACTACAGCTTGTGACAGTTGTGTCATTTCTAAAAAGGGCTTGCACAATTCAAACCAATCCATAACCATTTACATGGCAACATCGTCCAGTATTGTTCATCTGAAACTTGACTGTTAATTCTAATGTACAACATATGAAGCTACTGGGAACTGGGGTTGAGGTAGCAACCTTGCAGCAGCTGTTCATAATAGATACTGACATACTGTCTGATTTCACAGAAAACAGGATTATGAAAGCAGCAAACAAGCATTCAGCAGACCACTCTGAATGATGACTACGTATGACAGGTCCTACATGAAGCCCAGAGCATTACAGACGGCCTTAGTCATCCCTCGTGGGGAGAATTTCAGCATCTCCCTTCAGGTTGTACGTTCAAAGCAGGCTAAATCAAACTGACTGCAGATGGCATTTATCCCACATGCCAGAAGCTTGTTTATAACCTTTCACTTGACTAACAGGGTTTCAGTTACCTGTATAAAAATGATAAAAAGGCCACCACAGTGCACTGTTTGGGATGTAGGTGAGTAGTGAGGCCACGTAGCCCCTGTAAAATCCCCGGAAACCATCAGCGGCAAATATCTGCACCACAATGTCACGGCTTTGCCCAAAAGTCAGTTTCCGCTTGGTTGTCGAGACCATCATTTTGGGTTTGACCTTGAAGCGAGTCAGGTGTTCCCCTTGGCCTTGCATCATCAGCTGCTGGGACACCACGTCTATGGGCACAGTGATGGTCTGGGCCACCAGGGAGGCTGCCCCACCCCCCACCAGTGACTTCACGGTGTTACTGGGTGAATAGTGAGAGACGTACTTGCGCACCAGCTCATAGGTGGTGATATAAGCCTGTCCCGAGACCAGGGTGAACGTATTGACCATGAAGCCACGGTAGAGACCCTGCACGCCCTCCACTCGCAAGATCTTGCAGAAGGCATCAAAGGTGCCCGAGTAGAGGGCCTTGCCCTTCTGCACCTGCAGGCGCGTGCGGATGAGGCTGGCGGGATAGACGGTGGCCCTGGTGGTCATGGTCATGAAGACCCCCAGGGAGTAGAACTTCCTCTTGTCCAGGTCCTCCCATTCGATGATCTGGATGGTACCTTTCTGCTGCATTCTGCTGGCCTGAACGGCTCTGCCCCCCTAGAGCCACATCTGTGCAGTCATGGACCCTCCCACAGCCATCACACCTATAGGGACGAAGAACATTCAACTATAAAAAGTCTTCTTATTTATACATGCAGGTAAAAAAAAAAAAAAAAAAGTTAGTCAATGGCTTGAGCACAAAAAAATGGCAGTCAGAATTCTGCCCCCAAAAGCATTGATCTCCAAATGTTTAACTCTGGAAAAGTAAAGTAAGGTACACATCCTGAGTTCCAACGGCTAAACAAGTCAATTTTACAATTCTTGTATTTCAGACACTTTTAGTTCCTACTTTGTCTAAAATACAGGAAACAGCCTGATACACCTGCAGACTTGTCACAACCCCACTGGAAAGGGAACCCGAAACCAGGGTTGTGCCGACGGCTAGATGGCCGGAATTGGCATGCAGCTATCTACACGTTTATTTATGCTACACAAGAGAAGATGACGTTTATTGATCCCCGAGGGCAAACGGAGTACATGCTGCAGCTTGCTAACTTACTCACAAATACAAGACACGATAATTTCTGACCACTTCAGCGTGTGTATTCAGAGTATGGATGTATTGTATAGTTAATCTCTAAAGATACATATTTATCTGACAGGGAGATAAAACCTGATTTGTCCTTGCACACTAGCAAGCACCGTTTCATAGCAATGACAAAACAATCGATCTAACGTTATAGTATTGTGTTGTTTAGCATTGGTAAGGCACTAGAGACACGTGCAATGACACCGTCTCTGGTCGCGTTGTCTGTTGTGAAAATGTGAGACGTTAAACCCTGTAAGCTATCTAGCTCTTATTTTTCACCGAGGAAACTTACTTGTTAGGAGGTCATCTTGCTTTCCGCCTCCACGGCCAGTCGAGGGAAACTAAGCGGCGTAACCCAAGCAAGCTTTGCTAAACTACGGCCTTGTCGACAAGGTGGGTCATTGCCTTCCGCCCATTCATGCTAACAAACATTGACGACGGTGAAAGGTCAAGAGCTGTATTTTATTGCAGCGAATTATTATTAGGATTATTTTTCCAAGCCTTTTTCAGAAATAAAATTGGATTTACGCTCCGTGTATTTTCCAGCTGTCGGGTGTAAGAAACGTTTACTTAGCTGTTGTTTTCCTTTTAAACCTTGTGGTTGACGGTGCGTTAAATTGCAGTCCGAAATGTCGAAATTGCAATATCACCGGCACATGAGCAACCCAACAAAGTGGTAAATGCAAACGAACTTTATGATTTCACACTTCATTCACCTTTTAGCTGCCATGCATACACAACTTTTGTCAAATAAATTAATTCAAACATCAATTACAAGCCCGATGCACATTTCCACCTTGTCATTTCGTTACAGCAACACAATACAGCTTGATTTCGAAAATAAAACAACATACACCAAAAATCCTTTCGGTACAGGGCCAATTTAGTTATTGTTTAGTTATTGCGACAAGTCGACTTCCAAAGGCAAAAGCAAGAGTTTACGAGGCGCAACTGAAGGCAGCAAGAGAACATACAAGTCACATCCGGAACGTCATGTGGTGTAATGTCATGTGGGTCCTTTACGTCCGCGCTTTTAAAGTAATAAATCACTGGAAATGTTCATTAGTATTTATTTATTTCTCTATATAATTTATTGTCTGAGCTTGTGTGTTTTTGAATTGTTACAGGCTAAGAAAGTTTTCCATCTATAGGTCAACCTCTTCAAGAACATATTAATACAACATATGATGACCCGATTGTATCTTCATGTTTTGACCTCAAGTAACCTACTTATGCTTCCATCCTTATTTATTTTTTTATTTGTATATATGTATATATTGATTGAGTGAGTTTATTTGATTCATGTGTCTGTCTGACTTTAGTTTTTTAGTTTTTTAAATGCACCAACGTCACCAAATCAAATTCCTTGTATGTGCCAATGTACTTGTACTTGTACAATGTAATAAATTTGATTCTGATTCTGATTCTGACCTAACAAAGTGGATTATACCATATGCCATAGTTATAATATTAGGTCCAACAGCCACAATGACACCACGCTATTTCATACGAATATCTTTCGGCCCTTCAGGTCTTGTAATTTACAGAATTCGGCCTTTCGTAATTCCTATGCTAAACGGCTTAATAGTAATGCACTTTTCTGTGGGAATCTCATCACAACTTCTTCACATTTAATTTTTTCTATGAATGTTTATAATAGGCTTATTGTATTTTTTAATCTAAATGTTAGTAACACACCAATGCATTAAAAAACATATTCAATGACTTTATTAATACAAATTAATAATATCTAAGTGTTATGAGCAATATAGTTCTTGAACAGTATTTAAACAACGTTTTTTTTAACAGTATCTAAGATAAGTACCAGAATGAGCATTGATTTTCGGTTATATTAATATTTATATGAGCACAGGCATGCGTTTAGTAAGTATTTCACAGCGTCTTCGGTCGTGACTCAGCCATTCACAACTGGGGACCACAACTGTTTTATAATGTCTGTTTTATTTTGTTAGTAATCGATAAGGGGCGTTGTTGTAAAACTCTGTCCTTTGATTGGTCCGTTTAGTGTTGCCATCGTGAGAACGAGTCGTGTTGATTTCAGAAGTCATCATGGCGCTCACTTCGCGAGTCAAAGGTAAAGAGCTGTCGTTCACTAACCTGATGTAACAAGTCGTTATTCGATCAATCTTTGACCGCTCAGGGGTTGAATCGGCTAAGAACGAAATCCTTCATCTGAAGAAAGGCTTCGTTTACTGGTTAACATTAGATAAATTTAACTGGCGTCAATCAGATAGCTGATAGCTAACGTCAGCTAGCGTTCTAATGGTAGTAAAACCGGGCGAACTTAGCCTCAACTAAGCTAAAGCTATTAAGTTAGCTAATGTACGCAAGCCAGCATTGCCCCCCTTTAAAACTTAAAAAACGTACCAACATTTACATGCATTCTAGTAAACTCTCTAGCTGTCGTAAGCTAATATTAGTTACCTTGGCTGTGCTTATCTATTCGAGACATTTGGCTGGGGGGTAGATAACTAGCTATTTAGCTAGTATGTGTTTCATGATAAGGACTCGTGTTAGCAACTTGAACCTAGCTACTAGCTGTCGTTACCTCCTCTAGCTTGGTAGCTTCCATCCCCTGTCACCAGGAAGCATACAGAGACTGCTCAATGTGTGATGGTGTTCATTAACATCAAGAGTTTTCTTGCTAGATGATGTAATTTTCTCCAACTCATTCACTTTAAAGACACTAAATCTAACGTTAGATTATTTTTTTGCTAAGAAAATCTAGCATGTGTGGAAAGTACTACAGTGTAGGCCACAATTATGGTGATATTCTTTGACTAATCAAACACTTAAATGACCCGCCAGGGAATTGTTGAGTCAATTTTGGATTTATTTTTTATTTTTTAAGTTAATTCGACAATTCAAGCTGCAGCAAGCTACAGCTCGTATCAGTTAAAACAATTTCCAATAAGGCCTTCTGTCCAGGGACTTAACTAGCTACAAGTCAGTGTTGGAGGACAAACCTGTCAGTCTGATTTGCAATATGCTCCTCAGTTTGCATAAGTCCAGTTATTAGAAGGAGGTTAGCATGCTAACTGGTTCTGCCAGAGGCATCACAGTGAAGCAGGGGAATTTGGGTTGTAACAAAAGGAAACTGAAATTATTTGTGTTTTGTTTAAGCAGTGTGGTTAGTGTAGTTAGTGAGTGGAGTGTAGGCCTACTTGTTCCAGATTAGTGGTTACTTTATTAGTGTTTACTCTGAAATTGGCTTTTGGTAATGTTGGTTGGTTGCATTCATGTCATATGGGAAAATTGTAAATACAAACTTTCCTACTTGAAAATGCTGTTCAGGTTCAAGCTTTTATTTGGTAAATACTACTTGGGAACCTGGGGTTCAGCAATGGACCCTGATTTCTCCAATTTACTGAATTCTCACATCACTAACTGGGAATTATACTCCATGACAGGACACAACCACTTGCTTGTGGTTGACATTGTAACGTTTGGTTTACAGTAAAGCACTCACTAAGTCTGGTAAGTCAATAACCTGATCACAAGCAACCAAGTCTACTGAAAACTTAAGTCATGGCATTTGGCTTACATGATGCAAGTTTGAATGCATGATGCATTTTGCTTTGAATCTTCAAATCGTTCTGACAGTTGTTCTCATATGATATATGAATGCATCATATCTTTTCATTCTGGTGCCACATTCACACTCGTTTTGGTGCAAATTTTGGTTCTAGTGGAGGTTGCAGCACTAACGCTGTTTGTTTATCAGTACTTGACTATGATAAAAGCTCTAAACGCTGGGCCCAAACTTGTTTATGGTTGCTTAAGTAAATTGAGCTAAATTACAATGTTTTGTTTATGGTAAATGGACTGTACTTATATAGCGCTTTTCTAGTCTTTTCCGACCACTCAAAGCACTTTCCACTACATTCACATTCACACACTGATGGCAGGGTGCTACCATGTAAGGTGCCAACCTGCACATCAGGGGAATCTAACCATTCATACACATTCACACACCGAAGGCGCAGCTTCGGGAGCAATTTGGGGTTCAGTGTCTTGCCCAAGGACACTTCAACATGCGGACTGGAGGAGCCTGGGATCGAACCGCCGATCTTCTGATTAGCGGACGACCCACTCTACCCCCTGAGCCACAGCCGCCCCTTATGTTTTCTTCTCCAGCAGTGGCGGAAGTGTTCTTGCTGCGGTGCCCCACCACTGGTGAATTGAGTATAGAGGAAACACTGCAGATAATAGAGATACAAGAAACCCCCAGTGTGCCATTCACACTGGTTCATTATCAGATTTAGTTAGTATGAAGGCCTTGATCCCTCCCCGCGTTCTCTGATGATTGCAGGGTTGCATGTTTGTTCTTATTCAGGAAAGAAGAATTAAGGGACTTGTAAAAACTATGAAGAAGACTTAATTGTAAAAGAGAGTCATTTAAACCTATATTACTAAAGAATGTTGTGTTAAAAGTGCAGGCTCACTTTCATTGTGAACATGAAAGTGTGACGTGCTTCAAAAGCCAGTAAGCTGAGACCCAAAGCTGCAGTTTGATGTCCTGTGGAGAGTCCAGTGAGGGATGCTGTACCAACATTGACTGTTTCAAAAGGGGTTCAGCATTTGCTTGGTTATGATATTATTCCTTCCCATGTTTTAACCCTTGTGAGACAATATATGTTAAGTATTTTTACATAATTTTAATTCCTGTATTGCTTTAAAATCCCAATAATGGTCGTGGGTCAATTTGACGAACATTACCAACGTGTCCAAAAAGTGACCAGCACACAAGGAGAATTCCACCACAATTGAACAGCATTTGGCTCGTGGCTCAGGGAGATTACCCACCCTGAAGAATAGAGTTACACCGACTAACCCTAACAGCCTTTGAACTTACTGATATGAAGTACCAATCTGATACAGTTTCAGTTTTGAAATGTATAAGGTCTATACTCTTAGGTATATAGTCTTTGAGTTGAGCGGCCCTCTTAAACTGGCAAGCAGACATGTTTGGGGGGAATAAAAACACAGATTTGAGCATCCAAGTAAACTTCCTGGTCTTACATCACAGTGACTGGCAGTATAGGAGCAGTATGTATCTGATCAAATGTTTGGTTCCCCTCTGCAGAGCACCCATACAGCCATTTGATTGACACACTGAAAGATGGCAAGCTCAAGTTCTTCAATCCACAGAAACTCGGTGATCCAAGATATGGTGAGTCCATGCCCTCTGACCGAAAGAAAAGACTCCGATCTTCAAATGTTTGTGGCAAATGTTTTGAGTTCTCAAGATCAACTAATAGTCTTATCTAATTGTCCATCCAATAATCTACCTATTTATCCAATAATCTATCTGAATTCTAGATGCTTAAAAAATAATAGACTTCCTTTCACTGTTTCCAGCAATACAATTTGATGCTGTCAATGTGTGTATTTATGGATATCATGCTTGTGCTAATGCATATCTTGGCCTACATCATGCTGTGTTATACAGTCTACATTTTAACCTTGTGTGTCTCAACTGGTGGGTCCCAGTATCAGGATGCAGACGTGCATATAAGAAAAGATCCTACCAGTCAAAAGTACCCATAAATTATCTTCCCAATTAAATTCAGGATTTTGTCTATAAAGGTCTTCATTGGATTGCAACTTCCAAAAAGTTAAGGACCAAGTGCAAACCCAGTTGATAATCACTGTTTTATGTTACAGGGACAGTGGACAGTTAATGAGCAGTCTGAGGGTTTGATCAGGCATTGTTTCCTGTGGGAAATTAAATGCCGCCACCTTTTTTTTCGTTCCCTCTGTTTAGAGAAGCTGCCTCTATCCATCCGTGTCTTATTGGAGGCGGCCATTCGTAAGTGTGACGGCTTTTACACGAAAGAAGAGGATGTCCAGAACATTCTGGATTGGCAGCAGCAGCAGAATATAGCCGAGGTGCCGTTCCCTCCAGCCCGGGTCCTTCTTCAGGACTTCACGTGAGTTTTACAGGGTTTACATCAATACCACTGATTCATGGCAATAACCTGTTCTAGCAAAGTAGCAAAGTGTAAGCATCAGCCAATACCAAATACTAATCCTATCAAATACAGTGACAGAATAATATGTGTGTTACTGAACAAAAATGATTGAAACCTAATAATTTTTCCGTCATCTAGAGACAGAGTACCAAATTTTGGGTGATGGGCAAAAAAACAAATCTACAGTGATAATGTAGAAATTGAAAAAGTAGACATGAGCTTGTTAGATCTTGAATCATCATGGTGTTTATTAATGTGCCTTAAAATAAGTAAGTTATCTAAAAATTGTAAAAGCTCTATCAGAATTGCTACTCAAATACAATTTTATTGCATTGTATTGTCCAACTACAATATCCTATAAATCTCCGGAGGGCTCCTTTGGCCCTCCTTGGACTGGCGATGATGTATTTTTTGGTTCACTTCCACAGGGGCATTCCTGCCATGGTGGACCTGGCAGCCATGAGGGATGCAGTGGCCAAACATGGTGTGGACCCCGGCCTGATCAACCCTAGGTGCCCTACCGACCTCATCGTAGATCACTCACTACAGATTGACTTCAGCAAATGGTGTGTTTGTATTTACATTTTCACTTTTATCAAGAGCATAGTGAGTGAGAGTTAGTCAAAGTGAGGGAGAACGTAGAGGTAAAGGTTCAGTGTCTTGTTCAAGGACCTTTTGAGATGACACAAGGCTGTTTATGTGTGATGAAGTGTTGTTTGTTTTCCACATTGCCCACAATGCCTTTCAACAACCCCCAGAAAACATGCCTGAACTTGTTGCATTCAACTGTGGGTTATACATGTAGGTAGAGAGCGGTAGTGATAACAATAGTGAGGGCACAAGAGCAAGTTATTCCAATCACGTTTCTCCCTGTATAATTGTTGAACGTCGGTCTAGTAAGAAGCCCTTGCTGAACTTGTTTCTGCTATCAACCTCTATTGTAGCCGTACTGAAAATATCTTGATATGACACGTCACCTACATTTGAGTAGTAAATGAGGTTATGAGAAAAAATGGGCTCAGAAATGCCAGGTACATTGCCAATGGCTGTTTTTTAAAGTGTTTTAAGGTGGATTTTTCTTTTAACTTGATTCCAATATCCCACCGAACTACCAGTCTCTAAAAAGTAGAGTTACTACTACCTTCATGATTACTAGTATGATCCAAAGTGGAAGTCTAAATCAGTCCCAAACCATGTTTATTATCGTGGCCGTATTAGAGGCTTGGTGGTGCTTGTTGGTCTACTTGCAGAATTTGGTTTATTCTTGGTTTTGTCAGCTGAACACTCACTCACACTCATACCAGCCATTTTCTGTCACATTTTGTCCACAGTGCCATACAGAACGCCCCCAACCCCGGCGGAGGGGAGGGCCAAAACCAGAACCAGGGACCTCCTCGTTCCACACCCGTCAGACCTCTGTCCAGAGGAGGCTCGCATTGTGGGGGCCAGCGGGTCTCCTGTAGGAAAGCTAGCTGTAGTGAACCCCCAGCCTCCCCGGGTCGACCTCCAAGCTCTGTCCAGCAGATAGAGAATACACCCCTTCTCTGCCCTTTCCACCTGCAGCCTGTCAATGAGTAAGTTGGGAAGCAACACCGCACACACCAGTACAGGAAAGAGGAGAGCTCACAGACCTCTTGTTTTTGTTTGTTTGCGTATTTGTTCATTTTTCAAATGCAATACTGCACCACTGTTTGGATTTTGAGAAAACTGAATTCCAGCAAATTCCAGAGGAGGTCAGCATCATTCTTGGGGGAAACAACATGGTTACCGTTGCCTTTTTCTTCATTTCTCTGCAGAACTGAAACAGCCCTGAAGAACCAGGAGCTGGAACTGACCAGAAACAAAGAGAGGCTGCAGTTCTTCAAGGTACGGCATGCAGCACAGCTCAGTGGGCAGGATTAGGTGTATTTCAGATAGGGAAAGTCAGGGAATTTTGTTAACTTCGCCTGGAAAAGTCATGGAATATCAGGGAATTAAGCAAATTAGTTACATTGATATCAAAAAATTAAATCTTGCCTAGACTGTTGTATTTGATTTCATAGTAGTAGGTAGTGGTTAGTAGCAGTTATTTGTCATTCTCTCAGAGCGTTTTCGGACTGACAACCAGAACAAACAAATAGATTTTGGATCATGGAAATATTCCATACTACTCAAGGAACTTTGCGTTTGTCCTGTTTGTGGAGTGGTAACCATGAAAATCTCACAGTCTCTATCGGCTTGAGTAGGAGCGCACAGCTTAAGATGAATGTTGTACAAACCGTTGCTATTTTCCTCCCCCCACTGGATAGTGGTGTTCCAAAGCATTCAAGAATGTGAACGTGGTTCCTCCGGACGTGGGCGCGGTCCACCAGGTGAATCTGGAGTATCTGTCCAGGGTGGTCCAGGTCAACGACGGTTTGATCTACCCCGACAGCGTAGTGGGAACCGACTCACACACCACCATGATCAATGGTCTGGGCATCCTGGGCTGGGGTAAGCCACTTCCCACATCGTTTTCTTAGCAGTAACTTGTGATTTGACGATGAAATATTGCCTGTATAGTAACAGTTGTATGACTTATTGCCTGTATAGTAACAGTTGTATGACTTATTGCCTGTATAGTAACAGTTGTATGACTACCGTATTCTCCCCTCTGTTGTTGTACCGTGGTATTCAAAATGTCGACGGAGAGAATGTTATTTGTAGACACTATTATTTACAAAGGCAGCTTCTAGGATATTCATCTTGAGGGGGGATGAAAAGCAGAACATAATTCTCCAGGAAAGAAATTAAGAACAATCAAAAATGGTGCAAGAGCAGCTAATAGTGTGCAGGTTTTATCAGTACGGGTTCACACAACGACCAGCAGACGGACTGCACGTGCACAAACATATCTCTGCTCTTTAAAATGCTAAACACGCCCCATGTTTGATGCATGCTGCTTTCTTCTGCCAGGTGTCGGGGGAATCGAGTCAGAGGCCGTGATGTTGGGCCAGCCGGTGTCTCTGACTCTGCCGCAGGTGGTGGGCTGTAAACTGGCGGGCTCCATCAACCCTCTGGCCACCTCCATAGACATCGTCCTGGGCATCACCAAGGTAACAGCGCTCTGCTCTTTGCGTAATGAGGAATTTGTTTCTTGACTTGTCCCTCTGAGGCACATACATGTACACATTTCACTAGAGGAGGACAGGGGTATATCCAACCACTAGCCTATTGAAGTGTCTGTGTTATGTGGTGACAGAGTGCTCTCAGTTCATTCCACAGTGTATTTTGCAACGTCTTTGCATATAGGAGGAGCGTTCTGCACGGTGCACGCCACTAAGTAGGGTGTAGGCAAACTTGTCGAGATATCATCTCATGGTAGCAGGAAGACAAATCGGCTCTTCTACCTGCCTCATTTACAAACCTGGTGGTCCTGTCTGATTGCTGGAATGTCGCAATGCAATCCTGGAAGCACTTTGAAAGGTCAGCTGCAAAATGGGTCAAAGTTTAAATTATTCTGAACTTTGAGCGCAGGTAGTCAGTGGAAGTCAGCTTTGCCTCAGAGGTTTATTTAGCCCTTTTTTAACGAACAAGCCTCAAAGGGCTTCGCAGGCAGTTGCAAGAAAGAGGTGGGTGTCAGTGCCCTCTTCATAGGAAACCAATGGCTCTGCCAGCGCAAAGCGATTTTATCAGTGATCATAGACACATTTCATCAGAGGGGTTGCCCTTGCCCAGTTTGAAATGAACGCTATTATAGTTTAGCCCCATTTTCACCTGAAAACACAATCAAGGATGGTGCCAAAGTTTCTAATCATCGAGTGACCCACTTTGAACCCAGTCTGGGTTCAAAGTGGGTCACTCGACCGAGACTGCCCTCCTGGCAGTGACAGAGTTGCTCCATGCCGCTAGAGCGAACTCTCTCTCCTCTGTCCTGATACTCCTGGACCTGTCTGCAGCGTTTGACACGGTGAACCACCAGATCCTCCTCTCCACCCTTGAGGGGATGGGTGTCTCAGGCTCTGCACTCTCCATGTTTGCATCCTACCTAACAGATCGCTCCTACCAGGTGACGCTGAGAGGGTCTGTGTCAGAACCACGCAGGCTCACTACTGGGGTTCCGCAAGGCTCGGTTCTAGGACCTCTCCTCTTTTCCCTCTACACAACATCTCTTGGTTCTGTTATCCATTCACACGACTTTTCCTACCACTGCTATGCAGATGACACCCAGCTGATCCTGTCATTTCCCCCCTCTGACACACAAGTGGAGGCATGCATTGCTGCATGTCTGGCAGACATCTCGGAGTGGATGTCGATGCACCACCTGAAGCTCAACCTGGACAAGACTGAGCTGGTGTTCCTCCCGGGGAAGGGCTGTCCGCACCGAGACCTGGCCATCACCATTGATAATGCTGTGGTGACCTCAACTCGGACTGCGAGGAATCTGGGTGTGACCCTGGACGACCAACTGTCGTTCTCGGCAAACATCGCATCAGTGACACGCTCCTGCAGATTCCTCCTCTACAACATCAGGAGGATTCGCCCCTTCCTCACTGACAAGGCAGCGCAGGTGCTCATCCAAGGCTCTTGTCATCTCCCGCCTGGACTACTGCAACTCCCTCCTTGCAGGTGTCCCCGGCGTCTGCCATCAGACCTCTGGAGCTTGTTCAGAAAGCTGCAGCTCGTCTGGTGTTCAACCGCCCCAAGTTCTCCCATACAACTACCCTTCTCCGTTCTCTACACTGGCTCCCTGTAGCAGCTCGCATCCAGTTCAAGACCCTGGTGCTAGCCTATAGGGCAGTGAAAGGAACAGCTCCTTCTTACCTCCAGGCTATGGTCAAGCCTTACACCCCCGCCCGACCACTTCGCTCTGCTGCCTCGAGGCGACTGGTTGCCCCGTCGCTCAGAGGTCCCTGCGGCCGATCTACCCGGTCACGGCTCTTCTCTGTCCTGGCCCCGCAGTGGTGGAATGAACTCCCCACTGATGTCAGGACAGCAGAGTCGCTGCCCATCTTTCGCCGCAGGCTGAAAACCCACCTCTTCAGGAAACACTACCCTGACCCTTCCTCTTAGCCTTGCCTATTTGTCGTCAATTATGTGTCTGAGCTCTTGTTTATTGGCTCTTGTTTATTTGATACACTTATTTGTCTTAGCTCTTGTTTATTTGATTCTCTTATTTGTCTCATTTGTTTAAGATAAAGTAGGTTGCTAACTTATTGCACTCTTACCTTAACACTAGTTATGCTCTTAGTTGCTTGTTTAGGAAGGAAATGCACTTACGATTTCTGGTGACTAGTAGTTTTCTTGCCTACCTATGTTGAATGCACTTATTGTAAGTCGCTTTGGACAAAAGCGTCTGCTAAATGACTGTAATGTAATGTAATGTAATCAAACAGTAACTCACTAAGAACAGCTTTAGCATTGCAAACTGCACTAGAATAAGAACTGAACTGTGACATCAACAGATGTGGTGCAAAAATCTAACTTACCCACAACCACCACTTCTCCAAAAAATAATGGATGGTACCATTTACAGGAAATCTTTCTTACCTGTCAGTGTGTACTGAGGTATCGTCAATGCTCTTAAATCCCTCCTCTGCTTTATTGGTTTTGCAGCACTTGCGGCAAGCTGGGATCGCCGGGAGGTTTGTGGAGTTTTTCGGACCTGGGGTGTCACAGCTATCAGCCCCAGACCGCACCACCATCGCCAACATGTCCCCCGAATACAATGCTACTGTCAGCTTCTTCCCCGTCGACCACGTCACACTCAAGCACTTTAAAAAGACAAGTGAGTTGCTGTTCTTCATGAGGTGTTTTCCTTCACAACTGCAACATTCGTGCACTGTTCGTTTGGGTGCATCAGTTGAAATAGTCTATGAGACCGCAGAGCCTTTGATTCATTTTCACTTTCTCTTAACTCTGTGGTTCTTGGGTGAATTTTTTATGTTCACAAATATTGAAACAGTTTCAGACAATAGAATCAACAGACTCTGCCTCCTTTTTAAATAAACTTTGAAAATTGGAAGAAACGTAGAGAATTAAAATTAATTAAAATGAGTATTGTCTATTTAACATTTTGGCTCTGGGCCGATAGTTTGCATCTCTCAACCGTCCTGTTTTATTATGATTTTCCTTCCAGACTTTACCCAGGAAAAACTTGAATTGCTGGAGTCTTACATGAAGGCTGTCAAACTTTTCCGAAGCTATGAGGACCCCTCAGAAGACCCCCAGTATTCAGAGGTAATGATTCTTAGGGGCGTCTCTCAGGGGACTGACACACTAATGAAGAGGACATTTACAGTTTAGACATTTAGCTGACACTCTTCGCCAGAGCAACTTAGTGTGACACTAGAATAATCTTAAAGTCCTCGATTGCAAACATTAGAAGCACCCAAGAATTGAGTGCAAGGGCCGAAAGCTGCAGCGCCCCTCAATAGATGGTACAAATATTCCTGTGTCCCTGGAATATTTGTGTTTAATAGTGAAGTAAAGAAATAAGAGAACTCATTTTTTTTGCCTTGGACATCTTTGTTCCATTTTGTCTGATTGAAAAGGGAGGAGGTGGATCAACACTCCTAATGTGCAGGGATGTGATTTTTCGATTGTGTCAAAGAGTTAATCTCTTCCAGATTCACAATTTCTTTTTTTTTTCTGCACCCAGAGAATCAGTAATGATGTGATGAAGCGGTCCAGCATGGCCATCGTTGCAAAAATGAGCCAAGAGTGCAGTAGAAGAACTTTTGTTTTCATAATGAACGGAGATAAAAGCCTTCTTCTTGTTGCAGGTGATTGAGATCAACCTGAGCTCAATCGTGCCCCATGTGAGCGGGCCGAAGAGGCCTCAGGACCGAGTGGCAGTCAGCAGCATGAAGGAGGACTTCCAGAGGTGTCTAGACGAGAAGGTAACAACACGAAAAGCGCAGCAAAAATGAGTTCTTCTGCCAATTCTCAGACCAGTGAGACCTTTTTCTGCCAGAGGAAACGGATGTTGTGAAGCAGATGTGCTCATAAACTCTGGTCTACTTATGAATCATAAGTTGTTGTTTTTTTTCGTTTTTTTTTAATAACCATCAAATGCACTTTCAGATGTATGGGAGTTAATGGGTGGTCTGCTCATTGATTTGAATCTGCAAAAACAATCAAACTATGTGATGGTAGCAACAAAAATAGTTTCTGCTATCATTTTAATAGCTTCGGCAATTGAATTTATCATTTTAGATACCTACCTATATCTACCTTAATAAACGTCTTCCCTTTCTCCGTCTCCCTTCAGGTGAGCTTTAAAGGCTTTCACATCTCTAAGGAGAAGCAGGAGACCCAGGTTCCCTTCCTGCACTGTGGCCAGGAGTATCAGCTGGGCCACGGCTCGGTGGTCATCGCTGCTATCATCAGCTGCACCAACAACTGCAACCCGTCTGTCATGCTGACTGCTGGTGAGTCGCTCAGAACCGCCAAGGCAGGTCGGTTGTTGGATAACCACCAAAAGCTGAACCTCTCTGAATGTTCCCCCATATCTTCCTTGTGTAAAACCAGGTGTTGTATTGAAGCATGTTGTATTCAGTTAACATAGTCAGGCCAAATGTATTGTGGTGCAGTATAGCTTTAATGATGGGGTGGGTGTTTTCTGATCGAATTTAGTCCTTATTGTAGTATCTATTTGTTGTCTATTTTTTATTTTCTATTTTAAATGGCGAAGATTCAGAATATCTTGCAAGCACGAATCAATCAAGTCAAATCAAGCTGCACTGTCAGATCTCGCTCCACCCACATTCTCCTCTATCTCCATCATGTTTTCCATGATACAGCTGTGTGTTTGTGATTGGCAGGTCTTCTTGCCAAGAAGGCTGTGGAGGCGGGTCTTGCTGTCAAGCCTTACATTCGGACCAGCCTGGCTCCTGGAAGTGGCATGGTCACTCACTACCTCAACACCAGCGGAGTCCTGCCTTACCTCAGCCAGCTGGGGTGAGCATGTGTGCACAGCAAACACACGCAGCTACTCGCACGCTCACAAACACACACATAAGAAGTCTGACTGGTTTGATTCCTTTGCACTACAGATTTGAGGTGATCGGCTATGGCTGTGCCACCTGTGTGGGAAACACTGCTCCATTACCAGAAGCTGTTGTTGATGCAATCAAACAGGTATGTGTCTAGTAACATGAGATGCTGTTATTTCTATGGATGATAAATTAATATCACATAAATCACAACAATCAGATTCTCACCGTGTGCTTTGTTACAGGGGGACATGGTGGCATGCGGAGTGTTATCTGGCAACAGGCATTTTGAAGGACGCCTATTTGACTGTGTGCGTGCCAACTACCTTGCCGCCCCTCCCCTGGTGGTGGCTTATGCTATTGCAGGCACCGTGGGCATCGACTTCGAGAAAGAGCCTTTGGGTAAGAAGAGTCTCTTTACTCCAGGTCAAACGGTCTTTGAGTTTCAGAACATTTACTTGTGAATTTGCACTGTGAAGCAGTTTGTAACTTTTGTTTTAAAAAGTGCTTTATATCTAGTTAATAATTACTAGCATGAGCATGGCGTGTTGTCTGACGGCCTCCGTTTGCACACCTGTGGTCAGTTAGTGGTATAGTGCTGACATTGGGCACCCTGTCCTCTGAGCAGGCGTGACGTCGGAGGGGAAGGAGGTGTACCTCCGTGATGTCTGGCCGTCCAGGGAGGAGATTCAGCAGATGGAGGAGGACACTGTCATCTCCTCCATCTTTAGAGACCTCAGGGGGAGGATGGAGGTGAGAAGAGGATCACTTTTCCTTCATTTCCTTCTAGTACAGCTTCAGACAGGGTTCCAGTAACAATATCAGTTCATACTGTATATATTTGTATATTCTTCTGTCTGTTTCCTGTTTCAAGTCAAGTGACTTCACGGCAGCTAGCGGTTACCGACTATTTCTATTCCCACTTTGCTCTCTTCCAGAAAGGGAACACATTTTGGAAGAACCTTGACTGTCCGGAGTCTGTTGTTTTCCCCTGGGATCACAAGTCCACATACATCCGTTCGCCATCTTTCTTCAACAAATTGGTGAGTCTCCGGACCTTTGTGATAACCCTTTAGCAGCTTGATCTCCTCTGTTGAAGTAATACTGTTGTTAGTTTGGACACTAAGCAGCCCCTGCCTCTGCTTGTCCCTCATCCCAGGGTAAAGACGTGCAGCCTCCTCAGTCGATAGACAACGCCCATGCCTTGCTGTTCCTCGGGGACAAGGTGACCACGGACCACATCTCACCTGCAGGCAGCATCGCCAGGGCCAGCGCCGCTGCCAAGTACCTGCTGAGCAAACGGTCAGAGGAACACTGATTAACTTCACTGATGCTCATTCTAAGCCTCTAGCTAAATGCTGACTCTTTTCTACACACAGCTTGATAATCAACATTTGGACTGGTCCTATTTATGACTGGTCCTAATTGACTGGTAAAAAGTTGGTTTCCTTCCCAGAATGACTTCTCACTTTGAACACTTTCCCCCAGCCTGACACCGCGGGAGTTTAACTCGTATGGCGCTCGCAGAGGGAACGATGTGGTGATGACCAGAGGCACGTTCGCCAGCATCAAGCTGCAGAACCGCTTCATCGGCAAACCAGGCCCCAAGACTTTGCACATTCCTTCAGGCCAGACGGTGAGTAGAAAGTCCTCTAGAAATTGATTGATAAGGGATGCCAGTTCTTGGGATGCCAAGATTTTGAGCACTTTCTGGTCTTAAATTATTGGCATTACAGTATAAAATTTAGACCTTTAGTTTTGGGTTATGGGACCAATATTATAAAAATGTAGTCCATTGTTCTTCATTACAGAGAAACATCTCCTGTGTGTGAAAAATCAATTACTTTCACACGTTGCATGTGGCAGCAGAGTTCAAGTATTGTTTTAGCTTGGTATTGGCCTAATGTCCTATTCCACTATCAGTATTAATGTAGCTGTTGCTGTTAGTCGGTGCAGCTATCGGCAGCGCTGCCCAAGGACATTTTGACAGGACACATGGCTGCAGTTGACCTTTCAATTACAGGATAGTCTCTTCTAACAACGAGGCCACCCTGATCGTCAGTATCAGTGTATCTCAGGCACTCAACAGTTGCTGCAGGTTATGTAGCTTGTGTTTTTTGCCGTGTCAAACCGCTGACATGTCCTCTGCCTGGGTGTCTGGTCAGCTGGATGTGTTTGAGGCAGCGGAGCGCTACCAGAGAGAAGGCATCCCCCTCATCATCCTGGCAGGCAAAGACTACGGCTCTGGAAACTCCAGGGACTGGGTGGCCAAAGGACCATACCTGATGGTAAACTACATACCACACCTTTTGTATTTAAGGACACTGACCAGGCAACGTGACAGTTGTTAAGTGACTTGCCATTGCATTTCAAGGTTCAAAAAAGTCTGACCCCAACTCAAAACAAAATGACTGCTAGCATTAATAAAACTCTATAATATGGAATATTAGTGGAGTTGCCAGCCAAGTTAATACCTTTTTGAAAACATAATAAAGTTGTTTTAGAGGATGGAAATGATCAAGTAACTTTCTCAAAATGTAGCATACTGAATGAAACCCTTCATTTATCATCTGTACAGTTCTGGTTGGCATAGGAACATTTTATAAACCATATTCAGCATCTTGTCTTAAGCTCTGAATTATTATCTCATGCCTTCACTTGTTTTGGCCATTCACCTGCTCGTGGCGGTGGTTGATAGGGGGTACGTGCAGTCATCGCCGAGAGCTTTGAGAAGATGCACAAGAACCAGCTGGTGGGCATGGGCATCATGCCCCTCCAGTTCCTGCCCGGCGAGAACGCCGACTTACTGGAGCTCAGTGGGAAGGAGAAGTTCACCATCAGCCTGCCAGATGACCTGAGTCCAAGGCAACAGCTCACTGTAAAGGTAGGCAACAGCCAATCAACGCCTAGCTGTGATTAAACTATCAGTAGTATATCTTAATCTCAGTAGTATATCTTAATCTCAGTAGTATATCTTAATCAAAGTACTGCAGGACACTTTTCAGATCTTCACTTTTTCAATAAAAGATAATTGTAAATGTCTACCTTTACAACAGCAGATAGTTTGTATGATGGTAGTTCAGCTCATCCTTTCCCAACTATCTCCACACCACCTTTTATAAGTCTTCCATTTATGAGGACGACATCAAATTGACACGACAAGTACATGAGCATGACATGTAATTTGCAGTTTAGAAACCCTGTCCACTGACTTTCAAACACTTTTTCAAACAGTTTTGTTATATAGCCAATTAATAACCTATCCATCAAATGAGAAGACCAGTTGTGTGTGTCGTTATTACTACAAAGTGTAAAACTCTCAAATCCAATACTTTTGAGTTGCAAGTTCATGTAAGCGTCGTTAACCCTTTGATGGATGACATAACTAAAGAGTTGTTTCTCTGTTCTCTTGTAGACCAGCCAAGGAAAGTCCTTCTTTGTCACAGCTCTGTTTGAAAGCGAGACGGACATCATCTTTTACCGGCATGGAGGGCTCCTTAGATATGTTGCTCGGACAATGCTGTAAAGCACCCTGCCGCCCGGTCCCACGCCGGCTGGATGTGCACTGGGTTAACAAACCACCAGAGATCCTCTCCAGCATGGGCTAGAAACAGCTGACTGAATGCTCTCTCTATGAGCTGCATTAGCGTCTCCAGACTCTTCCTCCACCCTGGAGAAACGAGGTTTGAGTTTTAAGACCTGTACCAGTGCTGCTTCTCCATCAGTAGGCAGCAGCAGCAACCACGTTTGCCCTCACAAGACAAAGTCAAAACATCCAGAAGGAAGCCCAGAAAGAAACGATCGCATTCACATGATCGACAGAGAGCATCCAAACCAGACTTGACAGAAGATATCAGCTTTTGTTCATTGTTCATTCAACAAAGCAAATCCAATATACTGAGATATGATTGGGGGCGGGGGGCAACAACACACCAATCCTCCCCAGTTTTGAACGCAACAAAAATTTGCTGATTGAAAGTGAAATAAAATACCACTGAAATAAAAAATCTTGCCTAGAAAGGCTAGGATGGTGCTAAGTCAATGTGTAGTACTATGGCATGACTAGATTGCCAATATCTATTGGTTTGGGGTGCACTACAGCCTGTTTTTCCCCCCCGATTCCAAGTTGAACATTGTACATCTCAAAAATTGGGTTGAGTTAATTTCAGTTGCCCACTTTGCCCAACTTCCCCATGTGGATCAATAAAGTTCCATCTAATCTAAGTTGCATTTCACCAAAGTTCCCCCCGGTAAAATGGACAGTTAACCCTCCAAAACGCATGTGGACACTTCTCCGAATATGAAATCTGCCTTCTTGCGGTGTGTTTGGATCCCTGATCAATAAGCTACATGCATACAGATGGCTCCTACTGCAAGTTATGAAAGAGCATCAACAATCATAAAGCTATTTTCACAATTTTGCTATCGGTTAAGGATTCATCTGCAGTTCAGCGTTGTCTTTGCAATTTAAAAACAGACATTTTAATTGACTGCAGCCATGTTGATGCTACCAAGCAACGTAGCCAACCAGCCTGCAGGTCCTGCACCCGTGCAGAACGGTCGAGGACTGAATTCACACAGCAGCACGTCTCTTCAAACCTTGCCTTAAGTTGGATTCATTTTGGAAAAGATAATACATGTTAAAATATTTATACACATGCATCAAAGTATTATCAAAGTATTAACAAACGACAAGCTTGAAGTTATAGTTATGCTGACTTAAGCTGATAGGCAAAAGGTAGTTCTAGTGGTGTCCTTGCTATGGTTACACTTCATTTCAATGTGTTTTTTTGAGGTCTAACTGAAACGTTTTGATAATTTGAGATCACATCACTTTCATGTCCACACTTGGCCTGAAAGTGGCTTCCATGTGGCCATGTGCCATGCGAGACTGACCGCTTTCATATCTGGTTTTGAAGATTTGGTGTCCAAGACCTGTCACGATCAGATGATAAACGCTGCATTGGAGTGACGAGTGTAACCCCTTCCATGTCTCTGGTGCTTCTCATGTACATCATCTGTGTCCTGGCTTGGGATCAATTCACATTGAGTCCAATCAAATCAGGAACTGGGCTTCCTTCAAACTTCAAATATTAGAAAAGAAAAATCTTCCGTGAGAGATAATTGATAACACATGCTCTTTCATCAGCAACTTGATTACACTTTGAACTGATTGAATTTCAAGTGAATTGGCACCAGCCCTGCCTGGAATTCAAACAGTCTTGAGTTTATCTGCTATATGAATTGGGTTTGTTATCAGGTACTGCCCTTCTTGGTCGAGGTTTCCACACATTTAGTCCTTAAACACCTTTCCATTCGTCTTGTCTGTATCGGCTCTGTATGATTTGACATTTGCGCATGTGCAAGCCATGTTGACCCAGTGAGTCTTTCGGTAGAAAATGGCGCTGTTTAAAAACCATCCATCCAATGCATCGGATATCTAGAATGTGGATTGGAGCATATATTTTTTAGAGAGCATGATATTGTGTTGGCTGTGTTTATGAAAAGTGGTTGTTTATCATAGTAACTTATTGACTCATACACCTGTGTAATATTTTGGAACTGTTGTAAAGCCCGACCTTTCTGTTGTCCAGACTGAACCAAGAGTGTTTGCCTCGTCAGACTGCCAAAGCGAGCTGAAGCAAGTAGCAGGCTAACCTGTGATGATGTCATGTGTTGTACGGTTGCCGTTCCACCCTCCCGTCTACTGCTCCATCTTTCAGGACATGTAGGGTTCCTCTGTTTTGGTTTGTGATTTGGCCAGGTACTCAAGTCCATCTTCACGGTGACACAATTTGCCTTCATAGTTTGAGCAGGTTGCATAGTGGAGCTCTCCGGACTGGAGGGCAGCTTGACACGACGGCTTACCTGTGGTGTCGTTATGACGTGTAGCAGTTTATTTGACTCCTTGCTGCTTCTTCCAACTCCACAGTCACACGTTAGGGGAAGCAATGTATGCAAACCAAGTGCATTGTTGCACACATGAAAACCTGTCTGGATGTCCAATTCTGAACCATCATATTGTAAATAGTTTTTAATAAATGATAAAGCAAAGCTGTTAGCTGTGTGTGAGTGGAGTGCTACTGCCTGTTGATCGCTAAATATGGTTTGGAGCAGCCATGATGACATCGTTGTGGCTTTTTACTCACTGACACACTCAAGATTAAACTTAATGACTTCATATGTCACCTTGGTAAGAAACCCCCAGTGCAGCACATCAAGCTAAGGAATGTTAGTTTGTTACATCCCCAAATAGAAGATGAGTAAGCAACCCTTCAGTGTGTTGGGAAATGATTCTGGCCTGCCACAGGGTTCCTACAGTCATGGAAAAGTTATGGGACGTGCATTTAGTATTGGAAATGTCATGGTAATTTATTAATACTCTTATTTTTTCCAACTAGTGAAATGTTTTAATGTGATCAAGCAGCATGGCAGCTTGTTGATCCACTTCCCTTTGAGGAATGAAAACCCAAACCAGAATTTCATGATATAGATCCTAACTGATAGTTGTAGCCAGAAATAGGACCATAAAAAATAACTTGACATAGACTGAAAAATATTGGTCATGGAAGTTGTCATGTTATGGAATTCGATTAGCAAAAAGGTGTAGGAACCCTGCTGTCATCTCTTTGGCCTCCATTATGGTTAGGTAGTCATTGTACATTTCATGGAGTCTTAAGGAACATTAAGTCATCTTTGACCTTTACTGCCCTCTACTGGCCACCAGTAGGAACTGCAACAACAGAACCTCTACACAAGTCTGGGACAACCCAAATCCAGTGACTGTGGCCTGTAAGTGTAATTGACAAAACAAAGTCACAGTTCACAGTAAGCTAGCTAATTAGAGCAGAGATCCAATAGAAATGTCCAGTGAAGAGGTAATATATATATATCATAGTAATGTATTACTTTTTGAGTCATTGGTATTGATCAGCAATACCATCAAACCTCCACAGATATATTATGGTCATTTAGTTCTATGGGGCAGTAAAAACCTTACGGATTGCCCCTTTAAACATTATTGAAGCTTAGGTTGAGGCGCCAGGTGCTAATGTTTACTTAACGTCACCACTGTGTCCTTATCCTGTCAGCAGTTTGTGACCCTAAATCACTTTGTCACTATGTGCATGCAGAAACAGAAAGCAACTTTGTTGACATGTGACAGTATGTGATGACAGAGGTGAAGAAAAGTGTGTGTCTTCTTATTACTGGCAGTGGTGAGAAGACCTTCCAATCCCCTCGCTTCCAGATTGAAGCTCCACTCCATTTCGATCCATGAACTGGAGGAATAAATTCCTGTACTGTGACCTTTCACAATAAGGCTCTGCCTATTTCAAAGGATTTAAGCAGTTGTTTAAGGCTGCCAAAGTCCAGTCGTGACCTTTCTACAGTCTATGGTTGGGATGCATTAACTGGAACTCATCTGAAACTGCATACACACATTACATTTGAATTCCTATAAAAGAGCCCCTTTAAAAACTATACTAACTAAACCACATTAAAACATGAGGAAAACTTGAGCTTGGCTCTTACAAAAAGATTCAACAGTTTATTTATCATATCATGAGCTTACTGAGGTAGGAGTGGAATTACAGCTACCAGCATATTCTGACGTGCCAACTGGGGGTCCACAGAGAACACAGAACAGAAAAAAGACAACATGGGGACAAATCAACTAAAACTGATAAAATAATCTTTTAATTCAAAATTCAAATAAAAAAAAAAATACAAACGTGTTTCTGTTTGGGGGTGAAACCCTTCCCAGGTACTCCTTCAGATGGAAAAATGATTTAAGATTTCACTGTTTATTACCTTCACCCCTGTGTGTGTAATCTCAATATCTGGCTTCCTGTGGACTTGATACAAGGACGCTGCATTATAGAATAACCTAGACATAGGAACATTTTGCCATTTATTACTTGAATCAATGGTACAATGTTTACGATTACTGTCAGAGGTCATGGCAACTCATGACGAGATCCAATCCAGAGTGCGAGGATACGAAAGTAACTAACAGAGAAATAACGGACTGACCTCTGGAGCCCTTAAATGAACTTTGCAAGAGTAAACAGTGCAAGTTTTATTGGTTTCATTTGTCTGAAAAGAAATTTCTATTACACGGTGCACGTTACTGACATTGCTCTGCATGCCGACAGGTGATGACACACAAGGCCATACTGACAAAACGCTATCCATCGCCACTCCTCCATATTTCAGTTGAAAACAAGCGTGTGTATAGTGTAGAAAATACCTGTGCAAAGAAATGTCCTTAAGTTTAGTGCTGCTTTAATGGCCACCAATAGTACAGTGTAGCATTTTGCCTGCACGGCTGAAATTTGACAATGTGCAAATGTTTTTAAAGCTGTAATCCAAACATGGCAGCCCCGCCACATGAAGCCGGGGCGTGGGGTTAGTTACTGGTTATTGTGAAAAGACTGAGGCAACAGGGAGCGTTGAACTAAACTGTCAGCACATTAAAGGTTTGTCATTAGTCTTGTGTCTATGAGTCAACCGTACCATACCAGACTCAACACTTTCATTTGGATTACTGGTGAGGAGGGTTTTGTGGGAGGTAACTGGTAAACATGCCTCTGCACTGCCAAGAAAACTGAATTTGCTGTGTGCCGACTTATAGTTTTAGGTGGGTTCTCCCAAATTGGATTTTAAGCGATATCACAAGGCAAAAATACCATTCAGATTGAAAAGGCACAGACATGTATCGTTATACGTGTAATTAATGTTTGCACAATGATTGAAATCATATCTACAACATAATACCCACGAGCTTGACCTACAATGCAAACCCTACCACAGCCGTATAATGGTACAACCCCTAACCACAGCCGGAGACCCCCACCAATATAATGGTACAACCCCTAACCACAGCCGTAGACCCCCACCAATATAATGGTACAACCCCTAACCACAGCCGTAGACCCCCACCAATATAATGCCTCTCTTTGTCCCGCCCCCTTCTCCTCAGCATCAATAGTATTTTGAAACTGAAAGGAAAAACAAAACAAAACCTCTGGTAGTAAAGTACTATATATCTGTCTGATGTGCTAAAATATTTCTTATTTCAACTCTTGTTATATCCCTTCGCGTCACAATTTGAAATTGGCCACTTCCTTCATCCGGGTCCCCAAAAATATTTCTGATGAGAGAGCAGCCCCTGTTGTAAACACTGAACAACGCTGACGTGAAGGAGCTCCTGACGACAACACGGCGATACATCCTGAGAACAAAATGATTTCTTCCTTGTGAAAATTAATGGAATCATTCACGACACGTTTTGTGTGTGTGTGTTCATATCTTTGTATATGCAAACTTTTTTTTTTTTCATCTAATAAGAAAATATTTGTGTTGGGTTAAATGAAAATATACAATTATTAATACAATAGAGTACAGAGCTATATGTTAAAGGTGATTAAAAAACAGGTTGATTGTATCTCTTCTCCCTTCACAATGCACGCACTTCCTTGGTTTAAAGGCAAGAGGTAAAGTGTATAAGAAAAGGCAGCCTCTTCTCTCCTCCAGAAGGCTGGTGCACAAGATTAGGCGATTGCTTTTGCTTCTGGTAAGAAAGCCTCCCAGTACTTTATCAGCTACAAAAAAAAAAAAGAGAGAAGTAACAGTGTCAGGTTCATTCACAAAAACTGATAAAAATGGAGGATGAACATTTCTGATTTTCAACTGATACCGTGTAAAATATTTTCTAAAATGAAGAGTCTTTCCCCTCTCCTCTCCTCGCTCAGTCTCAGGGTCGTGGGTTCGATCCCCACATAGTGTCAAGTACCTTTGTACATTGCTTTGGATAGAAGCTAAATGACTACTTTATTTTCCTAGAGCTCCTTCTACATCACAGGAACACTGCAGGTCACTATGGCTCTGACCTTTAACCTCCTTACTATTGGTCGCTTGTGAATTTAAGCTTCTTCTACTGTTCAGACATGCAGCATGGTCGAGGACTTCTATGTTTCTGTGACATTCACAGCCATGAAGAGGATCGCTAAACTAACTGAATTCACTGGCAGAAGGTTTAGCAAGATATTTGTCATGTTTATGTTCAGTGCTTACTGGCCCTGTACACATCCGTGGTGAACACTAACCTGTTGCTGGGACTGCAGCATAGACTCCATGTACTTGATGATCTGTCTTTTGCAATTCTTGGCTCGCTCTTTCTGTTAGAGAAAACACCAATAAATAATGACAACCTTTTCCAACCATCTAGGGACTAATGTGAATGGAGCAGATATAAATCAGTACCTCAAACCGGAGGACTTCCTTACGCACGGTGGCAGACACCCTATCAAAGTCTCTTTCAAACTGCGTCACCTTAGCCTCCCACTGTGAACGAGAACAGAAGAGAAGTACAGTAGGATCTTAATCAATAAATGTAACAGGATGATAAATAATCAAGTTATTCCTGCAAATGTCAGGCAGAAGTGATAGATCTTTTTAGTTCAGTGTTCAGGCAGATTCTGTCTCAGTATTACAGCTATACTGAGCAGTCCCCCACACCCACACTCACATCAAATTCAAGGACATTTCAAGGACTTTAAAGGTCTCGTTTGGGGAAATGAAAGGACTCAAAATTGGCGAACATTTAGAGCTGAGGCATATTACTTTCAAGGCCGTCCATTCCTTTTTAAAAGCTTTTAAGGCCTTATTTTATTTTTCTCAAATCCACAAACTTCAAATGATTTTAAGGCCCGTCGGGACACTCAGTCAGCTATTTCTTCATTTGCTCTTTACTGGAACACCATACATGATAAATTACAGCAAAGTGTGCAGACAAGTCCATCATGCGTAGCTGAAGTTACAGTTTTGACTGCCCCTAGGTCCATGGGACTTTTGTTCACAATCCCTGGTTCGCTTGTAATTGGGCAGCGTAAATGTAAACACAACAAATATAAAACTGGAGCAAAGTAAACTTTTCCACTATGGTTCAGACTAAAGGAAACAAACTGTAGGTATGATCGCTCCCTAAATAAGACGTAATCAGCGACTGCACCGGTGCTATCAGACAGTTTGAACAGAATTAGTTTCAATACTGCCAATTTCTGATCATGACAACGATTGCAGGAACAGAATCAAGCATTTTCCTCAGTGCCTTATTCATACGTCAAGCTTGAACACACCATATCAAATTCCACTATTTCCAAGCATCTATATGAATCCTGTGATTGCATGATGACAGTTTTAACTGTGTGATGATTTCGACGGTGTTGTACCTCAGTGATCTCATCTTTGGCCAGCTGCAGCTTGTCAGGCTTGTTGGCCCACAGCAGTTTGGCCTCAGTCTCACGCTTCTTCTGCAGCGTGGTCTGTGCATCCTGCCAACGTTGCCAGGCCTTCATCCGGTGATCAAACGACCCCTGATGGACCACAAACACACAGCAAATCATTTCACCAATGGTTTCTAATGTTTCTGTTGCTGTATGGTCTCTTTTTTTAAAACCACGGGGGTACCTTGCCACCTTCAGAGTGGAGTCAGATCCTGATGCTGGTCTTTAGATTTTGAACAGAACTAAACAGCCAGATTTGACCTCACTGCTGCTGCTGCTGCTGCTACTACTCTTTTACTATATTTTCAAAACGTCTTTACAATAATTTTGTGGGTAGTATCCATTTCTGAAACTAACTTGAGTAATGAGTCTGTTAATACGTGTCATTTTGTCCGTACCCTCACGGCGCCGAGGAGGCGGATGTAGTCTGCAACAAGTTCAGCAAAGGTGAAGGAATCGCATGAGGCCTGATCCTGGTGTAACTGCTCCATCTTATCCTCCACCTCCGCCAGCTGGGAGAGGGCACGGGACAGGGCGGTGTTGTCCTCCGAGCTGCCCAGCATGGCCACGCTCTTGGCAAAGCTCGCCGTGTTCAGAGATAACTCTGGAGGGGGGAATGACATGAGGGCCAAATGTTAACACAAATGTTTTCTTGTGCCAAGACAAATGGCTGGGAACAGCATGCATGAGTTTCTCCTACAATACAGTCACCATGTTTCACATCAGTCAATAGCTGTAGCTAGAGGACAGAATCAGCCATAATTAGAAATAAATAAATATCTCAATAACACAGAGCATCAATTACTAAATAAATGAGTAAGACTGTTAATGTATTATTAACAGTAAAAATGATCTATAGTTATTTCCCCATTTATTTATTTCCCTATTTATTTCTGTATTTCTCCCGACTATGTCAAACTCCACCCACGTGTATTTTATTATTGCGCATTGTCGTGGTGCATTGCTCGATTGGATTTGCTACTTGGCTGACAAGTAGCAGCAAACTTCAATCCCACCGCATTGTCGGCATAACTTCACCATTAGGTGATAGCTTGGCCGCTGCCAGGCCGGTTGCTGTCATGATTAACGCTGAGATATCCGTCTACCACTGCAGAGGACAGTGACTTCCCCTGATTACCTGCTTGTCCACGCAGACACAATAATCAATAACTTTAATCTGCTGCTCGTTGTTACCGACAGACATCGACCCCTTGGTTCTTGGAAATTTCCCAGCTGGAATGTTTTTCATTATTGCTCCACACTTCTCGTTTGATTGCTACTCCACTGAAACTTCTCATTTCTTCTCACTTCTCATTATTTTGATTAGGCATTTATTTAGCTCATTTAGTTATTGAATTGTTCACTTTTATTTTTTCATTTATTTGACAGATTTCTCTGCATTTTATTGTATGCATTTTTTTATGAATAGATTTATGTTTGTATTAATTTATTTTGAGTTATGGCTGATTCAACAGCCCCAGCACTGTTGGATTGTACATCAATCCACTTATTGATGTAGAGCCAGTCTGATTTGATGAAGCACCAGCAGCCTACTGCTAGACAACCACCATCAGGTTTCATTAATAAGTCAAAATATATTTGGATCTATTGAGTGATACACCAGGAATGAGAAGGTTTCTGAGACCAGAGCCCGTCATGGTGGTGGAGATCAGGGGGACTTTGAAAACACCTGATGTAATTAACGAAGGGCATCATGATACCACTGTGTCAGAAGTAAACTCCTCCTCCCCTCCTGATGAACACAGGATGCTACAGGAAGGATAACGTCTCAACAGTAGTAAAGGGCATGGCTAACCTTTCCTGTGGCTGACCAGGGACTCCACCAGTCCGTGGAGCTTCCTGAACTGCTGGTCTGTAGACTCCACCTCCTGCAGCTTCTCCTCAAACCACTGCAGCAAAACACACTATTAGTGCCACTCCAACACCAGGGCTCCTACACATCCTCCATTTCCAAATTTCACATTTATTGCAGTCCCTGAGTTTAGCCCCGAGGCTGTACTCGTTTTATTTGATTAAACTGTTGCTGCTTTTGAGTGTAGCAAGGAAGTACCCTGCTACTGAAGAGCTTCTCAGTAGTGAATGTGAAATACAGGCGTGAACAGGAGGAATTCTGGTTTGCGGCTGAATGGCGTGTACTCACCACGTCTGACTCATTCATCTTGATAGTCATTTTACTGACAGCATCTGTCGCTTTGTTGATCATTTTCAGGAAGCCAGCACCACTTAGAGCCTGGGTGTTCACTGCCCTGGGCAACTGAACACACACACTTATTACAATTATAGTACAGTCATCAATAGACATCAGCGCTGTTGGAAAATATGGTACAACATCAAACATCCAAAATGGCCAGAATGAACATAATATGTACTGAAAATCTTGCATTAAATTAGAGCAGAAATTTCTTGATCCAATCATTTTTAACACCAACTTAGTCTGTGCAGGAATTGTGCGCCTCCAAGTTTCTGATTTTTATGAGCCCAGTATTTAAAAAAAAAAAAAAAAAACTTTCACTATTTGTCTTCTGAAAGGCACACCATCCTGCGGTTATTCAAGCTGAACTTTGGCTTACTTCTTCCCTCTCCAGAAACTCTCTGACGTCAGGGTCTTGGAGAAGCGATGGATGACATACCACCCTCTGGAGATATCTGTTGGATGAGAAAGCATTAACAAATAGCTTTCCTCCATCGGGGCAACGTGGCTAAAACGGCATGTCACGGTTCTTTTCTTATTTGTGTATTTTGTGTATTTTATATTTGAAAAAAAACATGAAATATTATTATACTGTCTTAAAATGCTGCTGCAGAGGTTGTTTCAGTCAGGAGAGCAGGGGTTTACAATTTCCACCATCAAACTTCTGTTCTGTCAGGAGAGTCATCCTAACATTAACCCTTGATTGTTGATACAATTCAAGCCTGAAAAACAATTTTCTTTGTTTGGTGGTATTTTTGTTATTCCCATGGAAAACTGAGCAAACGGTAGATGGTGTGATGTGTCAAGGCAACATGTTTCCAGCTACAGTGGAGTTCAATAGCAGATTCTTTTAGGGCATTCAAAACATTGAACATAAAACAGGTCAGATTTTGTTGTCAGTACCTCAGAATCAAAAGAGCAACGGCTTCTTCCTACACCCACAACTTTCCACCCATATTCAACAACCACACAGGGGAGAAATGAACCAGAGAAGAGGAAGTGATACCAATTTCCAGTAACCTCAATAGACCAGAATGCAATAGAGCCACCGCTTGTATCTTTTCTGATCTGTTGTTGGCAGGGTGTGAAATAAAACTCTCTCATCAACGGGTTTTTGTTTTGTAATTTGAAGAACCGGGCCACAACACACCACAGCTGTCTCTCACTTCACTTTTTCCTCCACTAGAAAAACTCACTATGCTATCGCTCTGTCCACCTGAACGTGTGCAGCACAGAGAGCACCCTTCCTGGGGGTTGTCAAAAGTCATTCTTTGACATGGAGGAAATCACTGCCTGAAGTAAAGTAGACAAAGGAGAGGGAAAATGGGTACACCAAAATGATCACAACACTTCATCACAACACAGCTACGTCCTTACCTCTCCAAAGCCGCTCTTCTTTTCTCAACAAACTCTATAGATGAGGGATCATCCTTTCCCACCTTCACCTTTGTCATGCCTGTCCAAAACAATATCCATTCTCATCGCTGATCAAGATCAAATTTCTAGTCATAGCAGTGTAAACAAGTGAAGCCGCTTAGCCTACCCATGATGCTCTTCTCTGGTGGCGGAGGCACAATGAACCCATTCGCCGCATGTTTTTCAGAAAGCTTCTCGTAAAGGCCGAGGAAGTCACTGAAGCGTCGCCTCACCGTCAATGTCTTGTTGCGAAACATGGGTAGTGTGGTCTGAAAAGGACAGAGACCCCATAACCCCCCTATTAGTCCCACCAATGCCAAGAAAAATGGTATCGTCGAGTTTTGTGGGCTTTACAGGCTACAGCTGGGAACAGCATGCATGAGTTTCTCCTACAATACATTCAGCAATATTTCCTCTTGACACATCGACCTCAGATGTGTAACTGTACTCGCTTCCTCAGGTTTAAAGATAGGCAACTTTGTATGAAGAAAAACGCTGTATCATTAACCGAACTTTACCTGTGTGGACACTTTGTAGGCCATGTACGCGGTCATGCCGTCACCTGGGGGAAAAAAGAAAGGCAGTTATTGAGTCACTGCAAAGAAAAGTAACACAAAAGATTTAATAGGCAAAAATGCATCAGCCATTTGAAAACTTTCAGAAAAAGCACACAATTATTGGCACGTTATACAGTAATATTATGCTATTATGAAGAAGATGGATTGAAACCAAAGACCGTTGGGATCTGGGACGCTACAGTGTGATGAAAAGCTCCTTCCCTCATATGATCTCTCTTTGTCTCTCCTGACATTTCTGGGCCTCGGAGGAGCTCCAGGACTATCACACCACTCCAAATCGAGACATATTCAATCTTCTTAATGACCAATATTTGAACAGGCAGACCAAATTAAAAAGCTGATTCCATTCTGAAAGTGTTTTAAACAATTTCCACTCAAGTTTATCTCTTATATTAAGGTTAATGGAAAGGCCTGAAGACTCAATAGCCAGCGCTACTCTTCAGTCTCACATTAATCACTGCTCTAGTGAAATTAATAGTTCCTCTTTTTTTACTGATACTGACACAGAAATACAGTTTAGAGACACTTTTGATTTGTACAGTAATACAACTGGATTTCATATGAATAAATCTTCATTCGGCTTTTATTTAGGTTTTGTTGGGTACAGTGAATATCTTGATTGTGTCTCTCTACAGTGTTTGGGATAGTGAATTTTAAAATTGTGTCAAATAAATCAGAGCGTTAAAAAGTTCAAGTTTCTCCCTTTTTTCAAAGTGAAAAAAGAGAAAGAGATGGAAGAAAAGAAAGGAAACAATTAAAGAAGTAATACATAAAACACTCACCTATTTTTTCAGGGTTGGTAATAGAGATATTGATATCAAGTTTGTCTTCCTGATCTTCTTCTTCTTCCTCTTCTTCTTCTTCTTCTAGCTGCAACAGGAAACAAAAAGGACTAAGTTACAACAATCAAGTTTAAACAATCAACTTACTTTTCTTACCGAGTTGTGATTCTAGTCCTAAAGGGGTGAACAGTCTGGTTTCCACTACAGTTAACCAGCTGAAAACCACCATCTAATGAGTAAAGAAGTGAAACAAGTTGTAAAATACAGTCTGGTGTATCCCTTTAAAGTGACCCAAATTTTCTACAGAGAATATGTCAAATTCCTTGACCTTCCCTGTCTGGAATACAACTCAAAATTCCATGACGAGTGGGAACCATGACATTTAAGAAAAAACAGCAAATCCCTTGAGATACTGAACACTACTTGAGCAATTTTCAGTCATTACTTTGTCCCAGTCATACAGGGAACTTGTGTACCTCCTCCAGGGTAGTGGCCTGTGGCTTGGACAGACTGGCAGCCGCTGACAGGGAGGAGGCGGACGCAGACGGTTTTTCTATCACGTTATTCTTTCTTCCGTTCTGTGGACTGTCGAGAGAAAGCTCCACCGTGGCTTCTGTTTGGGAGGAAAAGACACAAAAAGGAACCAGATTGTCATGAAAATATGTGGAGCGATATGTCTAGTCCACTGTCGACTGTACTGAATTGAGTTGTCGATACGGCCCCTGTATCAATGTCACAGTGAGACGCTCATATACTTTTATTGCACTTGGCGGATAAAGTGATTCTGAATGGTTGACAGTTGCAATAACTCCCAACTTGGACACACAAATATGATCCTGCTGTATTTTACCTTCTCTGGTGTTCATATTAGTTAAGAACACATGAAGAAATCAGCATTTTGGGGTGGTTTACTCTCGTTGGTTCGGATTAATTCTCACTAATGAACAGCACCGTAGTTTTCTTGGAAGAGGACTCGCATCTTCAGGCGGTCACGGTGCGGTTATTTGATGCGTTCAAACGGCATCATTTTCACCTGCTCAAACAAAGTGAACTAAAAGGAGTAAACGCTCCAGAGTTTGACTGAACCACTCCAAACACGCTTGGTATTAACAAGCCTTTAGTCTGCATGCTTCCCTTACAACACTCCATCTTAAAAGCCTGACAATATCGTTTAATAAAAAAAAAAAAAACGGTGGACCCACCAGCAAAGATATCCGCCTCTTCTTCAGAGTGCACTCCATTAGTCTTGACACTTGCGGTGTTCATAGCACTGGGCGGCTCGGTGACGGCTTCCTCAGTGAAGATATCAGTAGGTTCTCCACGGTAGTTGTCATTCAGAGGCCCACCTACACCACCACCATCACCTTTGGCACCTGTGACAAATTTGTCCCTCTGCTCACTGCTGTTAACATTTAGGGTTTTCTTTGAGGTGGCACCCAGCGGTTCACCAAAGAGATCCTCGTCAGGTTCGTTGAAGAGGCTTTTCTGTGGCTGCTTGGCAGATTGCCGTGGCTCCGTGAACAAGTCGATTGGCTCGTCTTCGAACAGGTCGATTGTTGGCTGGCTGGGTTTTTTCACATCAACGAGTGGAGCATCAACCATGAAGTCAACCAAAGGGTCAATGATGATCTCATTGACAGACGGCTGTTGTGTGTTATTGGCTGACGAGTCACTGCTGATTTCCATAGATGGAGCACTGGAAGCTTCTTTTAGTTCCTGTTCAGCATTACTTCCTGTTCTGGCATCACCAGGTGCATTTGTGACGCTCGCTGTCACTTCGCCGCCCTCTGGTGCTGCTTCAACAGTAACATCCTCTGCCACTGCATCCTCAAATGGCACTTCATCCTCACTTGGCACATCATCTTCATTTCCCAATAGGTCAACAAAATCATCTGAGGGTTCATCTAAAGGAATTTCAGTTGTCTCTTTCGTTGCATTTGCAATGGCACTTTCTGCTGCGACTGCGTCACATGGAGCTTCGGTTTCACTGTTTGTTAGGTCAACAAAATCATCCGAGGGTTCACTGATAACTTCACTAGCTGGCTTGTTTTCTGTATGGCTGACAGGCTCAGTCAGGGGATCATTCATGATATCACTTGGTGGCTCGGTTGAAACGACACTGGGTTGGTTGGTTTCTGGCAGTGTAGTGTCCATTTTGGTCAGTGATGTGTCTCTCTGGTGGTAAGGCAAAAAAGGAATTCAAATGTAATGTTTTTGAGCATTTGAACACAACCTCAAAAGTTCATCAATCTGTAATACATTTTTCATATAACTGCTGTCATTTTCCTCTTAAAATTGCCACTAGTAAGTAGCTTGTCACTGAAGAGAGGCAAACAGCAGAGCAGTTTCAGAAATGGCTTTATCAGCAAAGCACTCACAAGACAAACAACAGATATAAAAGTCTTACTCTTGCATAGGTTTAGGGCGTACTTGTTACAAGGTGGGTCATACTATGTAAAGTTCCCATTTTAAAACACAGTGCATCTGTAAAAACAAATGCTAGTATTAAACTACCCTCTGTACAATTAAATGTTGAAAATGAACTGTAATGAATTGATTAAAATGGCCACAATGAATCAAGTAATGACTAAATAGTCCATTTTCAAACATTGCATAAGCTACGGGTCCTGTTAAAGCCTCAGGCAACTTGGATTGAAAAAGTAAAAATGAATATATGATATCAAAGTTTAGTGTCTAATTAAGCATCCACAGAAATCTGAGTGAAAATAAACGTTCAGAAATATTAGAAAACCTAGTTCAAATGAGTGGGGGGTTCAGAACAGTGGGGTTGAATTGGGCGTGGTATTTTCTGAGATTTATGACGCAGAGAATTCATTAATCCAATCATTAAAAAATGCACGTCAGTTGTCCAACAGCTTGCAACAAGTGCAACAGCTTGACAGTTTGACATGGGCGGAGCTATCAATCGTGTCAGGATGTCAATCAAATCCTGATCTGACACGCCTACACAGTCCTGAGAAATGGTCTAAACAGCTAAATGAGCTGTTTTTGAACTAGGTTTTCTAATATTTCTGAAAGTTTATTTTCACTCAGATTTTTGTGGCTGCTTAATTAGATACTAAACTTTGATATCATATATTCATTTTTACTATTTCATTTTTAAGTTGCCTGAGGCTTTAAATGTAGGTCCACAACTGCTGAGTAATCTTTTCCATGCAGCAGGGAGTTCAGCACTCAGAAATCAAAAGGCAGCAACTTTCCACTGTAGCCTATGAACTTTCATTGTTAGTCTGGAGAAAAACATCCGGGTTCTCGCCATGTGACCCCATCTGAGACTCACATGACATGAAGCTGAGCTAGGTTTTAATCCTCAAACGAACTCAGAATTTGACCCATTGGTAAACATGAATGAGGGAATCACGTCCCTGATAATGTCACCTTTCCACCACCAAACTGACAGCAAACCCAAACTTGCAGATTAGTGTAACCAGGAAGACTGTGGCTTGGCTGGCCTAGATTTCGAAAAGCCAAATGTTGATGCCACCTGAAGATTTGGCGAGATGGCATGAATAACCCGGGAGAGAAATTGCCAACTTTAGAAAACATCAAGGATGTTGTTTAAAGTCACCAGCAATACAACGTGGAACAAATTAGGAAGTGGCTTCAGATCGCTAGCTAAGCGATCTGAAGCGAGCGAGGTTACCACAATGTAATTTCAAAACTTTATGGCAAGGAATCAATAACACCACGCTGGCAATAACTTAACAATGCCACTACATGACTCTTAGCAAAGATTAAAAAGTTTTTCGTACGCAGCAACATCGACAAAGTTAGCTAACTATCATCAGTGGGGCACGGATTTAATAACGTTCCAACTTTGCATTAATGGTCAATACCTAAATACTAAACCTCTAACCTCAGCGGAATTTTGTTTCCTTATGTTAACATTAGTGGTTTAATGCCTCCTACACTAGGAAAACCAATTGTTAGTCAAGAACTCCCAAAACTTTTGGGAAAAAGTGTCTCGTTAGCTTTCTTGCTCGCTGACGTTAGCTTACGCTAGCTGGTATGTTAGCAAACAAGGCGGCGAGTTAGCGTGCAATTAACATGAATATCAGGCGGTTAAACAACACATACTGCGCTTAGGAAAGGATCATCTCCATCATCATCGTCATCGTCGCTGTCATGGGCTCCAACTTCTTCAGACTCTAGTAGCTCTTGGTCCTCTGAGTCGGGGAAAGGAGGAGGACTGCGCTCTGAACTGGTCGCCATCTTCAATCTTACTAAAGAAGGGGGGTAACGTCAACTGAATCCGCTCCCCTCTGCTTATCAGTCGCGCCGAACTGAAATCGACAGTAGTATAACGTTACCCTCCTCCGCAGCTCAGATGAAGCTGACCACTTCCGTGTAGTACTAGTACTACAACTCAAGATCTGAATCTGCACCGGGCATCCAGGTAGTCTAGAATTAAGGCCGGGGGTGTGAAGATCGCGCTGCAGTTTTTACGAGTTACTGTTACTTCCTGCTTTAAATCGCATAGAGTTTTACAGCACGGCGGCGCATTAGCTACAATGTTAGCTAGCTTAGGTGAGCTTTCATAGGGAGGATGAAGTGGTGGAAATTGCCATATTTTCCGTAGGTAGGGAGTGAAATTGAATAGCTAGACTGCGCACCGCGTGCACATTCGATTTGTGATGTCTTACCGCGTATCGTCTGGAGATACGGAGGCACGAAAGCCTCTTCTCACCCTCGACCACCTGAAGGCAAGCGACCTGGACTCAGATGAAGGTATGCCAGTCCAGGACTTATCAAGTATTTATTTTCAAAGACTCATGAACAGAAACACAATCAGCCACGGAGTCACTTTAATAAGATTTTGCCATTTCAGAATATTTTTTGGTACCTTTTATTTTTTGCGTTCCTAGTCCAGGGGTTGCATAACTTTTTAATTTCAAGGACCACGCAAACGGATACCCAATAGGTAGTGTGGAAGAAAACTTTAATATACTGTATGACATGAGTAGTACATATATGTATTAAAGTAGTAGTTGCAGTACACATATGCCATGCTGTATTTGATTCATGTAAAGTTCAAGTATGCTTGTTCCCAGGATACGGGAAAAGCCTAGCACTGAGTGTCTCCAAGTGATTTGTCTCCCTATACTGTTTTTGTCTATGCTAGTGACCTTAGTACTGAGACCATAGGTAAACCTAAAGGAGCTTGTGTAACTTGTAGGTGTAAAGATCCTTTTCACACTACACTTAACCCCGGGCTAACGTCTTTCTTAACCCTGGGTTAAGGACGCATTTAACCCCGGGCTAAGCAGCGTTTCACACTTGCATTTTTGAAAGAGGGTTAACACCGCTTTTAACCCTGGGTTAACAAACACTGCCACGAAGCAGGGTTAGCACCAATTTTGTGGTGCTATCCCCGAAACGCGGTGCTAAGAACAATAGTGTGAAACGTTGTGGGGTTAGAATGGAACAGCAGCGAGTTAAACATTAGCATTAAACCTTAACCCGGGGTCTACAAGCTTACAGTGTGAAATCCTGAACACTGAATACCCAGGGTCAATTGTTAGCCCAGGGTTAAAGAAAACTAGTGTTTAAGTGTGTAAGTTAACCCAGGGCTATTGGGGAGAGTGTGTTGTCAGCACACAGCACACAGAGAACACACTCTCCCCAGGGCTATTGGGGAGAGTGTGTCACTGTGTGCTGTGTGCTGACAAATTACCACGACAGTAGGTAAATACTATTAAGAACATAAATGACTTAATGACATAAATAACAGTCCACCTTTACAGGAAGACACACAAATCCCCTTGCTATAAGAGATCAGTAGTGTTCTTTAGATCTAGTGTTTGTGTGAAGACATTTAAAGGCATGCCATTCTGTTACTAATCTGCACTTGATCTAATTTAATCTACGTTTGTGAAGGTGAAGGTCTGAATGCACATTGTAGTTGCAGCAACTTGTGGAGAAACCATGGAAACTTTAGTTACAGCTGACAGCGTTTTTGGTGTCAGAGAACCTCAAACATCCTCTGTCTTGTATTTGGGACCAAGTATAATGTCATCTCTATATCCTGTGTATCATGTCTCTCTCTGTCTGTGTGTGTGTTGTTTGACCGCGTGACAGGTGAAATAATCTTCGAGAGGAAAACGACACACACCACATATGCCGATGGGAGTGCACAAAGAAGATTAACATATGAGGAAGCAGTTGAGCAAGCAGGTAGTCTAAACTTCCATGGTATTATTCAGTCGTGTTTAGTAACTTTTATTTTTGCTACAAATTTCTCCCTCTCTTCAGCAATGTTTCTTGTAAAAATCAATTCAAGTCAGCATACATGGGGTCCAAAAGTCTGAATCCACTTGTTTTCATTACTAATCAAAAACTAACACAATTCAAGGTTCAAGGTTCAAGGTTCAAGGTTCAATTGTAATGGAACCAATGGAGCCATTGGAATGTTACTCCCTTCCAGGTTTAGCAACTGTAGAAGAAGAGTCCTCGGAATGTTTGTCAGTTTGAATGTTTGTCAGTTTGTCAGGTTGTTGACATTGAGGGAGAACAGTGCAGTGAAATGAAACCATTCGTTGAGTGATTTTGACTAGCCACTAGCCAACATTGAGCATTCAGCACCTCAACCATACAACTATCATCAGACAGAAGGAGATATGGAAACACGATCCATCTGCTCTCACTCCATCTGCATCACATACATCACGTTCGTCTGCATCATCTGGAGCTAATATGGCAGCAGCACAAGCCCGAGCTGACTTGCAGGCAGCCCAAGCAAGAGCAGCATATGCCCAGAGAGAAATGGAACTCAAGCTGGAGCAAGCTCGCCTTGAGGTAACATTAGGTAGTACAACAGGAAAAGGAAGTTGATGCAGCAGAAATGGAATCTCTAGAAAAAGAGAAACCGAGTTCATCCCCCTACCACAAAACCCTCAGCAGAAAGTCAGTGACTACGTAGCAGGTGTTAGCCACAGGTGTTAGCCACAGGTGTTAGCCACAGTAGCCACGGAAAGAGTGACAGAACACTACTATGCTTCACATCTAGACAGCATGCCTCATTCTCATCATCCAAGGGCAGACAATCACCTGCCAGAGTCCACCCCAACGTCTCACAGGATTAGACCCTTATCACTCACCAACACAGCACCATTCCAGAGAGGAGACACATGCCAGTACAGCTCTGCACTCAGTGAAGGCAGATCACCACGCAATCTCCCTTCAGCAGGTCTCGCCAAGACAAACGGCATCACAGCCAGAGCTTGTTAAGTTTATCGCTAGGAGCCAGCCGGCGACAGGAGGCTTAATCAAGTTCGACGATTGTCCTCAGAACTTCCTCAGCTGGAAGTCAACCTTCCTCAGCACTATTGAGGGTCTAGGGATTTTAACCAATGAAGAAACTGACCTGCTCATTAAGTCGCTTGGGCCAGAGTCTAGTGAACACGCACGTTTAGGCATGATATGATATGGAATAGACTCGAGGAATGCTACGGCTCTCCAGAAGCCATTGAGAGAGCCCCAACGTGATGTATGGAGGTGTCTTATGACTGATGTCTGGGCACCTAGACTAAAATAAATCTATCCTATCCAAAATAGGCCTTTGAAGACTTAATTATTTGACTGTCAACTTTTAACTTTCTGCTGTTGCCCTCAGGTTTTGGCTTATTCCACGGGCTCCTGTTGGTGGTATGTGGATGGGCGAATGCCAGCGATGCCGTGGAGATTCTGTGTGTGTCCTTTCTTCTGCCAACGGCACGCTGTGATCTGCTGCTTAGCTATACGGACATGGGGCTGCTGACCTCCAGCATTTTCCTTGGTGAATCACAATCACTTGACATAGCAATTACAATAGACGTGAAGGGATTTGTCTTGGTGGCTTTGGTGCAGACACGTCACAGGCAGCTTGTATGGTAACAGAGGACACAGTGACGCAGTGTGGAAGGACAGCAGCAGCACCTCCTAGACACTGCAAACAGCAGACACACCATAGGCAAACACTGTACACACCATAGGCAAACACTGTACACAGGCTTCCCACTGTTTGAGGATTTGAAAACAATACAAAAGGCCTTACACATTTTTGAAAGTGAGTGGATGGCCTTGAAAGTACTTCAAATTAAAACATAGCATCCCAAATTCATCAATATGCCTCGGCTCTCTGGGCCTCTCTGTTGATACAGCAGCAGTTTTAAAATGAAGGATTTCACCAGTATTTCTTGACATGCCAGCATTATGAGTGTGATGTCTAATTCTGACCAATGTCATGTCTTACCTCAAAACATGCCCAGTTTGAGTTCTTGAATTTCACCAAACAAAACAAAACACCTTGAAAGTCATTGAAAGAAGATGAGCAAAGGAGATGAGCAAGAAAGAACCTGCCACCTACTCATTTCCAAAACTAAATGGAGTTTGTTACTAACCTGAGCCAAATATTCCTTTTCTGTTTTGCTGGTGCCTAATAGGAATGATGGTGGGTGGCTACCTGTGGGGGTATTTGGCCGACCAGAGGGGGCGCCGGAGGATCTTGCTTGTGTCCCTGACTCTCAACGGGCTGTTTGGAGGTCTGGCCAGCTTTGCTCCATGGTTTTGGCTCTTCCTGCTGCTGCGCTTCATCAGCGGTGTGGGGTGAAGACTTAACCTCCTCTTACATTTGTATATTTATATTGCTGACATTAAGCTGACGCACTTAACCCGAACAAGATGGCAGGCTGTCTTAGTGGTTAGAGAGACTGTCCTGTAACCAAAATGGCACAGGTTTGATCCCTGGAACAGCCAATGTGAGTGCAACAGTAAAATTGGAACATATTGGACATGTCACCAGTGTTTTCCACAGGTTCCTAGGTTTTTTTATGGGAAGGAGTGAGCAAGATAGACAATTAGACAATGCAAAAGTCTGTGTAAAAAACACTGTTGATGTGTTTTTATATCAGTTTAGGTAATGCATGTGTGTGTGTGTTTATTTCTTCCCCTCTGTAGAGTGGGAGGTTCGATCCCCGTTATATTCTCCTACTTCTCAGAGTTCCTGCCCCGCTTAAGGAGAGGTGCAATGATCAGTGCTCTGGCCACCTTCTGGATGGCAGGAAGCATCCTGGCTGCAGGTGAGTTTTGCTCAGTACCAGTTTGTTCTCTGTTTAGGTTCATATTGGGTTCCTATGCAGTTCTGGAACGTCTTGGATGGACAATATGGACAATAAATGTAATCATTATCAGTTCTTGAAAAGTTTCAGAATGGGACAACACGTTTGGAAAAGGAAAAAAAATTGTCCCGATTTGTTTTCCCCCAGACTTTTGTTCAATTTTTGTTTTGGAGAATAATCTTCAGCTGTAAATAAACAATTGGTTCATAAATAAATAAATCATTGATTTATTTACTTTTATTTAAAAATATATTATTTGTATATTATTAATTTTTTGTATATATTTGTTTTATCATTATTATTATTGTTTTTGGGCTGTTGCTGTGTTTTTTTATTCCCTTTTCTTTTCACTTTTTTGTCACTATGACTATATAAAAGGGAAAAAAATCTCCACAATTATGTATAAGTACAAGATTATTGAAATTCTGAAAATAATGAAGACACAATAAATTAAAAAATGTAAGCTGTAGAGTGATATGTCTTACTTACCCAGCCATCACAGGCACATATCGTACTGAACACCGACCAGCGTCTTCAACTCCAGTCAATAAAATAAAGCCTGAGGGTGTCCTGGTAATGTATCACGTAACTGCAACTGGAAAAAGTATGACATTTAGAAATGGGAAATGTGTAGCATCGCTGTGGTCAGTGGTGAGTGTGTGTGTGTGTGTGGTTTTGTCTGCAGGCCTGGCGTGGTTGGTGATTCCAAGGACCTGGGTGCACATTTCACTGGGAGGATTTGACTTCCAGAGCTGGAGAGTATTTGTGGCGCTGTGCTCTGTTCCCAGCCTCACCTCAGCGCTCTTTTTCAGGCTGCTGCCTGAGAGCCCCAAGTTCCTCATGGAGGTATTCTGTGGGCAGACGATGGCTTGTGTTGGAAGCAGAGGAGATCGGGTTGCCACTTTTTCTTAACTGTCTTTGAATCTTTTCCTGTTTTTCGCCAGACTGGCCAGGAGAAAGAGGCGCTCCACGTGTTCCGCTTGATGTTTGAACTAAACCAGTGGGGGAAAAACAAGGCCTTTCCGGTATGAGTTAAAGTCTGTTCCTCTATTTATGCCAGGACAGTGGCAGCAAATCATAATCTGTGTGCATTTTAAACTTCAAAATATGGTTTTGGTTTGTTGGGTGTGAAGAATCATCTGCCAGTGATCACATCTTGAACTCCTTTACAGATATTTGGCTTGTGTACCAGCTCCACACGACGAGGCAAATCAAAACAGAATGGAAGTTGGGGTTCACTTTTTAAAAAGGTAATGAACGGGAGTCAGTTGATTCATTATGTTGAAGAACAGAAAGTTAATAAAATCAAGGAAGTCTTTTTTATTTGATGTTATTCTTTATTATAGCTGATAATTTATTGATATATTTGTTTTTTTTACATCATGTTGTAATTTAAAGTAAAACTGTTGTATTATGTGTTTGAAGTAGTTATGTGTTTGGTTTGACCTGCAGGCCCTGGCGCCCATCAGAGAGCTGTTTCATGGCCCCTTAAGAGCCAGGAGCACCACTCTGCTGATTGTCTTCTACTGCATCTCCTTCGGGTGAGAAATCCCACCGTCCATCTACATACACTGCAGGGGTCTTCTCTTTGTGATGCTGCCGTGGGCTTGCATTTATCACGTCTGTCTCAACACTTTTGGATTGTTAAAGCTGCACTAGGCAACGTTTGGTGGCTCCAAATGACAGGGGAGAGGTAACTGTTTGAAAAATTTGAACTTCAGTGTGATGTGGCGTCAGTAAAGGAAACCAAAGAGACAGGAGAGGCAACAGATCTGACGTTAGTGAGTCCAGTTTTCCCTGGACGCAGCGCTCGCTCGCTCACTGCTGTTCAGGAGACATTTTGTATTTCACTCTTTCAAGTTTCGATTCGTCACTTCCTGTGGGCTGAGAAGTGTCCATACCTGACACCAGAACACGGCAAACAGGGAAAACTACAGCATCTCACTAAAGGGGGCTGGGATGCTCTTTTGCTGTCTTGCTGCCCCTCTTTGTGATTTACGCTTAAGACGAGTGTATTTCTGCATGTGCTTGTAGCTACTATGGGCTGTGGATGTGGTTCCCGGAGCTGTTTGAGAGAGCCGAGGCTGGAGGCTCCCCATGTGGCAATGTGTCCCACCCGTCTCCGCTCCACAACCAAAGCTGCTACCCAGTGAAGACAGAAGGTGTGTATCTGGGATGAGAAAACAAGAGTGGGACATCAGCTATGGATTCAAGGCTCTAATAACCAGGCAACTGGTTATTAAGTGTTGTGTCCCCATCACTTTACTATATTAGTATTATTAATTGTAGTGTTAGAAGTAGTAGTATTCATCAAAACTTGATTGAGCACGTCTCAAAACCAAGGTTATATTGATTATATTGTGTTTCCTGACACTTTCCTTACGTGTGTGTGTGTGTGTGTGTGTGTGTGTGTGTGTGTGTTCTTCAACCGGCAGTGTATATGGAGGGCTTCATTGTTGCTGCCGCAAACCTACCAGGCAACATCTTCACCATTCTTATGATTGACCGCACCGGAGGAAAGGCACTGCTTTGTGAGTCTGCTTTTCACAGAATGGCGTTTTTCAGTGGCTTAATGTGGGAGACATTTTGTGTGCATTGTGACGCCAATGTGCGGAGGATGTCCTCTACTGTCCATCTAACTTGTCCATTGGCAGCTGATGGAACACTGCCTGTCTAATCAATAAATGCTCCCATCCCACACCAAAGAATTAGTATCTAGAAGCAATGTTTATTACATAATCAATAGATATTAGAGAGAGCGAGAGAGATGCCACACACTGGTCATGCTGCAACAAAGTGCCCATTCCGACAACGAGCCAGTCTTCAATACCTTAAAAATCACTGAAATCTGATCTGAAATCTGTTATGTCTCTGTGTTCTCCAGCCTGCAGTCTGCTGCTGTCCAGTGTTAGTGTCTTCCTCATCTATGTGGTACAGACCAAAGCTCAGAGCCTGGTCCTCTCCTGCGTGTTCAGTGGCGTGACTGTGATCTCCTGGAATGCCCTGAACGTGTTGGGAACGGAGCTCTACCCAACCCATCTACGGTACCGCATCATCTACCGCAGCGTTCTGTATCGTTAATGAGACTGTTCCTAGTAAAAAAGAAATCACCAGCGTTCATAAAAGCATCTGAAGCAGAACAGTTTCTCTGTTAAGGGTTCTTTCACATTGTTGAGCATAAGGTTTTTTCAGGCGGAGTGAGAGACAGTTCATTTGTTTCCCTCGCCACTGATCTTTTCATTTTAAATTTTAACTTTCAATTTTGAGCTTCATTTAACATGACAGTTGTCCAGGGACAAATTCAAAATCGAACTCTAACCATGCGTTTTGAACGGGGAATAGTCTGTTTTTCACTGCTTTGGTTTTGCCTTTCATAAGGTTACATCATTTTGATGAGTTAACGTAGCTAACTAGCAAGTGCTAATGATAGCATTATTTGAAAACGAACATAAAAAACATAAAAAAATGACTCAGAGCTTACCATCAACCACAACCATCGTTTTTATGACGTTTACTCTTTCAAATCCAAGTTGTAGAGAACTAGGAAGCTTTGAATAGGTGTCAGACGGACCAAGGAAGCCTGTAACTCCAATTGATAGTGTGAATGGGGGTTAACGACTTTCACAAAAATCACCTTTCACCTGTCTGCTGTTTGTTTCTTTTAGATCCTCCGCTCTCGGCTTCTTCACAGGAGTGAATCGAGTGGCGGCCATCATGGGTAACGTAGTTTTCGGACAGTTGGTGGACACTAACTGTGCCGTGCCTATCCTGCTGGTGTCTGCTCTGCTGCTGATAGGAGGATTAGTGGCCCTTCTCCTTCCACAAACCAGACAGACGGAGCTCACCTGATCCACAAGATGGACACATTCAACATCCTCTGACTGGAGGATCGTATGTCGCCTGTGTCTGTGCTCAGCGGATGTTTGAACCCCGTGCCTAGTCTCTTCTCCTGTATGCCTTCTCTCCAACCTTGTATGCTGCTTCTCATAAAATGCCAAAAGATGACAACAGAAAATGTGGTCAAAGCACAGCAGGGAGTCTCGTCGCCCTCCAAGAAGTATTTAGGAAAGTGAGTGTGAGGAGATGCAGAATTTAAGTCAAGCCAACTGACAAGGAACCAAAAAGTTGAAGTCAATTTCTAAACTTTCTTGAAAGTTTCTATTTTGATCTTTTTCAAACAGTTTGTGTTCAACGTTAACATTCTGGGGTATAATCGGTTATTGGATTATCTTAAATGGATGTTTCAGGCTTTTAAGCAGCATATCTGATTGTCCATGGGGGTTTTTTGGGGTTTATTTTATGATTTGATGTTTTTCTGACTCACAGAATTACGTGATTGTTAAAGAATACCCGTAACCTAGTTTTCTAATATCTCCATTACCAAAAGGCCGGTGCAAGTCAATGAACAGACAGGACTCCCACTTTATGATGAGGCTGGCTTCTTTCAAATCTGAACTATCCAACTTGTGTATATAGTACTGTGCAAAAGATGTTTTTAATATAAATGTATTATTCTTTAGTTTTCTTGTTGCTGTACCCATTCTGCTGCTTTTCTACACAAATAGACCTCATTCCTAACACTGTAGGGCCAGTACAGGTACAAAACGCTACTGGTGCAGTGGAAAACCCCTGTTATCCCTGGGCTGATGCTCTGTGTATTCAGACGTCATCTCTTTGTGACTGCTGAAGCAGGTTCAAATAAACAGTAGTTTGTCAGCCGCGTCGGTCACTTGGTTTGTTTCATGTCACCTGTACTTTCAGCGATCATTAATCAAGCAGGTAAAATAGCGAAAACTCTGGTTCTTTGTGACTTTCTCTCTTGAATCTTCCTTGTGTATGACACGTAAATGTAAATATATAATATATAAATAAAACTTCCTTGCCTTACAAGAACTCCTTACAGTCCGTCAGAAAGAAGGCCACACTCATGCAAGAGGCCGAACATAACAAAAGTAAACAATGAAACTCTGCACCTTTGCAAGACTGACAGCGTTGCACATGAGCTTGTTTATAGGGGGTATCTGGTGTTTCTGCTAATGTCTACTTGTTTAATCCCTAAATAGTTGATATGAGAAACGTCGGGCAGTCCTGTTCTAGACTGTCAAAGCACAGGGAGGAAACATAACGCCTGTTTTTCTCTCTCTCTCTCTTTCTCTTTCTTGTTGTTCCCCCTCTCTCCTTATGTTTTTCATCACATTTACTTGGGTGTACATGTACTTGAGACACACTTCATCCTTTAATTCTGACCAACATTTACGTACCTAAATCATGAATCATTCAGAGTCACTCAATAAATCCTACAGACAAAATAGAAAATCTAATATTTTAGTAACTGTTCAGATGTTGTTCTTTTTACAGCTACGAATGCAATAAGGGAAATGTTCTCTTTGTTATCTTTACAGTTCAAATGATTAGTGTTATATTTACTGAAAATAGGCTCTATGCAAGTTCATCCCATCATAACTAAACCATGCAAACCTAAACATGTCACAGCTTCATAATTCATTAAAAACTTCCAACTGTGAATTGAAAGAAACTCCAATCCCATGATTTAACTTGGTTTGAGAGGCCTGGGACAAAAGACACAACCCCGATGTAGACTTCCCATCTTATTCATATTTTTATTTGTATAATAAATAAAGTTGTAATACTTCAGGACCACATTTCACAACCACACAAAGGATATGATGAACCGCATTTTGGATATTTGAAAGAGAAAGCCAGTGTGGATAAAATGAAAGCCAGTTTGATCAACGCTCATTGCATGAATATTGACTTGGAGAAAAGTTTTATTCCCTCTTTCTGGATGTTTACGTTGAAACTAACATTTCTTTACATTCTTTACTATGACTCTACGCCGCAGTGGCTGGAAATTATAGGTGTGATTGTGACATTAAATGGTAAACAAAAAACAAAGTACAAAAAAAAAGGCCAAATCGAAGCGTGGCTTTCACTCCACTCAGCTTTCTATGATGGGGGTTGAAACTTGAATGTACTCCTTTGGTAAAACAGATATCCGTTACACTTTCCAACAGTAAAGAAACAATAAATAAATACATAAATAAGGAGTTATAGATAAGACGTGTGCAGCTCGGTCTGTGGGCACGTTAAGGGTCCATAACAAAATAGAAGCCACTTTGTTGTCGAGGAAGGTTGCTTGCTATAAAGCATGACCTTTGACCTGAAATCAAAATGTAATGAAAGGCATGAAGACAATGTCGACTGAGACCTCGGTAACACTCCTCCTAAGCATCATAGAAACATTATCATTAGCCCATAAATGTGTTCAAATATAATCTAATGCATTGCGTAGTAAAAGGGAGATTTGTTCAGTGGTAGTTCAGGAAGTGGATTCCAATGCAGACTGACCCAATAATGAAACCAGTAAACACAGTGATGGAGTAGTCAGACGCAAAGCTGCCACACCGCTGACATCCCACCGACGTGTGGAGAATGGGAGACGCTTTTTAGCAGGAAAGAGAAATGTTACAATTTTAAGGGTAAAATATGAAATAATCAAACACCTGCAAACTGAGCAAAACATTTTGAGTGGGACTTTTCACAAATATGTTTTATAGTTTAGAAGGGATACTTTCTGCATGTTTCTGGCCAAAAAAATGTGCATTTTTAAATAATTTTGTCATATAAAATGGTAAATATGTGTGGATAGGTGAATGTCGTCTCGTAGCAAGTATTGTCATGTGTGATGTCATTTGTGGATATGATTATAATGCATTTCAGGTGTTACCCAAACACATTTTTGAAAATGGCCAATATTTAATGTCACCTATGCACATGCGTTTGCGCCCACAAACACTCTTGCACACACACACACACACACACACACACACACGCACACACACACTCCACGCCTTATAGTATTACTGTATTACATGTTGCAATACATACAATAACATTTATACATCTTTCACTTTTTATAAATGCCCCACTCAGTGAAACCTATAAACTATGATAGCTAGACAAGAGATGCAAGAAATACTACAGTTGGAAAATCAGAGTTGCAGCAGTTGAAATGAAGATCCTACCCTGCTCCCTGTAGTAGTGGGTTACAGACTGAGCAAAGATAATGATGGGTTCATTCAGCCATTGCAGCCATTGTTTGTTTTCTCCTCATGCTACATTCATGTTTAACTGAAATAACTCGATGACCAGTGCTTATGCTGCTCCTGTCGTCTCCTCCACCAAGATGCAGAGGAACTCACATTAAGAGACTTCGCTTAAAGGAGAATTCCAGCCATTTTCCAGAGCGCCCTCTCTCACTTATGAAATTCCTGTTTTCCTTTTTTGGGATGTCCTACATTTTACCTATATTTCCTGAACTGTGGAACCGTTGAAGTGGATACAAAAGCTTTTCATTATCATTACCTGCAACTTATTTGTGCATCGACATGTTGAAGGGAATTTCATTGGCTGAGGCTTGAAATGCGGTGGGGTGTAACCATGGAAAACCTCTTCCTTCCTCTACCTTTATTCAAAGCCAAGTGAGATGAGTTTGGAAAGGAAGCAAAAACATTTCATATGTCACTTCAGAAATGTGGTTTTGATAAAGTTTGGAGTTGAATGAAAGTGAATGGCATCTAGAAGAAGGGAAATAAGTTCCTCTAATAAAAATCCCGCTGGAAAATGGGCAGAATTATCCTCTAAACTATTACGAGTCCAACATAAGTCTTGTTGCTGATTGTCATAAAAGTCATGTACAGCTACGGCATTCAGCAGTTTGTTTCTAGTCGTTTCTAAAAGTGGGGCTCTTAAACAGAGAAATGAACTGGAATAAAACATTCTGGAAATTTCCTCACACTGACACCGCTCACAGAACAGGAAGGAAGGAAGGAAATGCTACAGGTGCGATGCGCGTAGGTTTGTGGGAGTGGTGGGCGCGGGGGGCAGAGGGCAAAGGTCAAGCGGTGACACATCACTGCGTCAACGCCTGGAGGATGTCTTTCACCAGCATCGTGCCGATCACCATTTTCTCACAGTTGACCGTCAGCTGGGCGGCCCCTTGCTCTTTGGTCGCCACGGTGACCAACACCAGGCTGCCGCTGGTCACCGTCCTGCCGGCAAACCTGTGAACAGGAAGATCAGGAGGAGGGACAGGAGGACTGAGGTCAAAGGGCAGAGATCAAAGCAGCAAAGGTGAAGAGGAAGTAAAGATGAAGTCAGAGAACAAAGGATTGGACAGAATGTCAGTCAGCGGGTTTTAGATTTAGATCTTTTTCAAGTTTAGGTACAATTAACTTTATCAGCATTTGGCAACTTTAAGTGATATGTCAGACAACACTGGTCTGATTTTGACAAACTTGGAGGGATGATGCATCTTCCAGCTTTTTAAAAAATACACTGATTGGCCTGATGGGGGCGCTATAATTAAAGGTCACGTTTTTTAACTCAAATGTGATATTTCAGACACCGCTGGTCCGATTTTGATGAACCATGGAGGCATGAGGCATTTAGGCACAGTATTCTGCTGTTTAAAAGGGGGGAGGGGGGGGCTATAATTAAAGGTCATCATTTCAAACTTTGAAAGGCCATAGCTGCTACACCGCTGGTCGATGTTGACAAAATTTGGAGGGATGACACATTTTGGCACTGTGTTTTGGTGTTTCAAAACTTGCACTCATTGGCCCGACGGGGGCGCTATACTTAAAGGTCAAAATTTAAAACTTAAACCCTAAATCCAATCGACAAGCAACTTGCTGCACAAATCCTTATGAAATGTTTACTTGTTTTTTATTACCAGGATGTTTTGGGCGAGATGAAGCGCCACTCTACAGATCTTTATGTTGATCCGACAAAGGGGATTTCTCCCGGGTTTTTCCTCCAGTCTTCTCACCTGCATTCCTTATCTGAGCCGCAGGGCACCCTGCTGAGGTTGGCGGCGGCGGTCACCCTCTGGACGATGGTGTGTTCGTTCTGGCACTTGCCGCCCAGAGTCAGCTTCTCCGTGATCTCATTCATACCCATCAGCTGACCTGGAGGGGTTTTCAGCACAACACTGGTCAAACTGGAATGTCCCACAGGTCGGCTGCTGCTCCGCTGCTCACTCCCAGTAGGAGTTATTAATCGACAGCGGGGTGTTGCTTGTATCAGCTCGGCGTGAGGACCGGCAGTACTTAATACAATGCTGTTTCTGTACATGATGTATAATATAATATTTACCATTCCATTCTTCAGTAAATCTACAAGCTACAGACATGTGCAGGTATATACAGATAGTGTATATATGCTCTAACAACAGCGTGATTGGTTTCTACTTCACCAAAAGCATCTCCTACGGTCCTCTAGGGGAAATATTTGATGTAATACTCAAATACATCAATTATTACAAAACAAAATGCTAAAGAAAATGAAACTGGAATGTACTGGTACTTCCCACTGAACGTAGCGGAGGATTGACTCAATTCCCTCATACAGTGAGTACACAGCACACAAAAGGCGAGTTTGTGCACTACCAATCTAGTTTCATGCCTCGTGAGTATGAACTCTGAAACATGTTGCAGCAGCTAACACGGTCACGTTAAACCTAAAACAACCCATTCAGACAAACGGATGCATTTGGCATCGCAGACACTGGACTACCAACATGGTCAGTGGTTATCAGTGTGGTTTGAAAGCCCAGTTAGCAGGAGGATGATATGAATGACGATGCACATGATCATCTCAAGTAGCGCTGCTCTGAGCTTGCCATCACTATCAACTCCAAGGTGCTCGCAGACGAGTGAATCGGGATTAGTGGACTCAGTGGATGAGCATTGCCAGTCATTCCTGGTGGAGCAGAATGTGAGAAGGCTTCTAGATGCAGGTTAGCTCAGGTGAATCTGTCTGCCAACTACAGACCTGGAGATGCAGTCGTTATTACCAAGGCAGTGGGGGACAGCGGGAAAGGGGGAGGGGCGTCAGCTTGAAGCATTAGAGGAGGGAGGAGGGTACTGGGGTTTGTGTGAGGTTGGCTAGAAGGCAGGTGGCACACAGACAGCGGATAACAACAAATCTATCAAAGCCAACTTACCTAGATTCTTTAATAGCGTCTCTATTGGGAACAATACCAAGAGGGAAGAACCGTGGATATGACACATGTTTAAAGACACACTATGGGTTGACAAGAGCTGAAAACCTGGTTCAGTGTTAGTCAGGGTGGGAAAGTAACACCAGCCGTATAGGCTGGCAGGTCAGTTTGCTCTACGGGCCACTTTGGCCGGTTTAGCCGGTTTGTTCTGTTGGCTGGTAAACTAGTCAAAGTGGCCAGAAGACAAAACCCTGGTGTTAGTTCTGCTTCCAAAGGGAATTACAGTTTCCCAAGTGGATTGGAAGGAGTACGAAGTGAAAAAGCAGAAACATCATGCAGTTGCTGTGTTTATTAGTTATGTGACTATGACAATAACACAATACTCTAAATCAAACATTTAGTATTTCTGTGAATAAACCATATGACGTCTAATAGCAGGAGCAGCGTTTATTTCAAGATGAGTTTTGTTTTGCAACTGACAGAAACAAACAAACACAGCAGCTCCTATCAAGGAATAAATGCTGATGATGCGAAAACATGATGCACTGATTTGTTCCTTTAGATAATTGTATCACAGCAGGCAAGAAACTAAGGAAAACAGGCTTGTCTATTTGCTTCACTTATCTGTCTCAGTTGTTTAATAAAAGTAGGTAGATAACTTATTGCACTTCTACCTCAGCACTGGTTCTGCTGTTAGATGATGTTTAGCAAGGAAATGCACTTCTGATTTCTGGTGACTAGTAGTTCTCTACCTATGTTGAATGCACTTATTGTAAGTCACTGTGGATAAAAGCGACTGCTAACTGTAATTGTAATGTATTGTAATGTAAAACAAGATTTCAGCTCTTCATACTGTAGTGCATTCATCACAGCTGACTGCTGATGCTTCCCTTCTGACCTTTTGCTGTAGGTAGTGATCCTCTATGTAGAATAACTCAACAAGCTCAAACATTTACCTCCTGTTCAGTCTCATCTTAAATGTTTACTTGGGTGTGACACAAGTCTAACTGAAACCTACCAGGACATTCACAGACCTTCATTCCCTTTTTTATTATGTGCTGCCAGACTTCACCCTTTTATAGACTAATGGGTTGTATAGTTATGTTACCTGTTCCAGTTGATTCTTTCTGTTCTGTTTTCTATTGCCTGATGTTGAGTGTTTCTAGGTTCTGGTTCATGGTTAATGCTATGAATGCATCACAGGTAGTTTATTGCCTACTGTTACTCACCTTGCTCCTTTTTAAACTCGTTCTCCGTCAGGAAGATAGGCATCATCAACTCTCCAACCGGTGGTTGGATCGACACAAAGAATTTCCTGGTGTGAGTGCTGGAAATGAGCAAGACATGAAATACCAGGTTTAGTGCTTTATTTGCTGTCTAGCAGGATCTTTCTGTTTTTGTACTTACTCATTTCAATCATTACCACATTACTTATGTAACCAATATATTTCAATGCAATTAGATGCATTTAGATAGAACAGTGTCACAGTGTTTACACATAGCATACAGCCTGGGAGGATGAGAGACGGGAGGGGACGATGTCTTCAAATATTGAAACTATGAGTTGAGTAAACGATACTCAACCTGCAGACACACACTATGCCAACAAGCCTACCTAACAAAGTACATCTAATTTAAAAAAAATCAACAGACTCATGAAAAAGTCGTTTTGTTACAGCATCAACTCTGTTATTTCCAACCCAGACTGGAATCATCAACACAGTTATGACTTCCAAACTCATAGGAGCTTCGGTGATAAAACACAGTCTCCGCACCGTAAGAACAAGAACAAGCTCAGTCTCACCACAGCTGGAAGTTCGCCGCCTGTGTTGAATCACAGAAATCGATGCCCATCACGACTGTAGCCGTCTCACCTGCCGGCAGCACCTCTGTCAGCACACAGGAAAAATGAGACAAGAGTGTTGATCTTCTATAAAACCTCCTTGGTTGAAACATGTACCAATAAAACGGCCTGATCCCTGGGTCGTAACGCAGCCACTTGATCTATGGGAGCTTCCACTGCAGGCGATGTGGCGTATTATTGGTTCTGCAAAACACTGAAAAATCTATAAACTACTATTTTGCCAGCCCTTCACTCACCAATCTCCGGGAACTCTTTGACCCTCATCCCAGACTGGAGCTTGGCGTCCTCCGTGTGCAGGTTCTTGGCCTCGGTGGCGGCGCTGTTGGTGAACTGGATCTGCACCGCCACCATGTGAGGGTCGGGGGTGAACGGCTGTCGGCTGAAGCAGTACTCCACTGACAGACCCTCCCCTGTGATGCGGTGCAGCAGCTCATAGTTCTTCAGTGCACTGGATGGAGCAATGGTCTGGGGGAGAGGACGGGAGGAAGCCATCATCCCACTAAATCCCACCAGCAGGTGTAGTTCTAGTTCTAGCCTACCCTAAAAACAATCATAAGATGGTATTGGATCTCCAAAGAAGGGCGGACGTCAACTACCTGTTCAGATAAGTAAGTAAAGCAACGGCAACGGAAAGCAAACAGAGCTAAAGGTGTCTGCTAGGCCATCCACAGATGGAGTGAGTTCATTATTTTTACTTGATTTTGCTGTTAATGAGAACAGGGATGGAGGAAGAACAGAACAGAAGGGAGAAACAGGATTCTGTCAGTATCAGTGCATCGATGTCACGGCCACGACAATCTGTGAAGATGTAGATGTGCAATTTTGCTGCCATTTTGTTGCATATGCTGCACAGGATGTGAAGCTAACACTAGCCACCAGCCAAACGCTGATACATTTTCACTGGGGCTAAATTTCTACCTGCCACTTTGGCATGTAACCAGCCGCCATCATCTTGTTTGACTGGTAAAATAGTGAATGTGGCTGATGAATTGGATTCCATCAACCACTGTGGTCTATGGATGAAAAGGTAGTTTCCTGGAGAGCCAAATGCTGGGAAACAATGAGCGATTATGTCACACGATCCTACGATGTTAGCCCCATTAACATTTTCCATAATAATTAATACCCATATCCCTTGCCTCAAAGTATCATCCCCTTTAGAATCAATTCCAACGATTTGTCCAAGAGAGTCAAGATGAGCAGGACAAGAGATGTGAGTGGTACTTACTGCTGGGGAGAGAACGGTGTCCGTCAAAGACAAGCCCTCCAGATCGGTCACAAGGCTGCTGGACAGGAAGGCGTTGACGGGCGTGACTTGAGGAGACGGAGTAGGTTCAACTAGGAGGGGAGAGGGGAGTGCGAGTCTTGACGCATCAGAGAGTTTCAGCAAAGATGCATTTCAACCTCCAACAACTCCCGTAAATCACGCTTATGTGCTTATCAAAAATGGAATTTATTTGCTATGTCGACTCTTTTATTCATCCCCCAAGGGAGAAATTGTCTTTTCTGCCTCTGGACTGGGGACGGGTCAGCCAGGTAGCAGCGTCCCAGGACCAGGTAGGTATCAGGTATAAGTACCTTGCTCAAAGATACTTCAACTGGGGATCGAATCCAGTTGGGGGACAACCTCACTAAACCTCACTAACTACTACAACACTATTATAGTAATAATACCCGAATGGCGGCTCTTTACCATGATTACGGGCATCAATGTGTTGTAGACGGGTCACTGAAGTAACCATGATCACAGTAAACAACAATGCATGTGCACTGATTGAAAAGCTTCATTCAAAAGAAACATATCTAACTGGCTCCCTGGTCACCACAAGAGTTGGCATGGTAACCAATCAAGCATGCTTCATGAGGATAATCACACGGTTGGAACAGGTCGTTGACCAATCAGCTTGCTTGGTGAAAAGTACCGGTTAGGTGAGAGTCATTATACAAGCTTTCTCGTCCAGTAACATAATACAGGGGTGAAATAACTTACAATCATCAAGGTCAAGTAGAGACATTTCCTTCCTTCCTTCCTTCTCTTTCTTGTTCTCTTTTTTGGCAGGCTTGGAGGGAGGTTTTGAGACGGTTGTCTGGGAAGTGATAATAGAAAACTGACGTTAATGGATGTAGTTGTAGATGTCAGGTCGTGGGGTGGTCTCTGTCTCAGCGGGAAACCCAAGTGACATCCACAACTTTAGCAGATTTTCAATTACAACTCACAATCAGTAAGAGAAACACAACATCGGTACCTTTTTCTTCTTTTTGACCTCTGCCTCAGACTCCGAGTCCTCAGACTCTCCCTCTGATTGGCTGCTCTCAGACTCGCTCTCCTCCTCCTCGTCAGATTCGGACTCGGAGTTGATCTTCTGCGGTTTGCTCTTCCTGATGCTCTTCCTCTCCTCCTCTTCGCTGCTCTGCTCGCTGGGAAGGAAAAGCAAAGGTGATCCCGAGATCCTGGAATGAATTGTAGGATGGATTGTATGGATTCTACTGAAAACGTCCATCGAACCACAGCGGACCTGCATGGGGGCGCTTTCAATATGACGAGCAAGCATGCTCAAAGTTCAAGACATTTTGTTGAATTGAATCAAAGATAAGATGTCAATGGGGTCGTGTGGGGCTCAGGGATTCAGGGTTTGTTTCCCACTGGGGGTACTGGTGCTAACAATGTGGTCATGTAAGGTGCATTTCACATAAAGAGCAAGACCAAGACCATGATAGATAAGATGTGCTACCTTTCACTTTCCTGAGGTGGCTTCTTCAATTCTGTCTTTTTCTTCTTCTTCTTCTTCTCCTTCTCCTCCTCGTCTTCCTCATCTTCCTCGGACTCGGAGGCCTCCTCGCTCTCTTCGCTCTCCGATCCCAACCGGCTCTCCTCGCTGCCGCTGCCGCGGCCGCTCTCCAAGCCGCTGGCAGAGTCCGACTCTGGAGTTGGGGAGGGAAAGCCCGGGGGCGGGGGGGGCGGAGGGTGAGGAGGTCAACCAGTTTATACTGGGAAACAGGAAGGTACAAGCCGGCCGCACACATTCACTCAAGCTCAACACACAAACACACACAAATACTGCACATCCAGTGATAGATACATACAAGTCAAAGTCGAGTCTAAAGTCATTTCTTGATGTGTCAAGCAAGTTTCAAATCAGTAGAGTGCCTATTTTATCCCCATCTCCCTCTCTCTAACACACACACACAATTCATTTTATAAAACAGTGTTTCTGGGTGTGGTGGTGCCAATCGTCGTGGCAACAGAACCAGCAGCCCCCTCGAGTTACCACTGTCAGCTGACTCCGTCGGCCCGGACTCGCCCTCCGAGTCCGAGTAGAACGGCTTCTCGACCTTCTTCTCCTTCCTCTTCTCGCGGCTGCTGCACTTGGTCCATTCGGGCACCTGGCAGAGGAAGCAGAGTTCAAGCGGTCAGCCGTCGCCGCTGCCTCGACGAAAAAAAAACCTTCAGACAGAAGCAGAGATTACGGTAGCATGGCCATGAATGCCTCTGCCTGGGCGTGATGCAGCCAAATTAAGTCTGTAGATCTGTGTTTAGATCTTATAGTCAGAGAAAGAATTCGGTTCATCTCTGTACGACAGGCACTAATGCTTGGATGGTGTTTTTTATTTGGGCCGCAACTAGATGTCAGCACCAGGTGATACCTTCATGACCAGTTGCAGATATGGTTCTCTTTTAATACAGGGAGCAGTTCCATTAAGAGAAATGATGTCTTTCAGGAGTGGCGGCTCTCCTCCCACACAGGAAGCCACCTGCCTCTCTGTTTCTGAGACCTTACTCATCAACCAGCGCAGTCAGCCAGTGGGTGTGGTCATTTCCCGACCCGTTTAGGTTCCTAATGCATCTCGATGTGTGGGAGGACCAACCATCCTTGTAAAAAGACCCACTTCTTTAATGGTAGAGACCGAGGAAGAGGGTGCTGTGTTTTCGGGTAGCTTTGGCTGAGCTAAGCACAGAACAGCAACTACGTTAGGCGGGGGGGGAGTCAAAAAGCACTTGGGTTTTTGGCACTACATGGGGTTGAGGCTCAAGGAGGCGGGCTCTTTGCCACTAACTGACTCACACTCGTTAACGTTGTGACTCTTTCGAGCAGCGTAATAACCTGGCAGACGTAGAAAGAAAAAGATTGGGATGGAGGTGAGATGAGGAAAAAGGGAGGAAAGAGATAAAAGCACAGGAAGGTTTCTACGGTGGACTTCGGCAGACGTGTGAGAAACAAAATACTTGAACCCCATTCAGCCGAACACAATAATCTGGCACGTAACTCACTAAAGTTAACAAATGGAATGAAATGTCATGTCTTTTTAAGTGAAATCAATACATACGCCAATATAACTACTTGAATACTGCGGAAATAAAAGTGAGGATTACCATTTAGTACTTACTAAATTGTCGATCCAATACAATAAAACACATTGAGTGTGAACGTCGTCACCAATAACAAAGCGGGATGTCATGCTGGTAAAAATGATATCGTGAAATGAATTCAAATGAACAGAATGAGCAGAAACGGAGAGAGAAACGGGCGGAGGAGGAGAGGGAGCGCCGTCCGATCACAACACCATGCATGTCACTCGGCATCACACGCCAACTTTTGTGATGCGCTCAGAAAAACAGCATCACAAATTCCACGCGAGACCAATGAGGTGCAGGCGAGGAAGCCGTACCCGTCATTGGCCCACTGACTAAGCAGCTTTCTGATCCCATTGGCCGATTTGAGTTTCACTTGATGTGAACCTAACACCTTTTAGATTCAGGATCAGCTGCTTACTCTCGTTCTAGACCTGCAATCCCGGTTTCAATTGATTAACGAGAATAGCTCGGTTAAGGAAATTGAACTTCAACTCCTGGTGCCACTCATTGGAGATTCAGGTCCCTACTAGTTCATCTAGCTCATTCATCTCATAGTAAAAGGTTTATTGACCAAAATCAATAAACACATCATGACAACCAGAGAGAGAGAGAGAGCGAGAGAGAGAGAGAGAGAGAGCACTCATCAAAACAACCACCACACTCCCATGCGGGGGGGGGGGGGGGGGCACCTCTCGCCAGTCTCCTAGCAAGCCGATCCGCCCCTCGCCCGTGGTTATGACCTCCTCTTGCTGCGGAGACGCATGCCGTGCAGAGAGAGAGGCTGTCAGAGACGTCAAGGCTTCAGAATACCCACTAACCCTTGCAGCTTCCAGCCGCAACACTCCGGGGATTCACCGTGAGTGGGTGTAATGTACCACTGTGTTGTTTTCTTCATGTTGACTATGACCAAACGAACCACTACTGAACAAGACCTGGCCTCCTGCTGCACCAGTGTAAATGAGGATATAGTCGTATGTTAGTGTTAAATCAAGGTATATGACAATGCACATGTGGCCTCGTCTTGAGATCTGCAGCACAAATACATGACAAGTTCAGTGAGTGAGAAAACAACAAAAACAAACGTGACAGCGAAATCAAGCCCCGAGTCAAGTCACTCCTGCAAATCAAGTGCTTTTTGTCGCTCCTCTTGATTTGGATGAGAGAGGTGAGATACTCAAGCTTTGATTTGATGTCTTTCGTTTAGAACATATCATTGATTATGAACCGATGGCACATGGAATGATGGAGGTGGAGAAGAGGAGGGGATTTGGTGAGTTGGTGTTTTGGGATGCACTACAGGAGAATATATACGATATACAAACAGCAGAGGAAGTATGCTTGCTCATCTGTAGATTGAATAGATTGTAACGTGTTATCACTGGGGGGTACAGAGACTAGGGTGAGACCAATATGTTGGTTTATCGATATATTGGGACGATATTGGGCTTTCATTAAATATCGGCTATTGGCCAGTTAAAATGTCATCCACCTCTGATATGATGCTTTCTGTCCACAACTACATAAAAACAGAAATTGTCCTTTCTTTGCACATTTTTATTCACTCATTTAATTCTCCAATAAGGGGTTTTGCAAATTGATCCTTCATTTAAAAGCCTAATCTATCGTTAGTCTGGGTTTCAATGAAGAGTTTTAGTGTCCCGTGATGGTCTAAATTCTGTTTCCGATGCTTTCCCGCCCTGCCAAGAATAAAATTCTGGGAGAAACACTAAATACTTTGAAATTTTGGGTCAGAAAAATGATCAAATTTAAAGGTATTTTCTTGGTATTGCTGCTTGGTATCGAGCTTCACAAAAACATATTGGTCAAAACCTAGCAGAGACTACAGGGGGTGTATGGCTTGCTGAGAGTATATCGGTGTTAATAGGGGAGTTAACCTGTTGCTCCCCTTTCTATTCTCATGTGCTATTGGCTCAAACAACAGTTTCAAGTCATCTGGGTGGGGCGGGGGAGTTGCTGCCAAACAGATGCAAGTGCGGCAGAGAGGGCGAAGAGGTAGATATGACTGACTAGTGTCTGGTGAACAAGGAGCGTCCAGATAGAGGCCGTCTGTCTCCATGGTGATGCCTATCCTTTGCTGTCACCGGTAAGGCAATAAACCCCTTTTCTCCTTTGTGACTCCATTCTCCTCCATGGAGGGGGGAGTTGTCAAGCAGCATCCCTTTGGATTAAAGATGGAGGCCAAAGGGATGCGCTGATGAGCAGGAAGCTGATGAGTTGTAAGTGAATGAAAGATGGCTGGGTCAGTGTTATATTGGAGTCAATGTTATATTGGATGTGACGCCCTGGTGACTTTGCACACCCCCTCTGAAGCACCGCCCTGGGGCAGAAGCTACCCTCACTCCCCTCCACCTTTAGGGGCCCCCGGAGACCCCAGGGGGCCCCCGTGTCTCTGAATGTTACTGTTCCCACTGCACGCACAGACTCCTTCACCTCCACGTTGCGCACGGAGGGGTCTGGGGCGGCTTCAGGCCAGTCGGGCAGCTCCTGGTAGCCCCCGGCCTTGGCATTCAGCAGATGGGACAACGAACCCAACTGGAAGTGGTCTCGATCTGCAAACACGCCGAGCACACGAGACTAAGAGGTAAGGAAGTAGATAACTCTGATCGATCTGTATTATTATCTTAGGATTATAAGACCAAGCCAAAGACCTTGTTTTTAAATGTCCAACGTGAAGCTTTGGACTCCCGTACCTTTGAACGGAGACTCGAGGACAGGCGCAGGCTTGAGGGCGAGGAACAGTTTCTTGGCGTACTTGCTGAGGGCTCCGCTCTTGTCGGTGGGCACGATGAGCTGGCGGATGAAGCGCGCCCGGTCGCGGATGTCGTAGTTCTGGTCGTACTTGGCCAGGTTGAGAACATACTGAGTCAGCAGTTTGGTCTGCCAAGGAGAGGGAATATGGAAGACTTGGGGGATGAGGAGACGAGGAGAATCAGAGTAGAGTTGCCATGTAGTGTTTTGTGTGTGGGGATGGTGTGTGTGAGTGTGTGTGTGTGTGTGTGTTACTTGGTTTTAAAGACGATAGACAGACACACGATGTTCAGACCTGTTTGGAGTTGGTGAGATAGAGCTTGGCGGCCAAATTGATGATCTGGAGCTTGACGATGTCTTCTTCGTTGGTGAACGACTTGGACATCTTCCTCAGGACGTCCGGGGCGATCTTGGGTACATGCTCACAATACTCCCCTATCAGCCAGAGGATACTGGCCCGCGCCATGGGCACCTGGGAATACAGGACAAATCAGACGACAGGCACATCCACCTCTTCCACTGGTGCTGGATGAGGATTTAACTTGTTTCTCAACCAATTTTTATTTGGACCAGGTTGGTCTTCGTCAGACCAACTCAGTCCAAATGTCGTTTACCGCGTATTGGTGAAGCAAGAATGTTATGTGGACCGAGTTTGATTTTCACCTGGGAATAAAGGACACACTCTCATAAAAGGCTGAAATAATATCAATGAACATACTAACATTAACACCAATGAAGCTCAGCGTCAGTTCAATCAGGAAGGCTATACCTCCCTCATTCATATTTTGTCAGCAGGTACAAGCACGCCCCCAGCTCTGCATCGTCCAATCACCGTAGCCCACACTCCTTTCTCCTCCCCTTCCTCCCTGTCCAGAAACCAATCACCATTTCCTTCTATTTGGATCCCCTCAGCTGCTTCCGTGTTTCTATCATTTCAGCTGTCTAAACTGCACCGGACTGACGCACCACCTCCTCCCCCGCCACCACCAGCATCACGGCTCCATCAGACATCCAGAAGGGTCAGATCTTCAGCCCGGGGGGTCCTCCTGTCTCCTTCCTGCCCCCAGGGAGCTTCACCCTTATCGCTGGATACCTCTTGGAGTCTACGCCAAACCTACGCTCATGCTCATTTCTCATGCTGTTAATAAATGTTTATAAGTGTAAACCTAGCCTCTCGTGATTGAACTATTGTTATGATGATAATAGTATATCACACAATATGTTATACCACTTGACATAATAATCAGAAGAATCGTAAGAATCATAATTCATGAAGCACTTTTCTTCACACCAGGATCTCACTGACTGCTTCATTTATTTTGTTACAAGGAGGCAGTTTATTCCCCATAATATTTCTTCTTTATCGAGACAGCTGAGACAAAGGAAAGGAGAAACAGGAGAAAATGCTCTGATGGGCTCTTAGCCAGCAGAGGTTCATTTGGGTCCAGGGAGCTTGTTTTTTTTCATCATTGCTTCCTTTGTTGCAACAAGACATTAAAAACTGGCTTCTGCACGAGAGTCTCACCTGGATGTTGTCGGTGAGTTTCGCCATGTGCTTGATGATGTCGCTGTGCTTCTCCTGGCTGCATCTGCAGCAGCTTCTTAATAACCACCACCGACTCCGCCACCACCAGCTCTGCAAAACAGGTCAGACAGTCACTCATTGGAATGAATGAATGAATGAATGAATGAATGAATGAATGGTGAATGAATGAATGAATGAATGGTGAATGACTTTTCATCGTTTTTTATTCATCCTACTTCTTTAACTTAAGGCACTGAAACCACTTTTTCACTGCCAATTCTGATTCTGAGTACTAAACTGTAATCATTGGCCCATACCAAGTAGAAATTCAATCCATTACTTTCACTGATATATAGACTTGGACCATTTATTCAGGGTCAATGGTTACAAATGATTGAGATATAATCTGAATAAAAAGAGAGAAATCCAGTCTTGCATTATAACACTGGGGAAATTCTCTGATGTATCCTATTTTATCTTTTAATTTGTTTTGGTTTGCGTTTTTTTTTCCCCTTGGCGGTTATTATCTCTGCTCACATTTGTTATCTTTTATTCCTCTTTCTGTCTTTTATCAGTATGTTTTGATCACTTCACTTCTGTGTTTTGATCAACTGAACTGAACTGTTTCATCATTTATACGTGCAGATGAATAAACTGAAGTCAACCAAACTCTCGGCCTGATAGCGGATGCCGATATCAGCGTCAGTGCATCCCTGGTGTATACTCCCACAGGCCCACGGGACTCACCGTCTCGGTTGGACAGCAGCTGGACCAGGCCGTTCAGACACGTGTCCCTCACCTCTCCGATGTTGGTAGCGCAGCGGCCGATGGCTTGGATCGTGGCGGCCACAAAGTCTTTATCCATGCTTTTAATGTACGTCTGCCAGAGAGAAGATTCACTCAGTACAATAGTCTGTGAAGGGAGCCCACCGCGGGGCACGGAGAATGACCACGACCAGGAACGTCATTTCTTGCTATTACTACGACACAATAACTATTATTATGTTATTACTATCACACCTGTTATCAATGGGGGAGAGCAGACCCCAAAACAATCGACTCCTCGACTCCCTTCTCAAAGCAAAGCCCATTCCAGTCTGTTTTACTGTACCTGAAACTCTCTTAGAATGGTGGAAATGTTTGTCTCGTTGGCCAGATTGGTCAGGACCTCCAGCTGTCAAAAGAAAAAACATCGCTTTTTTTTGAATGCTGTAAACCGAAAAAGGTGCAAATCTAAAAGTGCAAGTACAACGCAATTTTAGAAGAGAAATGTATTGTAAATGTAAATGGAGTAGAAATGTATTTTAAAGCCATTTAAAGAAATCTCATTGGCATTTAGGACCAACGAGCCCTCTAAGCTGTGTGTTGGTGGTGACCTACATCTAATGTACCACATTTGCCCAGTGATATCTTGTTATCAGTCATTGCTCCAATTATCCCAAGAAATCTAGTCACTTTAAGTGGGTTTAAAAACTTTAATGGCAACAGATACTCTATACCAGAACATTGCCATGCCTTGGGGTTTAGGGAATTAATATCACTCCTGAGATTCAACGTTAAAATGAGAGAGGAAAGTATTTTCAGGAATCATCATCTATACACAGTGGTGAGCTGATGGAAGAGATGAACTGGGTTAGTCATAAAGGTGTAGAATAGAATAGATAGAATAGAATAGAACCTTAAGGACTTTGATCTGGGTGGGGTCGGTGGAGCGGATGTAGAAGCTCTTCAGGTAGGGTTCAAACATCCCCTGTAAGCACACAGACAGGGACAAGAAAACCTCGGTGACCCTGCTCAGCGTTTCAGACACACAAGGAACCATTTTACAGCACATCGTCATGGCAACAGCAGCTCACCCTTCTCTTGATGGTCATCGTCGCCACGTTCTGAAGAACAACGTACTGGACTTCACTGGAAGGAGAGACAGGAGGAGAGATGGATGGTGAACGACAGAGAAGGAGCGGTAGAAATAGAGAGACGGGGGTTTTCAACAAACACGTAGCTTCTCTGTCTAATAATAAAGGGCTTTCAGGTGGCGGCCATATTGGAGGTCTACAGCAACGATGGCTTGTGAACAGCTGAATGATTTTGTGTTTCGATAATGTCAGCTTGTTAGCTAGCTAACCATCACTGTCTTGTTGTTAACACATCTGATTAGCACACGAGCTAACGTATCTAGTAGGAGCTAGTGTTAGCAGTGGCCAGTAGTCGCATGTTAACATGAACATCTGTTGCTTTGCTAAACTAGCCTGCTGGCTAGGTAGCTAGCTAACAGTTTGTCAGTTTGAGTGTTTTGGAGTAGAGACTAGGGCTAAAGACAAGACAGTTTACTGAGTCACAGTAATCTAACTTTGGAAACAAATTACTTATCAGCCAGTTCACTTTTACTGAGAACATTACTGAATTGATCTACAGCCACTTTTCCAGGTGTCTCTCTTTTTCCAGCCTGGTTGTTATATGTTATATTTAGACTTTATTTGTGCGCAGCCAATTCTCCAGTAGACGTCCATGATGACGCCAGACGTTGTTGCTGGGAGATTTGTGACGCAACTGCAAAGCCTCTTTAGGAATAATGAGCACTATAGTGAAACATATGACTGCTGCTGTATCTCCAAAATGTCAGTTGATAGTATAGAGAGAGAGGGATGACATGCAACAAGGGTCCCAGGCTGGATTCAAACCCAGGATGCTGCAGCTACATGGTATTCACCTTCGCCAACTGACCAGGACAAAAGTGAACTTTTCAGGAACTAAGAAAAACAGCCAATGGGTTTTGAAAGGTGTTCATACGCCAAAGGGAAAGTTTCTCATCCCGTAGAGGAAGATGTAATCCTTCAATTTAAGTTAAAACATGAAAATCACCAAAATTGGAGTTATGAGGTTTTCACCCGGCAGTGACTATATTGTGCTTCAGAGGGATGCTGCCGTGTCTCTGGCGCTGACTGATGATCTCATTACAGCACACCCAGAGCCACAACAACACCTACTCAATAAGGAGCTGAACGTCTGCAGGACTTACAGCCAATAAGCCAGCGCTGTGCAGTCATCAGTCCTTTTGGTTTATGCTTTTTTATCACACTCTCACTGCACGCTATTTATTTCACTTTCTGCTTCAGGGGTATTGCAATTTATTTTACTTCCCTCTCCTTGTCATTTCTGCATTTTGCTGAGTTTCATGGTCATTTACTTTCTGTTACCACATCCAGTGGTGCCTTTGCTTTTCACCTTGAGTTGTTTGGTATGCTTTTGAATTGAGATGTGTTTTGGAGGTTTATAAACCCAACTCAATCATTTCCAACCTCACTTGGATTCTCAACAACAACCAAGAGGGGCATCTGACTTTTCTGGCCTGAATACTTCGGATTACACTGCTGCCAAATCTATAGAATATGAATTGAAATGGATGATTCAGTGCAGCTCACCTGTGGCTCCTCAGGAGACGCACCAGGGCCTTGGCTATCACCCCAATCTCCACTTTAGGGGCAAGATGGAAGTACAGCTGGGCCACCGCCATCACCACCTGGAGTGTGTATGTATGTATGTGTGGGTGGTGTGTGGTGGGGGACGAGAAAGGAGAGGGAGGGGTAAATGGTGAGCAGGTCTTGTAATGTGTTAAAAGCGTTGTGGCCCAATGGAAATTCATTCATTTCAAAAGCAACAGTCGGTTACCGATGCGTCATTGAGTTGCAATTAAGGTGTTGCATGTGTTAGATTTTCACCTCTTGTGTGTCGATGATGCATGTGTGAACTAAAACAAATGTTGTTTTGCCCTGTTTTCACGAGGTCTCTGATCAGATTCAAAGCTGTTCCCTGCTCAGCCTTCGGAAAGGTGCAAGAAATGATCTGACAATGAGTCATGTTGGAGAAACAAGCGTTATAATAACCCTGTGTTTTTAGAGGATTGTAAAGCACTCCAGTTTCTGCTGAAGTCCCTCTGAGACACACATACAGTACATGTGACCAGAGGCTTCTGCAGCAGCTACAGCATGGGGTTCAGCGTCTTGCTCAAGGACACGTTGACAGGCACATGCTTTGCCGCTCCACCACACTGCGTCATGTTGCTAGCTTTATACTGTTTGAAAAAGCCGAAAGAAATCTGACTAAGGTTTACATGTCCTAATAGATAGAAAGATGGAGCAGAAATCTGGGTGTGTTAACTCCGATTATGACCTTAAAATAATCAGACAAAGGCGTTTACATGACAGTTTCAATAGAGTGATGCCTTAATTGGGTTAAGATCGAATTATTAGTGTGCACGTAAACGTACTCAGTGTCTCAAAAACACCTCAGCAGGGCAGATGCTTGTGGATGCAAGGGCTTGAACCCAGATCCTGCAGGTTGAAGGACGGTCTCCCTACTACGCCAACCTACTGGTCTCAATCAATACAGTAACCCAATCAAAAAGGAGGGCTAACGCGTAGCGGCGTGTTATACTACATATACAGGTTGTTATAGGTGTGTGTGTCCTCACAGCTGCGTTGCGGCTCTGTAGCAGCGGCTTGGTGTTCCTCAGCAACAGGCGGTGGTCCGGGTCCATCACATACGGCTTCCTCTTGGCCATGACAGCAGCCTCCGCTTTCTTCTCTTTCTCCTCGTCCTCTTCGTCCTCATCGTCGTCGTCATCATCGGAGCCGTAGAAGGTCTTCTCCCCGCCACTTCCCTCCTCTAGCAGCGACTCCTGCAGGAGGGGGGTCGATGGGGAGTGAAGGGGTGGATATCGAACAGGTGGGCAGGCAGGGGGACTGATAATCGACAGACAGGCAGGATACGCAAATGTTGATACTCACGTTGATGTTGGGGTTGAGGAACTGGGTCCTGGCGTAGCGAGTGAGCATGTTGATGATGACTACCTGGCCCCACTCCTCCACGTCGATCAGGAGGTTACACAGCTTGCGGTAGTTCTTGTGGATCAGGTCGATCCGCTCGGGGCACACCTCCTCAAAAGCCATGACGACGCTTCCGGCCACCAGCTACGTCCACGTTCAGTCACATGCACGCAAACACACACAACAGATGAGGCTCTTTTCTAGTCCCACGTACCGCAGGCGATGCTTGGCAAACTTTTCTACTGAGGTAAACAGAACTCACGCAATCAATGGATACACAAAATACTATGTGTGTACCATATATAGACTTAAACAACACATATGCTTCAACCTGTAGGGGGTGATTCTAGCACAACCTGATCTGCTTCTGGGACATTTCATTTCAGAGTAAGGCTGAATCCCAAATTGGCTTTTATTGATGCCACATTTAGCTTGCCAGTTAAACCTGACGTGCCAGGCTGTAACAAGTTAAATATACCACGACATAAAAGTATTATTGTGTGCAGTTGCTGGAATATCCCTGTTGATAAACTATTAAAAATAAAATTTCAACATTGTTTCAGCATATATGTGCAATAACTACAAAATACCAGAACCACAGACTGACCAGGATGATGCAGGTGAACATCACTGATTTCACCTGAGGAGGAGAGAATGTTGCCACGGTTATTGGATCAACGATAACACTGTAAAACAGCGTAAAAACCCACCGTGGTTTTGTCAGCGAGGAGTTTCTCTATCACTTCAATCAGCTGGTCCTTTTGCTCAGGATCCAAACTGAGGGCAGACAAGGAAAACACACACATGATGCATGAATTCTTACACTTCTGACATTACCAGCAAAAGATGGAGAAAGAGTAAATGAACACACACTTTGTATTCAAGACATGAAACAGATGGATTTTACTGCGACGGTGGCCCCGGTGAAGTTTGCCATAAAATAGCGATTGGTGTCTGTGATGTCCCTTTTACTGCTGCAGAGGGCTTTTACTGGTACACACATTAGCACTAAGTCATATCACCACTGCATCTCAACCTTGGGATCAGGGACCCCCAGGAGGGTGAGAAACAATTTACAGACTCTGAAAAATACAGCTCACACACATCTATCATCATGCTTTTAGTCTTCGTGTTATGAAGACCTTTCTTCTAGAGAAACAGTAAATAACCGCTGCCTCTAGGCTTCTTCCAATAATGAATCAAGTGAAATATCCTGAAAGGGGGAAAATAAAAATCAGCACTTTGTGTCTTTCCACCCAGGGAGTGATGAGTAGGTTCAGGTTCAGACCTCCTGTCTTAGCAGGTTACCTGTAGAGTTTAGGGATAGCGTGAGCGGCTGTCTTCCTGACGTATGGAGACATATCTGAAGCAGGCTTCCTTGATGGCCAGCATCATTATGGGAACGATGATAGTGACTCGGATGCTGGAGAGAACCCGCAGAGCGCTGGCTCTGATCAGCTGGTTGGGATCCTGCACAAGCACAGAGGAACAATTCAAGCCATAGGCAATATTCCAAAAGGATGGCTTGACATTTTTCATTTTACTTTTTTTTTTTGTAAAGACACACGTGTATTATGCAGAGGGAAAAGCACAAAATCTTCATTTCAAGAGTTTCATTATTTGACATTTTTGACACTTTTTTCAGTATTTTTAGACAGCATAATGTATTTGACAATGTCATTTTTGAAATACTGAGCAAAGAACATCAGATAACATTTTCATCCTCAATGTATCCATAACGTTAATGAACCCCTTCATCTCTTAAATAGCTGGATAGCATTGAAAGCATTGCAGCAGCACTGTCTAGCACCAAGCTAGCTAAATCATTATTAAGGAAAGTCAAGGACAATTGTGAAATGTGAAAGATTCCCTTTAACGGTCTCTATGGAAAACGAGATGAAACTATCTGTGTCTGCTCTACCTTCAAGCCTCGCTGAAATGTGGAAATGGAGAGCAGAGCGAGATCCTGCTGCTCCTCGGCGTAACGCACCAAGTAAACATACACCAGCTTCTTCACCTGGAACGGAGAGACGAGGAGGAAGAGACGGACAGATTAGTGAATTTATTTTCACAGTGATAAGACACAGCAGTAAAGAGATAAAGCTCAATGATGAAACACAAAAAGACGAGAAGAAAAACACAATTTTGTGCAGGTGAGATAAAACCAAACCCAGGGGGCTTGACAAACACAACAACAACATGAATAAGAAAGGGAAATCTAAATCTAGAATCTAAAATAGCCCTCATGCAGAAAGCAACATATTTACCACATGAAACTTCACAGGCACAAGAACAAGCACACATGATACATGAACCAAAACCAAACCAGAGTCCTTTACAAACCTCGATGTTCTTGCAGGCCACATTCTTCACCACAGCCGGGAAGAGGTCTGACGCGTTCTTACCTCGGGCTATCATCTGTGGAGAAAACACACCATCGTTACTAAAATACTCATCTGTTGTCAGGACTATGAACATCAACGCAGCACGTTCTGTACACCCCCCCTGTTGTCAGACCCATCTCTTGTTAGTACTGCAGAATGGAAGTGTCATTTTTCGCATCTTGGCGGCCAAAAATGGCAGCAACAATTTTAAGGACTTAAATACCCTGAAATGATTACCGACCCGGCCGGTCTGTGACGCTTTTATACCAAAGGAAACCAAAGAGACGGCAAAAGCGGCAAAAGATCTGATGTTGGTGAGTCCAGCTTCCTCTGGTGCTCGCTGCAGACCGTTTCGCCCTTAAGTTTCGATGTGTTTTTGGAGAACATTTCCCGCCAGGTTCTATTCCCGACATAATATTTATATTACATTTATTACACATTATATTACACATACAGCCCCCTACACAGACCAATAACCTCTCAGTTAAAGGTCAGTTCGAAGCAAGACTGCCTGCCCTCAGCAACCAGCCAGAAGGCGTCTGATTTTACAACCTCACACAGTTAGGATCTTTGTTTCTATCCTGGATTTTCTCCTTCCTGTAATATTGACTCCCAGAAAAGCGTTCCATTATAACCACAGACTGTACAACGAGCGACCTTGAACAAGCAAACATCTCTCCTCACTTCAGATGAAAAGGAGAGATATTTTCAAAAAGGTAGTTGGAGGATGTGAGCCTTCCTCTCTGACACTAGTCTGCAGATGAACTCTTTGATCTGTGGTTTCATGACTCACACAACACGACTCCATACGCTGATGATGAAGTCCTTAAGGTGTTAAACGGTACTGATGCGTTTCGGTGTTTCACTTCAGGGTGACGTATGCAAAAGCACTTCATCTTCAAGAGTTAAGATAACAATACATTTCTAAATAGCCACGTCTCTCTTTATCGGCGGGCAAATGGCGAAATTTCACCCCCAATACGATTATTATGACTGATACGTATGACAGGCATTTCAATTGGGGCTCGGTAAGTAGAGTGTGTTATTTCATTAAATAGGAACTTCAAAACTTGTCAATCTGGGAGTCAATATGGCGGTGTTTTCAAAATGTTTTCAACATTTTAGGTGGAAATAAACCCAAAGTCCATCATTCAATACGACTAAAATAAACAGAATCCGTTCTGTAAAAGTGTGAGCATTTTGCCAGCCGACACCTTGACTTCTATCCTATCCTTTAAAAAGTACCAGAATCTGTTTACTTTTGCGCCATGAAAACACTTTGTAAGAGTAGGTGTCACTTTTTTTTTTTCTTCAAATGGTAGAAATCCCACTTTGGAATGAAGCTCTTCATTTCAGTCACGCTCCCGTTTTATCCTCCCGCTCTCTTCCTTCTCGCCTACAGCTATATTGAAGGGATGGCTGCCGAGCTTCAAAAGTAGGAAACTGACAGAGTATAAATATTTAACAGCTGACTGTGCACTTCCCATCTCTTCCCGCTGTAGTTATATCAGGCTACTGAGATATTAAACTACAGCTTAGTTACATCAGGATCTCTGTCTCTTCCAGTTAGAGCACAATATGAAGTCTCTTCCAGCTGTGGTTGGGCTGTAGCAGGATATTAACTCTACTGTAGTTGTGTCAGGGTATTAAGTGTCCTACATATAAGAAACTCTGAATCTTATATAATAGTTCTGTCAGAATATTATATGGCTTGCAGGAGTTACATTAATATTAAGAGTATTAGTTATATTAGTGTCTGTGTGTCTTATTGCAGCTGGTTACCGGGTCTACATCTCCAGCAGTTAGAACCAGGAAGTCGTTCATGCATCAGGTCCTCCCTGTTGTCACAATAAGTCATACATGCTGTATTGTTTACTTGTGGGTTTTCCTTGGCTGTGTCTGAATCCTAAGCTCTGACCCGTCCAGTGCAAACGTCATTCATACTCACGGCCACAATGCGCTTCATCGCCTCTAGTTTCAGGGAATCTTTGTTGCTGTCCAGCATCTCCTTCAAGTCATCGTGTCTGGGAGGAGGGGGAAAAAAACAGTGACGTGAACTCACAGCTTCTTGATTTATTGCAGGAAAGGGAGCGTGGAGCAGCACAACCAATTGTAAACATGATTGAAGGTCCACACTGATTACCTTTGCTTCAAACCAGAAATACACCTTTCATTATCTTTACAATTTCATAGAATTATGAAAGTCTGAGGCAGGAATTGTTCTTTCTGTAGCAGGAAAAGCAACTACCCAAGCTGCAAAATGTGGCCAGCCATTACACTGCAGCTCATTTATCTAAAAGCGATATAATTGGAAAATGGCATCATACATCAGAAATGTGACTTCTTCTACAGATATTATTAATATTACGAGAAATGGGGGAGGGAGACTGATTTTCTCTCTCTGACTGTCGGTGATAGTTTTGATTTCTGGGCCCATTTTGTTCTTTGGTGGTGGATTTTCTATTTTTCTATTGTCTTTCTGTCCGTTTACTTTTTGGTCCATATCATACAATGTTAAAAAGGCAGCAATGTATTCTGACTTATTCCAACTTAACTATTATAATCACACATTACCCATCAGCCATTGTTTCATTCACCGATACACAGAATCTGATGTAACTAGCTGTTGTGCTGTTGTGTTAGAGCTAAGGATGAGAGCAGGTATGTAAAATGCTATTTGTGTCCAAAAGCCTTTATCTCTTTCTACATCATCTAACCTGAAATGACCTAGATCACCTGTTGTTGCACTCAGACGACTGTGATCCAGTAACCAGCTATTCTGCAGCCTGCAGCGCTCATCCATCATCCCTGTGAACGGGAATGAGACCAGACTGGCCAGCTCACACGTGGGAAGCAGGATCCCCATCTGAGTAGATCTGAACTGACATCCCACCCCCCCCCACCCCACCACGCCCCCGTCCACTATCTATACAACTAAACAGTACTGACAGTTTCTACTAAACCTGCCAAGAACCTGAGAACAACAACGCTCAGAAAACAAGCAAGAGATCAACGTAGACAAGATTGCTGCTACACCCCTGAGATAAAGACACCGGCCCAATTGAATGTTAAAGTAACAATCTACGACATTTTGATAGAAATAAATGTTCTTTCTGCTACTTTCTATCGCTAATTGATAGAACACAGTGGTGATTCAACCTCCAGCCAGTTCATGAAAGCTTTTACATTTGGTGTGAGGTAGGTCTTTCTCAGGTCTGGCGAACAGGAAGTGATGCATTTTAGGTTTTCCAGCATCAGCACCAGCAGTTTGTTCAGAATAAACAGAAGAAGAACTGGCTAGTTAGCATGAGCAGCGATAGCCACCATGGCTGAACAGACAAAGAAAAGAGCGCCACCTACAGAAACCCAAACTCCATCAACAGAAAATCCAAGGAGAAAGACGTCAACCAGGAACTGGAGGATTACCACTGTAAATGATAAATGGTATTCTTGAGCAGTATATTAACGTTTTGGTTCACATATTACCACACAGGTTTGATCAACAATCAATCACTTCTATTGGCTGCAGTCAGGCTGTGTACTGGGCTGCTGCAAACATACAATCTGTTTGCAACAGTGTTTTAACAGTGGGTACCATATTGCAAAAACAGATTAGAGCTGTTGGACCAATGCAATATGTTTCATTGTGTTTATGTCAGATGGTTTTTATGTGGTATGGTCCAATAACACCCACTGCACCACTGCACCCTACTGCTTCACACAATAGTTATGTGCATTTTTATTGTGTTGGCGTCGGTTGGCCAGCCTACAGTAATAAGCTAAACTATTGCATAAGGGACGTATAGGATGACTGCACTAATGAAATGATTCCCTTGGAGACAGAGCTCTTTGTCATTGGGGGGGGGGGGGGGGGGTGATTACATAGCCGCAGAGCTGCACGTTTACCTCAACTAGTTTCCAAGGCAACAAAGAATGCAATAAAATGAAGTTAAGTGATTTCCTTCCGTCCTGCAGAGCCTTTGTTGCAGCTGATAGTGTTTCCATAGGGGATGGCACGTCTGTGACGCCGTGCACTGAATACACACTTGGGATGAATCTCCCGGGCACAGCAGACTGTGGATCTTATTCCAGTGGTTCACAAGGCACGCACTGCTACATCACAGGTGTAACATGGTGCACACGATGCAGTTAATACACTAAGGTACTTTAAATACTCTAACCTACCCATTCCAGTTACATCTCTTCAAACTGTGGTTTCGACCTGATTGGAGTACTGTTACCATATAGAACAATATGAGTGCCAGACAGCTTCGACAACCACAGCAAAGTATTTGAAAGTCAATTTAAAAAAACGTTCCTGTGATTTACAGCTCGCCTCCTGACGCAGTAAACCCCACGCATGGTACTCCGGCAAGGTTAAAACCAACACTACAAATTATCTGCAAATACTATTTGATCCAAGTGTTATCAGAAGTTATACATCATCCCACTGTGCTGTGGCAGAATGTATATTTCATTTATATTGATCACACGACAGCAGTGAATGGAGGGCTTGCCGTCTGGGAGGAGGTGGCCACTGCAGAGCACAAAGTTGATTTATCATGACTCTGACTCTGTGTGTGTGTGTGTGTGTGTGTGTGTGTGTGTGTGTGTGTGTGTGTGTGTGTGTGGTGTGTGTGTGTGTGTGTGTGTGTGTGTGTGTGTGTGTGCGTGCATGTGTTTCTGTGCGTGTGTGTTGAAAGGAGTGTTAATAATTGCATTGCGTGAATTACTGGCTTCATCACACACTTCAAAGCATGAATTCAACAAAGACAATCAAAGTCACACCTGACAGGATCTATAAAAGAATATCTGTGAAGGATTATTTTGGGATTCAAGCAGTGAATCAAGCTGAAGCTGCATCCCAGTAACAAATATGTGGTTGTAATAAAGTCCATAAAAAGGCAGAGCTAACTCGCCTAGGGCGCCTAAAACTGATTTTCAGCTGAAAATGAATGTGCCGGTGTTTCATTTCTCCATTTAAAATCATGAGTCTCCGATTACAACACCCCATACCTCCCCTGTCTCTAATGCACGTTTCTCCACCTGCATAGATAAAGATAAAGTGTGAAGTATTTGAGAAAAGTATTTTCTGTGTTTCTGAGTCCTGGGTCCCCAGCAAAATGAGGAATAATTTAATTTCACAATTATTTCATTTCATGTCACCCCAATTGGAGAATGTACAATAATGACTTTTGCAATCGTAGGTTTCACTCTCACCACTATTATCTGCCCCAAACACAGCGCAGAAAGCTCCACACTTCAGTACTAAATGAACAGCAAAGACTCTCCAGGGGGCTCTGGGACAAAATCTTGGGGGTCTGTGGCATGAAAATGTTTGAGAACCCCTGAATTAACTTACTTAAATAGTATGAAAGTTAAGGCCCTCAGAAGATGATAGATGGGTCTGGTATAGTAGAGTAACTCTGGTATAGTAGAGTAACTCTGGTATAGTAGAGTAACTCTGGTATAGTAGAGTAACTATGGTATAGTAGAGTGACTCCGGTATAGTAGAGTAACTCTGGTATAGTAGAGTAACTCTGGTATAGTAGAGTAACTCCGGTATAGTAGAGTAACTATGGTATAGTAGAGTAACTCTGGTATAGTAGAGTAACTATGGTATAGTAGAGTGACTCCGGTATAGTAGAGTAACTCTGGTATAGTAGAGTAACTATGGTATAGTAGAGTAACTCCGGTATAGTAGAGTAACTATGGTATAGTAGAGTAACTATGGTATAGTAGAGTAACTCCGGTATAGTAGAGTAACTCCGGTATAGTAGAGTAACTATGGTATAGTAGAGTAACTCCGGTATAGTAGAGTAACTATGGTATAGTAGAGTAACTCTGGTATAGTAGAGTAACTATGGTATAGTAGAGTAACTCCGGTATAGTAGAGTAACTCTGGTATAGTAGAGTAACTATGGTATAGTAGAGTAACTCCGGTATAGTAGAGTAACTATGGTATAGTAGAGTAACTATGGTATAATAGAGTGTAACTATGGTATAATAGAGTAACTATGGTATAGTAGAGTAACTATGGTATAGTAGAGTAACTCCGGTATAGTAGAGTAACTATGGTATAGTAGAGTAACTCTGTGTTACTCCCAGTTTATTTATTCTTACTCCCAGTTTGTTTTTTCTTACTCCCAGTTTATTTGTTCTTACTCCCAGTTTGTTTTTTCTTACTCCCAGTTTGTTTTGTTCTTACTCCCAGTGTTCCTGGTACCGTGCTGCACTGTCACAAACTGGGGATGTCATTTAATTCAACTATCCTGTGAATGACCCATCTCCAGTAGGAAAAATGGCCGTCGGGCAGGGTTTACAGTTCCCTACATACATAGGTTCACTGTAACTCGACACCAGCGCCGGGTGTCCCGTTCCTCTCGTCCTGCTGAACAACAGCTGAATTTACAAACAGCTCTGAATTATTTAACCCGCTGTGGTACAACAGAATACGCCGGCGATCGGGTTACCTGGCACCCAAACCGACAGATCGGCTAGACTGCCCTGTTGGAAAGCCTCCGTGGATAGGCCAGTGTTTGATGCTGCAACTCCAGATGCATTTTGACTTTCAGAGACACAACACCGTATGATTGCAATAACATGAAAAAGAGCCGGTAAGAAGATGTATTTCCCGTGGATCAGATGAGTGAGGAGTTGGAGCGAGCTGGCTTCATGCAGCTGTTAAGGCTGTCTTACATAAGCTGACTCATTTGGCAGTGTCAGCGCCTGCGTGGTCCCCTAGTCCTATAATGACTCTGACTGAGCTGCTGTTTGCTGTGATGCCCCACATCAGATCTGGATGTCCCACCATAATAAACTCTTATGCATTGTGTATACGCTGCTTGCCCAAACTCGGCATCTATTGCCCAACCGTCCTGGTAGGGGGATCCCTCTCTGAGTAGCCCCTCCCGAGGTTTCTTCCATTTTTTCCTAAAAGGTTTTGTGAGTTTTTCCTTGTCCTCTGTGAGGGTCCAAGGCTGGGGGATGTTGTGTACTAACCATTTACTGTTTCACATGTTGGGAACTGTGACGCCCTTAGAGACTGTAACAGTGATGAAGGGCTGTACAAATAACATGTGATTTGATTTGAGCCACATTTTAACAATTTGCAGTTATAGCAGTTTGATCCTTCAGCCTCTGATTCAATATAAAACCAAAAATACAGAAAAACTATGGATTTGTATGAAACAATACGGGCTCTTATTTCTTTACTTCTCTATCTACCTCCATGACTCTTAGTTGTTTTTGACCCTGGTGATCTAACATTTTATGTATTGCACTGCAGCCACCTTGGAAAAGACCATCCACTAAATGCCTTAAAATGAAAATGTGACATGTACGGGTTACACAGGTCCTCCGCTGTCCTACCGCAAAGGTTGGGTTTGGGTACCACCACCTTCCTCCAGTGGTGCTCGTTCCTCATGGTCTCCTCCTCCTCCTCCACCACCTCCTCCACCTCCTCCTGTACCTCCAGATCGGAGGTAGCGTAGCTCGTCGGGTTGCAGGGCGTTGTACCACGTCTGCTGCACGCCGTCGGGGGTCAGCACTGGGCTCTTGTCCTCCTCCTGACCCTGGACCTGGCTCTGAACAGTCTTCACCATGTTCACCGCGTTCACCGGCAACTGCTGCAGCAGCTTTTGCATGGTGGTTATCTTCGAAAAACGTCGCCCCCTGCCCCTGAAAACCAGAAAAAGCTCAAACTGCCAACCGGAAGGCAACAACCTGTAGAATCACCAGGCACCAAGTGGAGAGAGAGAGCGACACGTCTGCAGTTTATTTAGGCCACTCCTCGACGCCGTGGCTGGTTGATCACTGGTACGGGGATGTGAAATTCTCTAGATCCTGCTCACACAGTTTATCACACAACTAAGTGCAGCCTGGCGCTTCGGTGAGAGGCTGCGTTGTAAATACTCCTTTCATCCGAGGTTAAATATATCCAGTGTGCCTTGGAACGACGCTGCAGCCCTGCCACAAACACTTCAGTGCCTGTTGGAAGCCGTTTCCATAGCGCCAGGCTGGATATCCTTCCTCCCAGAGTGCTGTAATCCGGATCCACGGGAGCTCCGGGCTAGGTTTTTCTCCCGTACGCATCCAGTGAGGCGCTCAGCTGCTCGGTAAATGGATGCTTCGGAGGGAGAGAGGGGCGTGGAGTTTTATTTGCCATAAACCTCTCCTCTCGCTCCTCCTCCTCCTGTGGTTCCTGTTCCTGCACCACTCTCTCTCTCTCTCTCTCTCCCTCTAATAACAAGGTTTTGCACCGTGCTCTGTTGTAACGATGACACACAGCCTCTCCCACCTTCGCCACGTTATCAGACCCACCCCACCCCCCACCCCCCATACCCCCATCCCACCGCCGTCCTTCAGTCAGCGTCGCTCCGCCCCATCACATTCACGTGTAAATTCTCCAGTTCATTTCATTCCCCGTTCACTTCGTCCCTCCTCTCTCTCTCTCTCTCTCTCTCTCGTCCCTTGAGTCTCTCCCTCTCTGACAGCCTTCTTTATCTATCAGCTTGATAGCATCACCAACCTTTTGTGATATTCAATAGATATCTTCATTTCCTGCTCCTCTCGGTCATGATGTTTCTAGATTGCCCCATTTTATTCATGTTCCAATATTTTCTGCTGCTTCCTCTCTTCTTACATGACTCAGCTTTCTTGCCGCTGTCGTGATGAGGACATTTCTCTCTCTCTCTCTCTCTCTCTCCCACTCGTTTCTTCTACGCCTTGAAGCAAAGTCACATATGCTTTTCCTGTAATCTTTGACAGCTCAGTCTAGATTTGTTAACATGAGCTAGAGAGTAAATACTTTAACCTCTTACATCATCACGAGATACAGCCCGGAGCTGCGACATTTACAGTGAATGAAAGGCCGAATCTGTGGACGCTGTGACAACACTCAAGGTATCTTTCAGGGGATAGGGGTACGTTTTCTGGGATTTCATAAAGCTGTTAAAAAAAAAATTACCTTCACTTCTACTCCAAAAGCAGCATCTTGTTTGATGGCATCAAACATGTTTCTCTTCAAAAATCTAGTCTGAATAAACTTCACATCATATCAAGAGTATAAGAGTTTATTTTCAAAATGCTATATATCCATTTTGAAAAAAACAAAAAACGTTCCCTGAAGTTTATCACTCAATATATCCAAGAATGTAAATCTACCAAAATCTACTATTATTATCTACTATCATTTAAAAAGTATCATCATTTGTTTTCATTTTGTTCTATTAAATATTTTGTTTTTTTAAGTGTCACTTGTTTCAAATGGCTTTCTGATTCTGGATGGAAATACATTTTTTTCGGTGCATTTTCCTTCCCCCCCCCCCCCACACATCTCTTCCACATGAATGAGGCTCAACAGGGCATTTCAGAAGGAACACATGGAGAGTTTCATATATCCATAAACACCATTATGTCCTAAAGCTCGATATTCCTCAAATCAATGAACAATGCAGGTGGTGCTATGGTCAGAGCAAGGCACTAACACTGCTGGGGTTTGGGGTTCGAATCCCGCTGGGGCCACTAACACACAGAATGTATGCATCTGCATACATGTGATCTTAGAAGATCAATTCATGTCTTTCTGATTAGGCATTATTAGCACCTTGTTACTAAAGGGGCATCAAGTCATTTTATTGACCGACGGGGAACACCATCGATGGATCTCTGGCTCAGCTTAGTAGCCTGTAATTGACAGAAATATAAAAGTCACATTTGAGCGATTCAGCTAGCTAATTGGAGCAGAGATCCAACAGCAACACGTAGTGAAGAGGTAAAACGTCACAAGGCTTTCATTTCTTTCATTTTACGTCATTTTGGCTTTCGCCCGTACCACCGGCCTCCATTGTTGAGCAGCTGAGAACGCAAGGGAGTACGTACGAGTTGTGAAAGAGAGTTTTTTGAAAGCCAGAAATCTCAGCCCCTCTGAATTCATAGTTGATTCATTGGTATTGATCAACTTGATCAACCCCGCAGATAGTTTATGGTCCGTTTGTGCTATGGGGCAGTGAAAGTCGTACTTAATACAGCTTTAACAGAGCTACATTTAGCTCTCAGTACTAGCAACCCATATCCTGCATATCTCGGTGTATCTGACATGGTTTGAGGAGTGAAGGAACACTGCACATCAGCGGCGTTTCCAAGGAGACAGCGAGTGAAGGTCGAGTCAGCGCTATCACTGTCATGTTTACAGGGAAACCGGTTAATCTACCACTGCTGCTTTCCCATGCACTGTGGAAACCCCCTCTACTGCAAACACAGATCTGCACTACAAAGAGGCCGAGGCTGCACTTGAATCAAGTAATGAACACACAAGTCGGCTCCAACAGGCCTGCAGCTCATGGTTGATATTCTGCAAATAGCCTTTAGGCAAACTCCCAAGTGTGAGAGTTCCCAGACTGTAATTCCCCCATGTACAGTGATAGAGCGCCATCTGCTGGTGAAAAAGCTTCAGTTCACATAAAGCATGTACCAGAATTGTGAATTCAATGTTTTTAATTGGTAAATGCCTCCAGCAATAGGCCTGCATGAGTTTCTTTTCTTACAGATTTTCAATGATTTCCGATGCATTTGCAGCAACAGTGAGAGCAATCAATGTAATGCACTGTCAATATGATTTCAACGTTAATGAAATTGAGATAAACTTTGTTATTTGCCAAAGTATAGTATCTGACGTAACCATACCCTGTGCTATTAAAGAAGGGTAAGCCCCTGGCGTTGATGTCAGAAGACATGGGGTAGATGGTATTGGGTTTATCAAGTGGGTGACTTAAACCTACGACACCTCCAGTAGGTTAAACAGTAAATTCTGCAAAGTAGATTCCCATAACCCCAAAGGAATTTAGTTCCAAAAAAAGAGATATCCCGCATTTGACAAAAAACAACAGGATGAAAACTTGCTTTGGAAAGTATTTAAGTGATTAGCTGTTTTAAAGCAGGACCCAAATAAACCCCCATTAGGCCATGGACCCCCATTTCGTATGATTTTGTCCCAGGAGGAGAGTCTTGCTGATTTAGTAGTGAGTCTACACTGCATTGTGGGTAGATAATTGTGGTGAGAGTGAAACCTGTGATTGTCATTGTTATATATTCTATAATTGGGGTAACTTCTAATAAATGATAGTGAAATACAATTATTCCTCAGTTTGCTGGGGACCCCCTGCAATCCCCTCAAGGACCCCTGGGGCCCCCAACAATAGGGGGTCCAACTGGTGATCATCATAAAGCAAACAACCACCCATATAAACAAAAGTCAGACTGATGATTTGATTGATCCTTTAATCCCTTAAGACCCTGTCCTCATATACGTTACATCTGCTTGATATTACTCATGACATATAGTATGAATTTACGTCCTAAAGGTTTATGTCAGCCTTACAAGGTAGTTAAAGGTGGGAGAGCTTTACCCTCCACAACATCCCTGGCCTCCAGGCCGGTATCTGCTACCTGTTATAGCCAAACCAAAAGTGTTACCCCCAGCACTGTCGTCCGCTACTCTACCACCTCAGCATGGCCCCGTTTACACCTGTTGCAAATCCAGAAAGACATTGTCCTTGTTTTGTGAGAAGTTTACTCACAGATCCAGTGGTTAGACAGACAGTGCTGTATCCAAAATGCCACAAGTTCAGCCCCCCAAAACACTGAGCCCTGCTCATTCACTGTAAGAGTAACAGCTGAATCTAAATGTAATGTCAAATCTATTACCTCCTTACAAAGTCCTACAAATACAACAGACATTGGCCTTGCTGTATTAGATTCCTGGAAACACAACTTCACTGTGGTGACCAAACGAAGAGTTTCATTCCAAAACCAGACATCCACATTTTGAAAAATGTGGCACCTGCTTTTACAAAATGATTACTGATTATAATATCGAAACTCAAATGATTCCATATTAAATTGTTAGCTATCCTAAGATATTTTTTTTAATAGTAACATTGTTGAGAATCGGGTCACCTGTGTTGTTGAGTCATGGATTTCAGGTGTTTTGAAATAAACATTGAGGACGGGGTCACCGGTATTTTTATTGAGTCATGGATTTCAGGTGGTTTGTTATTCTCAAAATTGGTATTAAATTGTTAGCTATCCTAAGACATTTTTTTTTAAATAGTAACATTATTGGAGATGAGGTCACCAGTATTTTTATTGAGTCATGGATTTCAGGTGATTTTTTTTCTCAAAATGGGTATATAAAAAAGTTGAAATAAACATTGTTGAGGATGGGGTCAGATGTATTTTTAGTGATTCATGGATTTCAAGTGTTTTTTTTAAATGGGTTTTGAAATGAACCCTTGCAGTCGGGATGCTGCTGCTTTGCCGCTGTCCAACAGGGGTGGTGCTGAAAACGGCACTAAGCCGCAGCTGAGGCCTCGTTCCCGGGCCTGCACGTTTCAATCAACAAACCTACAACAAACCAATCAAATCAAACACAATCAAAAAAAAAAAAAAACAAGCAACATCCAGCCTCACTAGTCTCCCAGGGGACGACCGGACAGACCTATAGCTAACAACAACACTGCTATCGATACGGGAGATTTCACGTCCCCGGGCAGCAAAATCACGGTGAGATTCGCGGTAGAAAAGACACCGGGTCTTCAAAGTAGAACTGTTTTCAATCACGGGCCCCAACAAAGTTCAGTTGTTACGAATACACCTCGCCTGTCGATATTCAAAGCAAATTCACAACAATACAATAAACCCCGATGCACTTCCTATGCATCTCACCAGGCAGGAAATTACATCCACATTGCACCTCCTCCACCCCCCCAGCACTCTCCTCACATACACCGCCACATAATACCCCAATATGACAAATAACAACGGCGTCCGGCGGTACCTTTTGTAGTCGGAGGAGAAAATCCCTCCGCTCGCGGGGTCGTGGCCATATTCCGGCTCCCCGACGCTGGACGATCCCCCTTTCTCATCGTTGAAAGCAGAACTGGCGGACATTGCCGTGGCTTTCCTCTCCCTCGATGGAGATTTAGTGCTGTGACCAGGATTGCTTTTAAAGGCGCACAGACAGCGCTACATCCGCTACTGGGATGCTCTGTGCGGGCGGAAGAAGGGGGGGGAGGTGATGATGATGCTCTGGTCATGTGATTTTTAATAGTTAGCCGTTTGGTGGGTGTATGCCGCGTTCAAATCATACCGGATTTGCCATAAATAAAACTGCCGATTGGGGGAAAACCGTTCACGTCAGCCTCCTAGTGGTCATTACAAGTAAGACATGTGAGGGATTGTTTTTTTTGAGGATGCTGATATCTCGTTTTTCCACTGCAGCAACCTGAACTTTTTGGGGTACTTTTTTGAGCAAGAACCTTCTCAGCAGGAACCTTTTTAGTTCCCCACAAAAGAGTTCGAGGTTTCCTTCCCATCGCACCAAAGTACCAGGGAGACTATGCATATAAGGAGTATGTGATACGACAAAGTGCGACTTACGATATAACTCTACTTACGAAAGGCGATTATGCTGCTATCACCATGGTGACGAGTTCAGCAAAGTGACAGCTGAGGGGAAGAAGCTGTTCCTGAGCCTGCTGGTACTGGAACGGAGGGACCTGTAGTGCCTCCCAGAGGGGAGGTGGGCAAACAGTCTGTGGCTGGGGTGAGAAGAGTCCTTGACGATGCTGCGCGCCCTACGCAGACACCGCTTGGGCTGGACCGACTCAATGGAGGGGAGTGAGGTACCGGTGATGCGTTGGGCGGTTTTCACCACCCTCTGCAGTGCTTTCCGCTCTGAAACAGAGCAGTTGCCATTCCAGACTGTGATGCAGTTGGTAAGGATGTTCTCGTTGGTGCAGCGGTAGAAGTTCACCAGAATCTGAGGAGACAGGTGGACTTTCTTCAGTCTCCTCAGGAAGAAGAGACGCTGGTGAGCCTTCTTGACCATGGTCGAGGTGTTGAGAGGTCCTCGGAGATGTGGACGCCCAGAAACTTAAAGCTGGCGACACGCTCAACCTCTGTCCTGTTGATGCGGATGGGGGTGTGTGTGCCGGCTTTGGACTTCCTGAAGTCCACAATGAGCTCCTTGGTCTTCTTGGTGTTGAGGATGTGGGCGTTCCAACGAGTCAAACACATGAACAATTCCAAGTCGCAGTGATGAGATGTCATCCCGGCATTATGTCACCTTCCTATTCACAGTTAGAAGTCAGCAATACAACCTGAGAGCTCTGTGTGCTCCAGTGGTCGCCCATGAGATTTCACTTGCAGCGTTACCTATAGTTAGCAGGGCTACAAGAAAGTAGCACAAATCCACACCAGATATACAGATCTGTCACTGAATGCTTATGGATGTCAACACATGAACATTGTTCCCCATGGTCGGAAAAAGTTGCTAGATTTAATGGCTTGTCACTTTTGGGAAGTAAAGTTCTCCAGGGGTCTGAAGAGTCGCTAAATCTAGCAACAAAGTCGCCAAGTTGGCAACAGTGCTCCTGTGGCCAATCAATAACAAGATGCGTCATCCCTCAAAGTTACAACAAAATGGGACTGGTGGTGCAGCAGTTATGACCTTTCGAAGTTTGAATTTTTACCTTTCATTACGGCGCCTCCATCAGGCCAATCAGTGTAATTCTTAAACCCGAGAACACAAAATGTGTCAAAATGGCATCAGTGGTTTCAGATATCACGTTTGAGTTTAAAGGTTTGACATTTAATTCAAACTCCTCCATTAGGTCAATTAGTGTAATTACTTTAGGACTAAAAAATAAACAACCCACAAGGAGTCAAATACTAACTAGTACTAATACTATTAATACCAAGAAATCTGACTGCAGTGAAAGAATAGTTCCGTTCAGGTTCACATAATTTAAGTGCATTGAGAACACGTTGTTTTTTAATTCTGATGCAGAAAACATTTGAGCCATTGCAAGTTTGAGATAAGAGAAAATTGTCTTGGTCTACATTATGAGTGATATGAGTATAAGTATGAGTATGAGTATAAGTCAGCAGTATTATTACTATTAGCAGCATTATTATAGAAGAAGAAGCAGTAGCAGTAGTGGTAATAGTAGTAGTAGTAGCCTAATAGTTGTAGTAGTAATAGTAGTAGTAGTAGTAATAGTGGTAGTAATAGTAGTAGTAGTAGTCGTTGTAGAAGTAGTAGTAGTAATAGGCGGTAGTAGTAGCAGTAGTAATACTAGTAGTAATAGAAGCAGTAGTAGTAGCAGTAATAGTAGTAGTAGTCGCCGTAGTAGTAGTTGTTATAGTAGTAGTAGTAGTAGTAGTAGTTGTAGTTGTAGTAGTAATAGTTGTAGTAGTATGTGAGTAGTGAGTAGTCCATCTCACCAAGGATTGAGATGATCATTTCTGCCACCTAGTGGAGAAAGTACAACACTTCCCTTCCATGCAGATCCTCCATCATCCAGACACAACATGTGGCAGCAAGCAAGCCCTTCAACTATGAGCTCTGATATACGGAAACAAAATGGATCTATGGAGCCCATAGATCCAGCAGTTATATATAATATCACAAATACTTCCTTAACTAGGAACTAACTAGGTAGAAAGTCAGATTTGATTCTGGTCTGCTCAGTTCTCTGTGGTGTTGCTGGTGAAAAGGAGGCCTTGGCATTTTAAAGTCTGAATACAGAGTTTTGTTTGATTAAAACTTGAGTCCAGCGCCCATCTGGACAAACATGTGCGTATGTATGTCTTTGTGTGTGTGTGTGTGTGTGTGTGTGTGTGTGTGTGTGTGTGTGTGTGTTTATATGTGTCCGAGTTGAGGTTTTGGTGGCAGTAAATAACTCAGTCACTGGGATGAGCGCTCATGAATGCAGTTACTCTGGATACTCTGGACAGTGGTTTCTTTCATGCACACACTGGCTCTGACAAATTGCATTACACTCCCCCAGACCACAGGTTTTCATTCTTCTTCTGTTGTTATGAACTTGGGCAGATGGAGTACAAATGCTGACATCTCAATCTCATCTCAATTTTCACTTTTGGTTGTTTTCCTAACTAGCATGTCAGATTAGTTCCTGGGGGATCATTTACTGGAAGACAATTCAAAATAGACATTGTGAGAATTCAAACCCAAACCCACTTCCCTTCAGGTTTGCAATGATACGTATGTAAACATGTATGTAAGCTATAAAGTGTTAGACAACTAACATGCAGTGTTTTTATGTGAATGAAACCAACTGATCAATGAATCTAGAAACAGCTTCAAAAGTTTTGAGTCTTAACACACTAGTAACACCTTGCTCTAAAATACTTGTTTCCCTGCCCAGTCTGTTGTCTCTGGTGTTGCAAACCACTGTTGTCACTTCAGTTTCAGTATTACATGTTCTCCTATGGGTCGAGAACATTCTACCATCCTTGGGTTTATAAAATCCTTTCAAACCCCATTGGATAAACTCAAACAATGCATGGAGGTCAAGCTCAAAACAAAGCTGCTGCTTTTCTTAACTCCTGAAAGGTTTGCTAAGGAGAAAAGACACTTTGGAGATATGAGGTTTTCACAGTGACATGAAATATTTTCGGCAAGAGTCCAATGTTTTTTAATCCAATCCAACGGGCACAAAAAGAGCGTAGTCAATTTCACTGAATCCCTAAAATAAGTTACTTGTGTGTGTGTGTGTGTGTGTGTGTGTGTGTCCAATAAAGTGGCTAGTAACATCTCTTGCGATTCTGGCAGCTACAAAGCCAAGACTAACTTCCTTGTTGTTAATGTGTATGGTCTGGATTTGCTGACAGTGTGAGTTCTCAAACAAAGAGTACACGAGCACGGCAAGGATTCACTTAGTAGTAAAACATGATGACGCAACACACACACACACACACACACACACACACACGCAGACTAGACCATTATATTTTTACCTTGTGATGACTCTGTAAAGGTCACACATCCTTGCACAGAGTCGCTTTAGTAAGCTTTCCTGCCTGCTTAAATTAAAACAGCGCAGAGATGGGAAGATATAAATCACATGGTCACAGGTCACAGGCAGAGCATGTGATCCTGGTTCAACACAGAAAATGATGTTCAAATGGGTTTAAAGGCTCTGCTGAAGGAGAACTGGCTGAGCTGTGTTGCTCTGAGTGACAAACCTCTGCAGGAATAAACTTTAATTTGATTTTGGGATATTTACTTTTCATAACAAGACACAGGTATAACTTCCTTTTTTCAAGGGATGTCAAGAGCACACCTCGATGCCTACGCAAGTGAACTGAATAACCATAACTGTAACAACCACATAACAACCACAACTCAGAGTATTCCCGACTGAGGGGGTTGAAGCCGTCTTTGGTCAGTGGGCTTGAGAGGATGTGCTAACAGTTTTGAGTTGTATGGTTAGGGTTTACATCCTTTTTTTATCCACGTGAATTTACAGTGTTTTACTTTGTGTTTCTAGTCTATTGGGAAGTGAACCTGGATTTGAAAGTGGTGAGTTGTCCCTCGACAAGAAGACCTACTCCCACCCACCTCTGACGTAAACCTTTAAGACACAAATTCTGAGTATAAATAAAAGTAACTGTTATCAAATGGATGCAAGTTACATGAAGATAGGGTCTTTTTTTTGTAGAAAAACATAAATTAATGTTTTTTGTGAAAATATAATATTGGACTGATTCACAGGTCACAGTCCACCCACCTTTATATTTACCACGACATCACCTACATGTTGGAAGAGGAGTGACATGTGAAGTGCGTGTCACGTGGAATGGTCATTTGTGCTTTTATATCCTGCAAACCCGCTCGTGCACACTTGTCCAGGTAGTCATAAGTGTGAACAGAATTCCTGGCTGCGTGCAGATGTGCAGCGGAGCCTTTACTCCCAAATCGTGGACTGCACCTTTAATGGTCCTGGATGCGCCGAGACACTTTGGTGTGGCCAATTAGTTAGTAGGTGGAGCGCAGGGGGACGGGAGAGCAGCAGCGAGCACATTTCAGTTCCTGGACGCAGAGCAAACTATTCCCGGTAACGTTTTCGGTTTCTGACCACATGCGGCCAGGTTGGGTGACGAGATAACACCGTCCGATGCTGGTACAAGAAAGCCTCCCTATGATTCAAGTGTCGATTCCGTCGATGGAGAAGGAAGTGGATGAGTCGGGAAAGTCAAAAAAGGTGAGGACGCTGTCTAGTCAATCTTTTCTTTTTTTTTCTTCTTGTCGGCTGTGTACAAATGTGTTTAGTTGTTTCTGAATTACGGAGCCCCTGAGTGGTCACGTCATATTTTGTTTCTAGTTCGTGTGCTCGTCTTAGTAAAATTACTAGAAAACTAGAACTAGAAAAAACAATATGATGTGACCACTCAGGGGCTCCGTACTAAATACGTCCAAGCTGAACGTCTGTTCGCTGTGTCAACATGCCGCAACTTCCAGCCAGTAGTCTGTAAATGAGACGCCAGGTGAGCCAGGTAGGCGCTGCGTCAGCCGTTCAGACCTGCAGCAAGACTGCAGCTGAGCTCAGGTCAGGTTTTCACCAATAACCCCCATACAAACCATTTAATAGGATTTTGTCCCAGCGACCTACTTCTGAGATTTTTTTTCTTTGTTTAGGGTTAGATAAATAAAACTGTTTCTCATGTTACCCCTACAATCTCGTCAATGACGTCACTCTGGACGTCACCTCAGGTGTAATCTACCTGTACACCCATTAACAAAGGGAAAACATGAATAAGTAGTAAACCTGTTTGCTCTCTTATCCCTGTTTCTAAAGCGTCCTGCCGGTCTGGTCTAGTAGAGTGACTTGCGTGGGCCCAAAGGGAAACTGGCTGCTGACTAGATCTATTTGGACGCAGACTCTAAGAGAACAAGCACCTATTTATGACATTCTAACAAACTACGTCTACACCTAGATTTAAAAATGGCAAGAATTTACACAAGTCTGGGGAATTTGCTCCAGCTGACCCTCAGCACAGAGGACATACTGTGTTGCACCCAATGGCACTGGGGTAAGCTGCATCCTCTTGGTGTTGGCCTGCAGGGCAGTGAAGCCACAAGACGGTAGATTACTGTTGTAAGCTATAACGGTATCAGTAGGAAATTGATAAGCTTGTCCTGAGCCAACCCTCTACATAAAGTTTTCCTCAAGCAACATAATACTCTTCTTTTAAACTTCTCATGTGCATTATGTTTTATTCCGGTTCTATGAGGTGGTCTAGAGTTTTGATCTCTTCTAGCGAGCAGAGGGAGCGACCAGTCACATGTCATCATTAAACATACAGGAAGTGAAAACAAAAATGGCCAGACTTTGAAAAATGCAGGTCTTTTTGTCAAATTTAGTGTGAAATAATGTTCTTGGTCAGTATTAAGTATGAAATTCACAGACAGAAGGTCCATCCTATGATATAATCCTTTGATATAAATGGGACCGTCCTGAGCGATCCCAGGTGGTGATTGGTCAACAAGAGAGGATCAGGCATCAGTGGGTGCGGGTGCCTAAAGGGCAAGCAACAAATTGTGGTGAATGGAGAAGACCAAGTGCAGTTCAGTGACCGGCAACACAGAGCTGTTAGCTGGAGACAGCCTCAAGGGGCATAGGGCCACACCCTGGAACGGGGCCTCAGGGACACGTTGTAATAAACTTCTTTGGTTTGCATGCATGTTTTGTACATGCAGACACGCAAACTCTTTACGTTTATAGACCTATTGCTGAGGTTTTAGCTGAAGAGCATGTTCATACATAAATATACACCCACATAGAGCCAATTCTATGTGCTACATTGGACATCCTGTGTGTGTGTGTGTGTGTGTATGGCATGTAACCAACAAGCCAAGTGGTGATTGTACTAGTACCTACTATCACTATAAGTGTGACTGTCACATACTTGCAACCATCCTTCAGGCTGTAACAATAAGGGACCAACATGCAGCAACTTACAGAATTGATTGTAATCAAACATTTCTCCCATGCTTGCAACAAAGCTGTTCTGTCCATCCCAAGCTGGATTTCAGCCTCAAGCTGAAATTTCGTTTATTTCTGATTGCACACATTAGGTTACATCCTGATGGTAATCTTCTCCTGCAAAAATTGAAACAATAAAAAGGTAAAACAAGATGTTCGGACCCAGTGACAGTGTGGCCTAGTGTTCAGTGTTCATCATCTATTGGCTCGTTTTTTTGTTTGGTGGTATATTTTTCTTATTCTTGCGGGTAACTGCTCAAATGTGGATAACGTGCCATCACGTCAAGATTTCAGAGCAGCTGAGTTTAATAGCATTTGAATAGAAGTAATTATACCAAGGTATCACAATTAATTTGGCAATGATATATTATGTTTAAAATGCCACATGGCACCTAAACAAAGACATTTTGTGAAGAGATCTTGCCGGACAACCACATGAGAAATAAACACACCCAAACAGACCTGATGAACACAGTACCTCTCTGTGTACGGATGCATCAGGCCTCATGGTGATAATGTGCCTATTCCAATGGGATGCTCCATCACTGAAGTAATGTTCCTGAATGTTGCAGCTCAGTGGTATGAACCATCATGGTGCAATAGAGAAGAGATTCTGCAACACAGTAATGTAATTTATGTGTACAGTTGTGATAAGCAGACCATGCAGAGCAATTTTCATTGATTTCCTCAAGATGAAAATGGTTCTCTGAAGCTCTCTACCTCCTCCTGGTGGGAGGATGTTGTTAATGCATCATGATGCTAACCACTGCAGAGAGATGATGGGTTAAATTCTAGTTTCTATTCAGAAGAAAGGAAATTATATTTCTGTGTTTATTTTCATCACCATGGTAGAAAAGCTGCTCATTGTTCAAACCCTCAAACTGTTTCTTTGACATTAATACATTTTAAATGTACAAACTTAAGTGTGTGTGTGTGTGTGTGTGTGTGTGTGTGTGTGTGTGTGTGTGTGTGTGTGTGTGTGTGTGTGTGTGTGTGTGTGTGTGTGTGTGTGTGTGTGTGTGTGTGTGTGTGTGTGTCGTCGTCGTCGTCGTCGTGTGTGTCGTGTGTGTCGTGTGTGTCGTGTCCTGACCACTCTCTCTTCTCTCTTCTAGCTCTATAGAGTTGAGATCTTGTTCAATGGGAGGAAACATTATGTGCTCAGAAGACACAGTGAATTCCAAAGTCTCCACAGAACAGTATGTACATGGAAACCACCACCACTACTCTATTTAATGACAGATAGTACAGCTTGTTGTTTTTCCTGTTGACATGATGTAAATGGAACGGATCACAAATGTGGACTTGTATGTTGTTGAATGAACGGATTATTTGCCCTTTAAAGGACAACACTGACTTCACTAACTAATGAATTCAGTTTCCATCCTGTTTATGTGCCGGATGCAACATTGACTGGTCTTTGACGGTTAATGTGGTTTCTGCTGGTGCCTACAGCTCAGAAAGATTGTCCAGACTCCTGACTTCCCCAGCAAAAGAAACCCCCATCTGAGGACCAAGCCTCTGGAGCAGAGGAGGCAGGAGCTGGAAGACTACATCCAGGTGAGGAGTCCCAAACTGGAGTACCAACATTAAATACTGTCTCTACTAACCATGTGGTATAGCAATAAGGACACATGTCAACATACCACTACCTCTGGCTTGGCAGCGTGTTATCCTTATGCAGAAGATCTGTTCAAAGAAAAGGAAGAAAACGTATTTTACCACCACTCGTGTTGAACAGCATTATGGGTAGTTTTATTCCTCTCTTTTCCCTTGAATGTTTTTCCAAAGTCTATTCAATCAAATCCTAACCAGTACAACATCATTTTTATGGATGTATATTGGAGGTATTGGAGAAAGAAATGTGCCCGATAAATTGAGTATATTGATTTAAATCAATAATCTTTTCTTAACCACAATACATGCATGTCACAAAGTGGAAGAAAGTGTCTAAAAGGGCACGATGACAGACTGAAAAGCAGCTACTGATTTCTATATTGGTTATTTGTTTCTATTGGTTTCCATGAGCATGACTTTAAAGTATTTTTCAGTTAGCTGAAGTGCCTAAATACGTTTTTTTTTGGTGAAATATAGTATTAGACTTAAACTAAATTTACGAAGGATGCCTTTAGTATTCAAGCACATTTTGTCACTTTATGTGTGTAAAACTGCCAAACTGATTTGCAAAACTTGAAAATATAAGCTTCGACATTCTTGCTGACAAGCTATTAGACAGTATTCAATCCACCCAACCAGAATGCCATTTCACAAGTTGGTTTATTCCTTGCTGACCAGGAGATCATCTATCAAGATGACGACGTGCCGCAGGTGCTGTTGGACTTCCTTCACGTTAAACACTTCCACACAGGGAACAAGATCAGCAGCCTGGAGTAAGTCCTCCCGTCCTCTGGCCTCACCCAGCCCATGATGCATCTCTCTTATATAGATATATTTACTATATTTAGATCCTCTATTTTTGGGATCGGGAGCAAGGCTGCAAGACATGATGATGGATAACCCACATCACGATGATCAAGGAGGGAGAAATGTCCAATATATCAGCACATCTGTTGGTTTCAGGGGGCTGAAGCACCTACCAAGTTCCTTCGGTGCTGTGGGTTCGAATCTGGATCTTTGTTACGTGTCATTCTCTATTTCTCTCTCTCCTGTCGGTCCCACCTCTCCGCTGTACGTTGTCTAATAAATCAGAAATACCATAAAATATCATCTTGAAGCATGTTATGTGGGTGAGACCTTTTGATATTAAAAATGGTTCAGCTTTATCAGTCTGAATTACAGATGTGTTCCTGATCCCACAGCGATTACAGTCGAGTTGCTTTAATTATGTCGGCCACAGTGTAAATGTTAATCCTTATTTGGACAGAAAGTGTGAAACTCTACTTGTGTTCTTATTCCAGATCACTGGAAGACTTGGAGTCTCAGAGTTACAGGTGAGATCTTTATTAGTATGTCAGGTTTTTTTCATTTCACCTGTATACAAGGCCTAATATGAGTATGATAAAGTGTCCAAAAGTGTTAATACAAAGCAGGCTTGGTTTATGTGTGATGTAACGAGGACCAGCGCCAGCATATCGAACCTCACTGTGCTCCTAACGTGCCAGTGCGAGTTAATATCATTGATACTTGAATCCGTATTCCACAAGAGTGATCAATTGTTTTCATCCTTCAGCTTCATAGAATAACGCCTGTCTCTTTGTTCCGTCAGCTATCAGCTACCGCATCAGCGGGTGTTGGGATTTTTTCAGGACCCCTATGTCTCGGACCGCGCATCAGGTAGGAACGGACGGACTGCTGTGGTGTTAAAGGAAAGATCTGTGAAACACTTTAGAGTTGAAAACAGCTATTGGGGAATGTACCCTGCATTTCTGGGCCCATTTCCTTGGTTTGGTGGTGTATTTTAACTAGATAGATAGATAGATAGATAGATAGATAGATAGATAGATAGATAGATAGATAAATAGATAGATACTTTATTGAACCTGGGGGGAAATTCTGGAAACTATCCTGGTACTAACTTATGGTAACTCCTATGGAAAGGTAAATAATGGGAGAGGGGTTTTCATGAACTACTAACGCAGTATTAATGTGTACTCTGTATACAATGTTCTGGATAACTTGTGCTGTCTCTCCCCCCCCCCCCAGGCCTCCCAGATGTAGTCGTGGACGGGGTTCTCCAGGGCTTCTACCCCAGGGACATCCGGGTTAGCTTTAATGCTTCCACCAAATCCAGCCCCCCCCATCTGACTGAGCCTGGCCCCGGCACCTCCTCGTAGGGCTTAAAGTAAAGGATTTTATGCATCCAAATATGGAACGTGCATTAGAAATATACAAATCTGGAAGGACTGACGAATGGAAAAGGCACCGTCATACAATAATATAACAGATGAACCTACAATATGACGTTTGGTGGATGCTTTTATCCAAAATGTCTTACAGAACCATGTATGTTAGCCTACATGTTTTTGTATGGGTGGTCCCAGTGGGAATCAAACCCATAATCAAGGCATTGTTACAGGAATGCCGTTCTGCCATATTACAGCACTTTGAAAATCTGATGTTGAGGCCAAATACCAAAGTGTAGCTTGAAAGTCGTACATCTATTTTGCAGAGCTAGTCATAGTCGCTCGTCTAGCTCATAGCAATGTTGTTTTTTAGCCAGAAGATCAGAGATAGTTTGCTACAGTAACTTTATAGCGACATTGTTGGAGACGAAAAGCGAAGATGTCCATCAGCTTTAGTGAAAGCTTGAAAACTGTTTTTAATCAGCAACACTGTGAAAAGATGTGTCAGTATGAGTAAGGTACTGATGTCTTTTATTCATTTTAGTGAGAACTTAATAGTTTTGGATTTCATTTTAAGATAGAGGGGCAATATGGGAGTTTAGCCAAGGGACAGACAGCGGTTACTTTTAAAGATGTTGTTTACATGTTGAGTTTGTCACAGTATGAGCAGTATGATATGAACTCCAGAGAAGCGGGACCATACTTTACAGGAATGTTTCACAAAAGGAGGTCATGAAGTGTTTGCATTGAGCAAGTGCGTGCAGTTTCTCACATCCTCACTATTATGTCCCTTACAGCCAAGCCTTAAACCTCTCACATGCCAAATACGGGTGTGGAGGCCAACGTTGAAGCAATTTTCCTGTGTAACTAAATGTATTTGGCACTGGCAAATAGATGTACTTTCCTTTTGATAGGTTTGTTTGAAGTTATAATAAATAAGAGAACTTGACTCATCTTGTGTGAAGCGTCCCTTTTAAACCCATCCCTTTCAAATCAACGTTATTAGATTTGAGAATGATGAAAAGTGGGTGAAATCTTTGGGAGACGGTGGCGTACAGAGTCACTTCTCCAGGCAAATCACAAGGTTGTCTAGGAGGAATGCCACACTACAAAACAAAAGGTTCTTCTTTGAGAGCATTAGGATCCGGGAATCCAAATGCCAAAATACATCATGCGTTCATTCATTCTTTAGTTCATGAGTTCCCAAGCAGGTAACATCAAATTAAGTTTTTATATTGACAAATAACCTAATAATATGATAGTCATGAATAGAAAAGTCTATAGAGAATGAGTGATATGTGTTAACTCAACAACCTCGCTCTATTTGAATGAATGAGTTTAAAATCTAAATCTACGTGCAGCAGGACAGATTCAAGGTCTTGTCCATACAGGAATTACCAGTTCATGAAATCCCCTAGAACCGTTTCAAGTGGAAGTCTTAAGATTGCTAAGAAATTATCCTTTCACGCCAGCAATCATTTTGTAACATGAGTAATGATTTCAAATGGTGCAGCACTTAGTTTGAGGGGAAACTTCAAGTTATTTCAGGTCAGAAGAGATGAGATATCCACCATTTGAAAAAAGTAACATCCTCTATCATAAAAGGAGTTCTAACATGAAAGCATAACTCTTAAGTCCTACATTTGCTCATATCCTTATCTACAAAATACAGAAAATAAAGGGTGGAACCATCTGAATTTGAACGGTTAAGTGATATTGTTTTGGAATGAATGCCTTCATATTTAGGCATACAAATAGGGCATCCTTTCTCCGTAGCCACCACACCTCACAGCAGCCCGGGGCAAAATACTTCACAAGTACTGACAAGCAGTTCAAGCTGAAAATTCAGACACCTTTGCCTGCAGGAGAAAACGTCTTGAATTATGTCTCTTAAGTGAACTGATTTGTTCACTTGGTTTTTAAGGCCCTGGGCTTTTTGGTTTATTACCAGACCAGGGCTGTTCTGTTCACTTTGAGCAAGTAAAGGAAATTAAAGCTAGAAAAGTACATTTCCTGGGCAAAATGTGTCCAGGAAGCTGAAAACAGCTAGAAGCGTGTTTGTTTCAGATTGAAAGGTTAAATTTATTGTTTATTGTTAAGTTGAATTTATTACAAAGAGTTAAACTTTTTAAAGCAATTTGGCCACCAGACATAACTATTGTCATATGGAGAAAACCTCAAGAATAAAAGTAAAATACCATAAATATAGCGAATCTATGGGTGCTGCTTCAAACTTTTTAAGAACATAATTTCCTTATATTTTATTGATAACTTACTACTTGTATTAATGTAGGACCAAGGAGCAGTGGTTACTTTGAAAGATATTTTGGTTAATTTTATATAAACTCAGACAGTGGGTTAGTGGGACAAAACTTTCTAGGACTGTTTCACGAAAGGTGATCAGGAGGTGATTAAAGGTGATGTATTTCTCATTGGCATATCCTGTAGATACTTGCAGCTTTCCTTTTGATGGTTTTGTTGCAATGAAATTATAATAAAGAGGAAGGAGTCATCTTGTGTGAACTGAACCATCCTTATCAACTTTGCTGTACAGCGGGAAATCAACACTCTTACATTTGAGACGTTGAAGGTGAGAAAAGAAAAGCAGAAGAGGAAATAAATAAATGAATGAGTGGTGGAGGGCTAACAGCAGCTTAAGCTAGCAGTTTGCTTCGCGCATGCGCGAAGCAGCAGGCGGAAGTCGGTACTCCTTTCGGCTGATTCCGACTGGCTGTATTTCCAATCATTGCTCCTTCAATGGCTTGAATTCGACACCGATTTTTTATCACCAGCAGTTCTCAGTTATCTAAAGGCTGGTGCTGCTAAATACCAGGAAAGACTCGCCTTCTTGACTGCCGAGCTTGGAGCCTACAGCCCGGTACGTGCTGCTGACTAGCTTAGTTACCTGGTTACTTTAATACTGGCTAGCTTTTAACATAAACTAGCTTAGGTAACGTTAGAGCAAGTCTTCGCTTGCAGTGATTGACTCTAAATTAGATTACTCGCTAAACCGAGCTGGCTAATGCTACTACAGGCAGATTACCTTTCATGAACTGCTTCATTGACTAGCTAGCCAGTCCTGGGCTTCCACGTTAGCTGTAACATTACACTATATACTGTACCATGAAGTACCCCAATGTACGTGAGTAGTGGCAATGGAAGGGAACAGCATGAGGGCGATTTAAAGGGGACTATCACTCATGGGGATTTTCTGCAGAAAAGTGTACGTGTTGTGGTCTACACCTTTTATAATACTATTACAGAATAAAGCTCACTTGGATATAAAACTTGAAACATTCTGGGTACCACTCATGCGTGCGTTTTGTTTGTTTGAACTAGAAAATATATCCTTATATAACAGAAACTACTCCTGGGTGCCCTCACAGTCTACTTCACAATGTTAACCAAGTCATTTTCTGTGCAGTAGCTCCAGATTGGACATTTTAATCTGTGTGTGTGTGTGTATGTATATATACCTTAGGACAGCTGTGTAGCTGGTAGGCCAGTATGATGCAGTGAGGTTGTTGATGTGTGAGTCAGTTGTCTGCATTCTGACTGTGGTAGAGAGTCGTCTATGTACACAAATACTGATCAATACTGATCTTTCGAAGGTCTTGCAGGAGTGTGTGGGAGCATCATGTGGTGGAAGGCTACAGCAGCGGCCCTGCTGGCTTTAGCTGTTGGCTACTTCTACCATGCCGGCCCTGACCTACCAGAGCAGATTCTACAGTACATAACCCCGCCAACCTTTCAGTCAGCGCCTCCCGACCAGAACAACCACCCCAGCCTTGAGCAGGTTATCTCTGCTGCCTGGGAGACCCTGATAACTATGCCAACCCAGCAGTGGAGCAAAGTGGCAGTGGGGTAAGTTGCACAGTTGAAGTAAGCTGTATAACACACACATCACTGTTTTTTTTTCCCCCTTCCTTTTTGTGGTGCTGGGAATCATATACACCCCAAATTCAAGTCCATAGAGAGAAAATGAAAAGATTCCTGCACACACAGAATCACCTTTACGTTTCTGTATTCCGACCTCTATCAGTCGACAATAAAACCAGTGCAGAGGTGATTCTGTGTGTGTGGGAATCTTTTCATGTTTTCTCTATGGAAGGTGCAGAGCTGGCCAGTGATGTACCTAAGAAATAGAGGCAGTCTCTGTTGTTTGTTCCAAAAGTGAAGCCTGAAGCCAATTTCTGTGCTCTCTCAGCCATTCTGCTGTAGATGGTGGCATTTTGGGTATGCAAGTGAGATGCAAAAAGCCTGCAGTCTGTTCCACCAATCTGAAGTTATGTAATAGTGGTGTTAAGCCTGTAGTCCGCTCCGCCAGTCAGAAGTAATGTGCTATCATGAGTCAGTCCCAGCTCAGATGGCTTGGTGCAAGATGGCAGCACACCAGTGAATTATACAGCCAACAAACTGGGTCATGGCTCTCAAACTGGTTTTTGAAAAAGATGGCAGCTGTTGATTGGTTGGACCTCAAGGACCGCCCACTAGAGGGATGAATGGACTGTTTCTCACAAGATGAGAAGAGAATGAAATGCTTGAAAAACATAATGGATGTATGTTTCTCTTTTCTACTATGTTAAGTTTCAAAATCAAGTTGATATTGACCTTTCACAGACATATCGGCATCTGAACAAAACATTGCCACATTTACTTTTTTTAAACAGGAATGATACTAATTTCTGCTAAGTAACTATCAAATATCCTGCATCATATTTTTTCCATTGTCATTGTGTTTTCCCTTTCCAAGGGTGAATGCCTGTGTCGATGTGGTTGTCTCAGGAGTAGGACTACTGCAGGCTTTGGCTGTGGATCCTGGCACAGGCCTAGATCATGAAGTGTTGCACTCCAAAGAGGACTTGAAGGAAGCCTTCATCCATTACATGGGGCGGGGAGCAGCTGCTGAGCGTTTCTTCAGTGACAAGGAGGCCTTTCAGAGGATTGCGCGTGCAGCAGCAGAGTACCCCGGTGCGAAGGTAAGGCTACCTTCCTCACCAAACTAGTACAGAGGCCTCCTTCACGTGGGTTTTATGTCTTTTGGCTGATCTTCTTCCTGATTTAACTTGTCTTCTCAGCTGTATGTTGGAGGGAACGCTGCCCTCATTGGTCAGAAGCTTGCCACCTACCCTGATCTAATGGTAAAGTAGGATCTATACATCACTTATAAACCAGTGAGCTATTCGACAAACACCTATTCACCAGCATCAGCTGTCTGATAGCTCTTCACTCACATTGATTTTCCTCTACAAGTTAGTCAGTTTTATCAGTTTCATATGAGAAAATCCTACATTTTTATACATTATTTAGCGAAGTGCATTTCCTATCACAATCCCAGTATTCAGCAGTAAATATCACAGAGCCCCACTGCAAAACAACATTGCAATTCAAATATTTACTAAAAAGGTACAGGATGAAAAAGTGAAAGTACTTACGGCTGAGTGTTTTGTTTTCTTCCTCAGGTTTTGCTATGTGGGCCAGTTGGTCCTAAACTTCATGAAATGCTGGATGAGCAGATCGTTGTCCCCCCAGACTCCCTCCAGGAAACAGATGAATATCACCTCATCCTGGAGTACAAAGCAGGTAGGCAGCAAGAGCAGCCTGTACCCCCCACTAGGTCTTTATCTCGTGTCTTATGGCTGTTGGCTCACCTGCCAAGGACTGGTAAACCAAAAGAAATCTACTTTGGTTGATAGAAACAGGACTGAGAACATTCAATAAAGATTTAGAGTTTTAATTTAAAACTTTCTACTAACGTCTACTGCTAGTTCACTATTCAGGCAGCGGAGAAAGTTTGGACACTTTGTGTAGAGCAGCAAAACAGGAGCCTGTTTCATACGTTGTTTTGCTTTGATGTGATTCGAACCCTGTTTATATGTCAAGGTAGCGTCCTCACCAGCTCCACTGAGCATCCTGTTTTTTGCTGTCTTGGCGTATAGACACAGACGAACAAACACCCATGCACATGCCACACAGACTCGACAAACACAACGCATCTCTACCGTATGTGTGATGTAACAACTGTATCCTGTGTGGTGCCCCGCCTCTTCAGTCTCTCCCTTTTTGTCTCTGCTTGTAGGTGAACAGTGGGGTTCAACTCAGGCGGCTCAAGCCAACCGCTTTATCTTCTCTCACGATGTGTCCAACGGGGAGATGAGCTCTCTGGAGACGTTCGTGGCCAGCCTGGATGAGTTCCAGCCGGACCTGGTGGTCCTGTCCGGGCTCCACATGATGGAGGGCCAAGGGAAACAGCTCTGGAAGGAGAGGCTGAAAGAGGTCCATGATCAAGGCTTTGCCACTTCTTTCTTGATTCAGCCTGTATCACATTGTAGGAATTTAGCTGACACTCCTGTCCAAAGCAACTTACAGTGAATCCAACAGCAGAAAACCTTGTTGTATTATTCACAAAATGTTGAGGAAGGAATACACTTGAACTATCACATGGCTACGCTTCAAATGGTATGCTCTTTATATCTGGCAGCCTGTCTAACACCTTGTGCTTGCATCCTATTTGCAGGCTGTGGCGGTCATATCCGACATTCCTGCAGAGGTTCCCATCCACCTGGAGCTGGCAAGCATGACCGACAAAGACTACATGAACAGCATCATGCAGGAGGTACATGTCGAGGTTGAAAAACAATTGTCAGATCTCAAGGCAGCGAATAAGGATCCATTTCCCCCACTGGTCTTCACAAAATCGAAAGAAAACAAGACGATCTTTGATGCAGTGAACTTCATAAGGCACCTGACCTGAGCGTGATGAAATTCTGTTAAGAAGCGTAATGGGTGCTGCGATTTAATTGAAGGTTTTTTCTTTCTGTTCTCTGTTAGCAGGTCATACCCATTGTCAGTTCCATTGGGCTGAATGAGCAGGAGCTGTTGTTCCTTGCCCAGGCTGGTGAGGGGCCTCATGCAGACTTGGCCTCCTGGACGGGCGTACCGGACGTGGGCCGCGTCAGCGACATACTCCTCTGGATCCTGGAGGAGCATGGCCGCAGCGATCCCTCATCAGAGGCGGACCTTACTCGGATTCACTTCCACACCCTGGCCTACCACATCCTAGCTACGGTAGATGGATACTGGGGGAACCAGGTGGCGGCAGTGATGGCTGGAGCTCGTGTGGCCAGCACCCAGGCCTGTGGCCTCCAAACCATTGACGTTAGTAAGGTGGAGCTCCAACTCCCCATAGAGTTTCACAGTTCACACATTGAGCCCAAAGTGAAGTTGTCCCTAAACCCAGCAGACCCTGTTACCATGTGGCGCCATGGCAACGTCACCTTCCACCTCACACCGGTGCTGGTCTGCAAGCAGCCACTTCGGACAGTAGGGCTTGGGGACGCCATCTCAGCAGAGGGACTAGTATACTCCGAGTTAAAGCCCCCACAGCCGTTTTGAGGTTTGGTTAAATCCCATACTCAGAACGGAGTGGATGGGGTGTGCTGAAAATACACTCCTCCCCCCAGTGAGGTTTGTACTGTAGCTTTGGTACTTGGGGTGGAGTCCTGGGTTCTGGACCCGTCCAGTCCAGGTTCTGTGTCTTCCTTCCCAAAGCTTGTTCCAATGAGTTTAAGAATGTGATTGGCTGCTACAGTTTTAACTCCTGCCTCATGACACTTCCAGCCTGCTTTGACCCCTTCCTGTCTGGGTCTGACTGGACTGTATGACGGCCAGAAGCTATGCAGTGGACCCAGTTCAGATCTTCACAAACTCCAAAGAGTTTTTTTGGCTCACCTGATTCACTATGACTTGCATATCTTTAATATGCAGTGCCTTGAAAAAATTAAATTACATTTAAAAAAAAAAAAGTTAAATGTTCTACTAATATTTCGAAGCCAAAATTAAAATTAAAATATTTCATCAATAATGCTTCTGAAATGGAAAATATATCTCATGAAACAATTCAGTTTGATTGGAAACTGATGAACGTTGAACATATTACCCCTCTAAATCTTAACCAATGTAGAATCTAAGTGGTATTATTAATGTTAATCTATAATAATAATGCAATTGGTTTTGGGTTTTTTTTGGGAGGGGGGTAGGGGGGTGGATCTGTTACCGTCTACATCTTTTGGTGCATTAATATGAAATAGTCAGTAGAAAGGTCAGAAGAACTAGGAAGACATTGAACAATTCACACACGGGTATCAAACTTCTCAGATTTTCAGACTCTTATTTCAACAGAATAACTCATCTAAATGTACTTGTACTTTTCATGTTTTGTTTTTTCTTTTAATCTATTTTGGGAGGATAAGAATACTAGTGAGTAAGAAAACTACTAATGAAGACTGTTTTCCTAAACACTTTTTAGTTTGAGAGGTCTTCATAGCACAAACAGCCAAGTGTCTTTATAATCACTGTTGCTCTACATTGTGGATTCCTTGCCCAGTTGTTCAAAGCTTCTTTTTTTTTTGTTTTGGATAATGAAATAAAATAAAATAAAAATATAAAATACAATTTTCTGATTAATTTAGGAACTTTAAAATCTAAGACTAAACGTTTTGGAGGAGATCGGACAGACGCGTTATGCAGTAAAGCTTAGTTAACAGTCTGTTGCCAGCTAATTCACCTGTTATCAGTGAGGGGTAGATCATACCCTAGCAGGGCTACTGCCCTCTGTTTGTTGGTTTGTACTATTCTTGTTCCACATTTGTTTTTGTTTTTCAATCATTGCTTTACCCTTACTTCTAAAATGTGATTATATAACACACAATTGGCTGGGAAACCATTAAATTGTGTAACTATCTATTCTATTGGGAAATGATGCAAGCTTCCTGACTCACGTGGTATTGTTGTACTAGCATATAGATAAATGAAGCTTTTTCCCAGGTTGCTTTTTTCTGGCAAAGGAAAAGTGAACTTACTTGCAAATGACCACATCAAGTTAGATGTTTGTTTCTGTTGGAACTGTGTTTGTATACCTCAAATGGCCACTGAAGGCATGCAATAATGGAGTCTTAATGCAAAAATACAAATGTATAGCATTAGCAGAATGGATTATTTGCACTAGGAAGTGGCAGGTGTCCTAGAAGAGGCATCTGCAAAGGTGAATGTAGCCTTATGTCTGAATCCCCGTTAGATTTTTTTTATTAGCAAGTACAATCTATTTCAAGTTTACTTATTTTTATTTTGTGTTTTTAACAGTTGTAACTGTCAACAAGTTTCATTTCCTTGTAGTTTGTCATTAAAATGTATATGACGAGCACCATTTGGCTCTGTTGTGGTGGTGTGGACTGGTGTACATCTTTGTTGATGTTGGGGAGGTTGAAAGTACTATGGCAAACAGCTTTAACATTCATTCCTGAGACTAGTTAAAATAAGCACTGGTACTTACTAGTAACTATTCTGAGCAATCAAATTAATTGAATGTGATGATTGGAGTTTATGCCACCTACTTGAAAGATGAAGTAAAAACAAGTTCAGAGGATGTTGGCCAATGTTTGTGTGGGAACAGATGGTTGGCAAGTTCTGTTTTCTCGCTTGTAGGTATTGAGAGTACAAACCCATAAAGCCTAACTGTGGTTGCCAAAATGGGGTCTGGGGTCCTAGAGATGGTTTCCAGCTAAATGAGTAGCAATTTAATTTCATTATTTGATTCATTTGAAGTTGGGACAGTGAGAGAGTTATAGAAATATATGTAACTCTCTCCTCTATTGTCACCCCACCTACAGTATGAACAGTTGTCCAGTTCTGTACCAAATTTTACCTGGTGACAAAAATTTAAGATGGGGGTCGGTCGGGTCAATCAATTAATCAAACTTTATTTCAATAGCACATTTGCTACAAGGTATCGTGTTTTTTTACATTAAGATTAAAAACAGCATGAAATACACAGCAGAGAAACAAAAATGGAGATAAAGATAAATAAAAGACAAATAAAATTAAGTAAAAAATAATACAATAAAACCCCAGAGCAGCACATGGTCAAACACACCATACAATTAGATGTTCAGACAGTCTTTATCAAAAGGTTTGAGAACCCGTGGTATATAGTTTAGATTGTGTTGAGGGCTGGGGTGTCAGGCTGGGTCTTTATCGAGGAGGTTTTATAGAAGCTCTTCTTGACGGGATCTCGAGTTCATCAAAACTGCATTACGCGTATACATCTGATTGGGCTATACGCTCCCACGTATGAACCAATCCTAGTAATATGCGTCTGTTAGCTCCATGAAAACCACGCCTTGGTGCTTCGTGTTTCCACAGCAGACTGCAGCCCAGACCGGCCGTCGCTGCAGTCTCCACCCCGGACACCCGACCCCTTCCCGGCACGTATAAAGGTAGCAAGATAAATAGGCCGTTTTGACTGCTCCTTTTTCTTGTTAATGGTTCGGATCTGCGAGAGAAGGATGAAGTTCCTAGTAGCGGTTACAGTCATTGTGGGATCAGTGATTTTCCTTCTCTTCCCAAACGGTTCAGATGCCGATGAAAAGAAGAAAGGTCCTAAAGTAACGGCGAAGGTAAGTGCAGCTCGCTAGCTAGTCACTTGATAACGCAAACAAATCAAAGCTAGCTAGCCCTATCCCGCTAATGCTAGCCGCTAGCTTGAGCGCTTCAAAAGCCACGTCAGACGCCAGTTGGCCTCGCGCGGTGCATCCGCTGCTAGGCTTGTTACGTTAGCTAGCTAGCTTGTAAGAAAGTTAACGTTAGGTACACTGTAGCCGATGTTGGTACAATAATAAGCAGTATTTCCAAACATATCCATTCGTGTAACGTTATACTACGTTATACTTATATAACTGCTGCCAGACCGAGACACAAAACTGAATGACATAAGCTTGCGTTGTCTAGCGGGGAAGCTAATCTTTGATAGTGTAGCTGGTGCTCGGCCTTGACTCTGGGTATTTCCAAACGTAACGTTATGCATTTACTTAGTTCGCTTTATCGCCAAATGCAGCCCAAGGCGATATAGCAAATCATGGGATGGCTAACCCACTTGCATAGAGTCCAGGAAATGTTCTATTTTAATGTTCAGTCTGGGAGCTGCTGTGTTGGCCACGTCTACAAAGCACGTCTACCGTTAAGATGTAAGAACTGGTCACTTTCTGGACCAATGGGATCTGTGATGCTAACTGTATTAGCATCGTGCACACAGCCTATTGGCCAAGCAAGTGAGCAGTTCTTCACAAGCTAGCTAACACTAGTAAATTGATAAGCACTTCACTTGCACTTGCACTTCACTTACTACCGCACACACACGCACCGTGTGTTGACCTGTAACTGTAAATTGCACATTGCAAGTTATTATTCCTTGCACTACTCTTATATTTTTTGTATATTTCTATTTTTGTATATTTTGTTGCCCTTAAATTTGTTTATTGTATAGTGATGTATGCCTCTCTTTTGTTCTGTACTGCTGCATAACTGCAATTTCCCCTCGGCGACAATAAAGAGCCATCTAATCTAAAGAGTTGGATAAATTTCAATCTCAATTTTCAAGCCTGAACCGCGATTCAGTTTATTGCACTGGTATAAGGCTTGTGGCCAGTCAGTAGGTTGAACACAGCAATGAATTTGCCGAAATGTAATTTGTATTGTATTTTTGTGAGAGCTGCTCATCCGAGACATTTCTTTTGAGCATGAAGTGACGATGTAACCTTGGCTTTATAGGTGTATTTTGACATGAGAATTGGAGATGAAGATGTTGGAAGAATTGTCATTGGATTGTTTGGGAAAACTGTTCCCAAAACAGTTGAGAACTTCGTCACACTGTCAACTGGCGAGGTGAGTTTGACTTTTGACTTTGTCTTGGCATAATGTGTGGCAGTGCTGCATTCTTACACCACTGCCACCACCCTACCTTGATTGTGTTTGAGGTCTGATGAAAATGCCTTGGGTGAAACAGAAATTAATCAGGGAAAACCAATCCTTATTCAACACAATGAACTAAAGACAGCAGTCAAACATCTCTAGGAGAACTTTATCTGTTTGAAAGATCTTGTTTGGTTCATTGGCAAATGTAGTTATGTTGTCAATCAGCAATGCACTTACGGAAGAGGAATTTGTCAACATGAAGCTGCTTTTTGTGTCGGAGGAGCTTAATTTGTTGCTTCTTGATTCATGATATCAATCATGTTTAAAATCACAAAACACACTTTTGAAGTAGTCTCTTGTCCATTGGAGACATGACTTGAAAAGGGTCCTTTTAGTCATTTGACTTGAATGCAGATAGTCTAAAATATCAATCACTGGTAATGGTATGTAATGGATGTAGTTTATGTATGTTTTTTTTATTTGTTCTACTTGAACAGAAAGGATTTGGCTACAAGAGCAGCAAATTCCACAGAGTCATCAAGGACTTCATGATCCAGGGTGGAGACTTCACCAGAGGAGACGGCACTGGTGGTAAGCTGATCATTGACACCTACACCTACAGGATTTATGTTTAGATAGTGACTTGCATGCATGTCTCTTCATTCATCCTCCTTGCTCAAACATTAAGCGGGCCTGACTGGTTGGCAACTCTTTGCAAGCACACAGGGCCGGATGCTGTCGGTCCTTATGGTGGTATAATTTGCAGTTCCTTTATAAAACTAATCTCTTCAATTTGCTTTATTCGGAAATTGACGACACACTTTGCAAAACACTGCATGGATTGATTTGTCATTTTCCACCCAAAACTGTTGCTTACAGCATGACAGAAATTGTCTTTTCCTTTTTGCCTTGTAGCTTTTTCTTTTTTTTTTTGTGTGTGTTATCAGCCACTTTGTCAGAGTAGGCATTACCTACTTACAATGGTGGATGTGTCATTTTGAACAATACTCATGTACTGATGAGCTGATTATTTCACCCCCCAAATGAAGGCAAGAGCATCTATGGAGACCGTTTTCCTGATGAGAACTTCAAGCTGAAGCACTACGGCGCTGGCTGGCTGAGCATGGCTAATGCCTGGCAAAGACACCAACGGGTCTCAGTTCTTCATCACCACTGTTCAGACTCCATGGCTGGACGGCAAACATGTTGTCTTTGGAAAGATTCTGGAGGGCATGGTGAGTCTCAAGCCTGATGATGATGATGATGATGATGATCAGTTACTCAGGTCACTTTCACAGTTGCACTGAGACATTTAGGCGCTACCCACTTTAGTGTCATCTGGGGACGTGAAAACAGTCACAAGTGGGTGTTAATCCAACAATTACATCCAAACTGTGAACTTGGCTGCCATCTAAATGCTGATCAATTTTAACTGTGGCTAGTAAGTTTGTCACCAGCCAGGAGGTTCTCTTCATTCTAAACTTCATATTTGATGTCTATGAATTTTGCAGAGACTGTAACAAATGAACAACTTGGGTCTTTTTAACAATGTGCAAACCCATACCATCTGCCATAATACACAAGCTTTGGCACCAACTTACAGGTTGCATAACTCATTTGATGTTTACATTATAGTTACCTGACAGGCACATTTCTGTAGCATTGATCCTGCGTTGACTCTGTGGTTTGGGATAAACTTGATCTGTTACATTTAACCTCTATTTTATGATTGACATTTTGACGTTACCGAAGAGTTGGATTAACATCCCTTTGCTCCTGCAGGATGTGGTGAAGAAGATCGAGGCTACAAAGACGGACGGTCGGGATAAGCCTCTTAAAGATGTCACCATCCATGACAGCGGCAAAATTGAGGTAGAGAAGCCATTTGCCATTGCCAAGGAGTAGAGCACTACTGGAGGGAACAGGGAAACAGGACTGGGGGGTGGGGGGGGGTGGGTTGGGAAATTGTCCAGGCCACCATGTCATCACTGCCAGCCCTGTGGTCCTGGAGATGGGGCTTTGGGCTATCCAATGGCAGCGGCTGACCTCTTAAAGCGCCAGAACAGCATCACATCAACCAATCATGACGACGCACTTTGGGTCCATTTACCAACGAGCATTCCAACTGTTCTTTGCGTATTTTGTAAAAAAGAAGAAATCTTAAATAAAGGTTTCACGTTTTGTTAACCGAGTGTCATTTATTCCATCTGATTATGGTGGTGTGGATACTAGACTGAGCTTCAAAGGTTTTGGACATTGATGTATTGTTTGTTTTGGCCCCATCCTCTTATTACTGTGGATATGAAATGTAACTGTGATTATGAGGTTAAAGTGCCGACTGTCAGCTTTAATTTGATAGTATTTTCAGCCACTGTAGCTCTTGGGAACATATTCTCATTCCTTGTCAAGGTAAAAACCTGACCAATCAATTCAAAACAACCTACTCCCTAACATTGGAGTGATATTCTCTAACTACATTTCAACAGAATGAAATCTAGTGGAATTTTGCTGCTAGCAACAAACATTTATTAATTCGAACATTAAGTATATAACAAGACACCAGATGTGACTGCAGCAGCACTGGCCAATTATTGGGTGAATGTTTAAAACTACTGAACAGTATTTATTTCTATTAAACACTATAGGTAGACATTCATCCATCCCCTGTGTATTAGGCCAGGATGGTGAAAACAATCATCCTTAAATGTCCTTCTCACTGGACTTTCTCTCTCTAATGAAAGAAATAATTTTGTCTCTTCCTTATTTCACTGAGGACTCAACCACTGCAGTACAGCAACTGACAGTGCCCTAGACAGGACACTAGGGGTCTCCCTCACACCAGAGATGTTGGCACCACAGCAGAACAGAGGCAGTCCCATTTACATTTTAGCTTATTTGATCTCAGTGCAATAAAATGAGGAACGATGCATTTCTGGGAAGCTTCATGACGTGGAAAACAAACTTTCTCCTCCTGTCCACCAGTTGCTGGTTCCATCTGCAACACAGATTCCCTTTGTAATTCTTTACATTTTCACCTACTCCTAGTATTCGATGGGTGGGACAGCGCAGGTGGTGTCAGGTAAGTTGTCAATCACAGAAAGGTATATTACTTTGAGAAACTTTCCTGTTTGATCTTCCTGGCATTCATTGTCCTAAGTGGCAAACCACACCCAGCCGGTGCTCCAGGCATGTTGAAACAAACCAATAATTATTTGCCAGGTTTTTACCTTGCCATGAGAATGTGTTCCCAACAGCTACAGGGTTAAGTGATAAATACAGTGCATTGTTGTGCATCTGCACTGCTTAAAAATGCCTCCGAAGACGTTGCCAGAGTATTGTTGCCATATTTAGGAGTAATGCTTGGAAATATGTAGAGGCCATGGGAAGGGTGCTGGATGAGGGAATGGTATTCCTAAACAAAGCTGACCTCATCTGCAGACACAAGGAAGTCTGAAACTCATTGTGCCCAAGACTCACTTGTGTTGTGCTCCCAGCTCATCTGTTCCTTGGAGGACCTTTTTGTTTCTTTCCATTGAAACGGGTTCAACCGTTATTGCAGGGTCTTTTACCACTGGTCCAGCTGCTCTCAGGACATTCACATTTAGGCATTTAGCTAATGCCCTTATCCAAAGAGATTTACAAGGTCAGGGTTAGTGAGCAGTTAGAGGTTCAGCTCAAAGACACTTACGCAGGATGCAATGGCTGTTGCAGAGGTCAGACATGACCAGTGAGTTTTAGGACAGATCCTTATTGAAATGAACCATAGTGAACAGAAATGAAGTTCTCAAAATGTACACAACCCTCTGGAACAGGCAGAAAATAGATAAATAGGTCATCCATGACTTGAGACAGGCTCTCAAATGTTTCCATGCCAAGGGGCCCAAATAGCTACGCAGTAGGCTGGGGACCCTGTCGGAAAAAGATTCTCCCCAGGGACCCCCCACATTTCCAAACATGGTTCAGTATGAAGTTGCATGAGGAGGGAATGAAAGCTGGGATCAAAGTAGCCGTTTTGAAATTTCCCCATACTAGAAGATGAAACGATAGAAACCACCAGGAACTGAAACTAGTGACGGTGGATACTATGCCTCATGGGTCCTCAGCGTGGGCCTACTGTTCTCCTAACATGTGAAAATGATTATTATAATAGAACTTTTATTACATTTAGCAGTTTAATTGAGCTGAAATATGCTCCTGGACTGTTAAACAATAGTCCAACCAAGAAATGTATTTTTGAGTATGCCCCGCGTCTGGTCCTTGTTTTGCCCAAGCTCAGTCAGGCGTAGGGTGACTCACCATAAGGGAAGTATGGAAAGAATTCCCTGGAGTCGGCACAACCGTGGTCTTGGTTAAACCCTCTGTTGTTCAGTTTGGCCTTGTTTGTGGCGATTGGCGATTGTCTGGTGAAACAGTGTTATTCTTCACTTACTGCCTTTGCTGGGAAGGCCGTGACAGGCCGGACATATCTGGCATAGCTTCCTGCAAGTGGCTTTGTCAGCGAGATTAAAAGAACACTGGGGAGAATCACAACGCGGAGCTCGGAAGCGTTCGGCCACGCTGGAGGGGCCGTACGTCCATATGCTCTCCTCCTTTCATGGACTGGTGAAGCTGGTTTTTATGTTTTGTCATTGCATTGTCAACTTTTCAGTGCAGGTGATGCAGGGACAGGTTGTTTATCTGTTGTGTGGAAGGCCCCTGGAATAGGATTCAATTACTAACGTCCCTAAATAACGGCTGTCACGTTTGTTTTGGAGAAACTGGCAATACGCCTGTTGGCATTTATGAAACTGTAACCTATTCCCTTTAATTAATTTAAGTAGTACTAACAGGTAACACAACCGTCTGGAAGGACTTGAATGTGATTTTGAGAGAGAAATGTTACCTGGAGGCTGCTGGAAGTTTCTCAAAAACAAAATCACAATGGTGATTTTTTTTTTGCTGGCCTAAGAGAGGGCTTGGTTTGGGAGGAGAGGCTTCTGAAAAAAATCCAGAACCTTCCCTTTAAGGCTTTGATTCTTTTTGGGAAACTGAGGTCACCACCTCAGGTACCAACACACTCATTGAAATCTCCGAATGAAAGGCATGAATAAAGAAAGGACCCAGTTCAAAATAACAACAACCAAAACACGTTCGTCGAGATAAGGAAAGACAAACATCCAGTGTATTTTCTTTTCTTTCTTATCCAAATCAGAAGGGAAATGCTCCGAGTAGTATTAATACAATATGTGCGGCGGCGTGGGAAAGGTCAACGTGGGAACTGGGGCTTGTTTTTGTCAATGAGTTTGGATAACCGGGCTGCGACTACAGTAGAACCGGCCTTTGGGTTCCCACCCAAACCTAGCCCGAGCTGGCCGAACAGCAGTGTAACATCCATGTCTTCATTGTTCTCCAGTTTCCTCTTGGGTTTATTCTTCTTCCCCTTCGGTGCTTTCAGAGTTTGTCATGTTGTTCTCTGGAAGGAGCTTTCACCGGGACGCGGCCAAAGCTGCAGTGACACGCCAGTTCCCACGATCTCTTGCCCTTCCTCCAGGGTTGCTGCTTGCTCACAGCTCTGGACAGGAAGACGATGCAAGGCCAACGAGAGTGCGGGCTAATTTAGGCAGGCTCTGCTGGGTACCCATTGTCCTACGTGGGAATTACATGAAGGGCCGTATGACTGTGCCTTCTCTGAAATTCGTCATCAGTAAATTTGAGACGTGTGTTCGTGTTCTTGTACTTGTGGGGACCAAATCTCCTCACAAGTTTGGAAGGATGAGGAAAATCGTCGAAAGTGAGGACATTTTTCTAATCCTCACTTACAAGGGGTTAGTTCAGGGTGAGGAGTTTGGGTATGAATGTATGTAGTCTTCACAAGTACAGTTATATAAACACGTGTGTGTGCGTACCTCTGTACACTAGGATGACTCTCATTGTACCATATTTATGTCACTGGTGTAGAAGTAACTGTACCTAGACAACAAAACTACACTCACAAAAGTTCTTGTGCAACTAATGCAGAGTGTACAAAATAGTACCATCACCTTGCCAATATTGAGTTCCACTTCCTTTGTGCTCGATGTCTCCATGTTATAATTGTCTTAAGGCTTTAAAATCCTTATTTATCTCGTCTTCTCTCCTTCATCTCAGCTTCACGAAACAAAGTGAAATCATCAGGAATCACAGCTTTCACCTGGGTCCGCCTGGTCAGACTGTGGTGGTCCTAAGGTTTTATACACTGGGTGTAATGGATTTCCCCACAGCCTGAAAGACCTTGCATCATTTTGGTGCATGTTGAGGGATGGGAACAATAACAGCGCTGCTATAAAGGCTGTACTCCCACCAGTCAGGAACGGCCCAACACAAGCAGTTGCACTGTGGTCTGCTAGCTAGAAGCTATCTATGCCTATGGAGGTTGTGTAACAGTATGAAATATTTATCTTACAGTAATGCCTCGGGCTATGGATCTGGTACCAGTTATTTTTAATCCCTCAGTGTGTGTGTGTGTGTGTGTGTGTGAGTGTGTGTGAGTGTGTGAGAGAGAGAGAGAGAGAGGTCTATGAATGCATGACAGACTGAGACAGAGAACAATAAAGTAACTGCATTTTAGTCCAATATTTATAAGACTACATGTATGAGGAACTATAACATGCGAAAGATGAAAGTCCTCTACTTCCTTCCCCATCTGCCCCCTTGGGTTTCCAGAACATTCAGTGTGGCTCCACATGGATGGTGGGCAAGAGTTAGATAGAGTTATGTAACGAAGCACAGAGCTAGGGGGCAAGATGAGCTCCTTTTAGAAAGAGCAGCACTGTTGGTACTGCAGGCACTGGCATACCCAGTCGGATATGTAACCCAGTGAGAGATTACCCACTTACACAGCTGCTGTAGACGGCCTCACCTGCCCCGGGACCATGATGCCATAGTCCCAGTGCTGCTGTTGCTCTGTGAAATGACAAGGAACAGCAAGCAGATAGATAGGTAGGTGGACAGCTCGATACATGAGAAACTGTGGGGAAGGACTACATTCCCCAGCAGATAACAGCCAGTCGGCCATCTTGCCCCAGGTGAAGGGTGTTATGGTGCATTCCATTGTTCTCGGGAACTCGGAAAAAAAACGACCTCCGACACGGAAAAGTGCAATAAACTGGGGCAAGATCCAACTAGGTCCGAGTTCACACGTGACGTCACAGCAATATAGTGGCGCACACCGTGAACAGTAAACACAATTCCCTTTGCATCAATTTTTACTTCATATGTCATTTTTGTTATGAAAACATGTTGAAACAACTTTGTAGTTTACATTTGTAACGTAATTCGGTTGATTTGTGCTCAACCTTACGAGATAGAAGTCTTTACTAGCGTGTGGCTTTAACGTTAATGTTACTAGTTCACTGATATGCGCCGTTTCTCTTCACTAATGGCGCTGTAGTAGTAGTTGATGTAGGTCCTCATTAGATGCTTGTAAAATTCTGAGACATGAGTTTGCTGCTGGCGTCCATGTTTTCCCGAGCAGATGCACTGGAACACATTTAGATCGGAAGTCGGGAATACAGAGTCGGAAATATCGACTTCTGAGTACAATCGCATGCACCATTACAATCAGCTAGGTGGGAGCTGATTGAGAGAAAAAGACTTAAAGAGTGGAGTCTGCAGTCCAGCGGAGAGGCTGCTGAAGGACCTGTGAACTCAGTTCTTCGTCTGACGATAAGTTGAAGTGTGATTTTAAGTTCAGTAAGTAAAAGCATTGTTTTGTCATCACAATCCTGCCTCCTGTGTGATCTGTTCCATGCATTTGCGCTCAGAATGGGATTGTGACCCCTTGGCTTTTCCCCCCCCGAGGGTGCCACAATAGATGCATACATGCATTCTTACATAGACACGCAAACTTACTGCATACAGACATAAACAGGCAAATAGTGTATACAAGTGAAACATGCAGGCACCCTTTGGACCAATCAGTAATAAGATGCATTATCATATTATAAGTTTCCCATGTGGGGGTGGGGTGGGATAAAGGATGAGAAGATTAAGTAGGTAAGTCTTTGGAAAACAGTGGTAACACACAAGCCTCCCCAACCTGCACCTCCTGCCCAGTTTAGGGTATAAACAATTCTATTCTGTATTAACCAAAGTGGTGACGCAAATAACACGTGTGCATGACAATCAAATAAGCTGCGAGGGCGTGCCGGGGAGCTGCAGCCTGCAGGGACTGTATTACAGCGAGACAATCAGCTTAAAAAATGCATATCAATGAGTATCAATCCAGAGAGGAACAGCGTGGCCCTCGGGTGCTCAGACGTGACACAGCAAGCTGTGAGGGTGAGCGGTGTCTCAGCAAAGCAAGGTAACACTTGTGGAGGCGATAGGACTGGACCTGCGCTCCCTTGTCCCTGTACACTCAACACACTGCAGATCACCAGTTTCTGATTATCAATTTTGATTACCAATTTTAAAGAAAATCCTGATGTGAGTGGAATGAAAGTGTGCGTGGATGTAAAGGATGTGACGATACATGTGTGGTTGGAAAACATCACACATACCATCACATACCTGTTGCTTAACCTGGTGCCCCCTAAGCATGTGAACCCTAAAGCACTTGAACTCTGTTAAAAACACTTACTTACAACGTTCAACAGGAAGAGGAAGAGATTTCTCCACCGACAGCAGCATCAATAGACCAGAATGCAATGCAGCCACAAGACGTGTTTTGCTCGAGGGGTGCGGCTCTCGCTTTTTCTCCAAAATTCTCACTCTCTTGCTGTTCTCTCTGTCGCTATAGTTGTTGCTCTCTCCACCTACGCGTAATACCCAGCTGAATACGGACAAGTCCAGGCACATTCTCTGGGGGCTGTCAAACGGCATTCTGGGAAATCACTAACGTAGAAGTAGAAGTGGACGAGGCAGGTTACAGTGAATTGCAACACTTCGTCACAAAACTCCTCCTCCTCCATTGAACATCACAGATTGATGATATAATGGATGATATCTGAGGGTGGAAAACCCAGACCTTGTGGCACCAGAGGAGAAATAGTGGATGTTTAAGGTGTTAGTGTCCTGTTGCCGTGTAGGTCTATGGCATTTTTAATGATGCTGTTGTAGTAGTGCCCAGTGAATGTTTAGGTATATGTGAGGGAATCCTGAAGCATCGGCAGGTTTGCATTTGGAGATGGATCCGATTCGGCCATGATCAAACCTTCTACCCATCTCACCTCTCCATTATGGGAGCTGCAGAAGCCGAGTGGATAAGCTGCCGTTGGACTCAAAATCCTGTGGGATCTCCTCACACAGATTCAAATCCTGCTTGCAGCAGTGTACAGTTTGATACTGGGCTAAACCAACTTTGATAAAAGCTTTGTGTAAGGGGGGTAAGGTGGCTAGACAGGTGAGGTCGCTAGTGGTTAGACAGTCCATCCCTTAACCAAAATAAACAAAAAAGCTTTGTTCCCAGAAGCAGCTGATGTGTCCGCCAGTAGCCTTCTGTCCTGTCAAAGGGCCCTTCAACAAGGCACTGAACCCCTACCTGCTCACACACTGTAAGCTGCACTGGATAAGAGCATGAGCTAAATGCCTTGAACATAATCAATGTAAACATTTACACAAACATAAAAGGGAAATGATCACCTCAAGAACAAAAGTGGACAATTTCCTCTTCCTGAGGATCCCACCACAGCCCAATGTTGACAAAGGCCTCACCCAAAACAGTCATTATCCTCAACAGAGAAATGGTGGGCTGTTCACACCCAAACTACCATGTCACAGCTAACCATATAAGTCTAGCCACGGTTGTCTGATATGGCGGTCAACCCAGGGCACACTGAGATATGTATGATCTTGTAGACAGAAGCACAAGAACTGGGAAACTTGGACCGGTGGAACTGTGTCTTAGTGTTTGTTGTGATTACCTGCTTGAGTAAATCAACATTTCCCGGACAGAATGTGGATGCTGCCAGAGAGGAACAATGGGAACTTTAATTAGATCAAGGAGGTTGTCCAGGGGTTGTGATAGCTCACTCGCATGCCTGTGTGTGCGCTTGCATGTACACAAGTGTGCGCACACACAGACTCTTTGGCACTCTTTCTTGTGCTTGTAATAGAGAGCATGAGACCTGAGGACTAGTTGTGTGTGATAATACTGCTGCACGAGACGGTACTGTACTGGATTACAGAGTGCAGAGCGTACATTTCTCTGAGTTATTCATGTTTGCTCGAGTGATGCAGGTGAGAGAGAAAAACAAAGAGACAGAGTGAGAGAGGATGAAAGAGAGAGGCAGAGTGACTCTTGAATAATCCTATGAATAACATATAACCCTACCCATCCTCAGACTCATGCAGCCTCTCCTCGGGGATGGAAGGCCCGGGCCCTGATGGCTCCCCCGATTAGCCCTGTTCCCTTATCGAACCTCAACATCTGGCAACAGGAGGACCCTCCTTTTGCTACAGTTTTCCAGACTCGTTCCCCACCGAGCGCTGCTAAATATTTCATCCCCACAGGAGGGATAGAGTGTCGGTGCGCTGTTCACATGATCTCCCTTTTTGTCTTCAGTGCGAGGAGCTCAGAGGACAATGCAAAATACCAGGTCAACGGTGTCGGTCTCAAACAGCAGCGAGGCGACAGGCTGAAACTCGAGAGATGTTTTCTTTTTCAGCCATCATCTCATGTGCGACTCGTGACACTGTGCATTAAGGGCAACTAAGGGCCAGTTTGTTCTGGAACCTGAGATGCTCAGTGCTCAGCTCAGATTTAACCTGGGCTCAGTTTGCATGAAGAGCTGAGGGAATCAAAAAGCCACTGTTTCTGTACTTACTCTACAAGAAAAATCGTGTGGAATTTAAAGTCTTCAGAACATAAAGTCTGCAAGATTGTGGGTAGATGGTGGTGCTTTACATGTTACAGTGATATTTCTTTTCATTGGGCCTAAATGGTAAGGACTGAAACAGTTTGTCAAATGACTGTTAGCATTGTTAGCATTCCTCATGGAAACCATTGGGTTCTGTTACCTGCAAGCTAATGAGCTAGTCTGTGGCTAGTGGCGCCCATTGGTGTTCATGAGGAATGCTAAAAATGCTAATACTCCATTACTCCTTTAGTGCCAATGCAGAATTACAAGTGGGACAAACATTTTGTATGTGGAATTTTCAAATGGTCGATATCTCATTTTGAAAATAAACTTTTCAGACTAGCCAACCTCCTCTGAAGGTGCACAATATGTTTATTAGGCCTGTTTGTGTTGTAGGAGAGAGAGAGCTCACGGGACGCTTGCACGCCATATGGCTTTAGGTTCCTCTGCTCTTACAAAAGACTTGAGAACAAATCCATTGTTCAAAACTGTAACTGCTAAAAATCTGTCAATGTGTCATGTCAGTATTTCACACTAGATAGCTGTGGGAAACGAGGTCAGAGAAGGTAAAGAACGTGAATCTGAGAATTGTACCGAGTAAATACGATCTTCACTGGAGCCACCCATAATACAATGCTCTCACAGTACTGCAAGGCACTTTAAATAAAGGCATCCACCCACTAGCTTATGTTGTCGTGCTATGCTGCCTTGGCCTGATAAATGGCACAGTCTGGACTACAGGCTGTCAGAGAGCACCATGCACCCTGCTGTGCATTCATATAGTCACATATATTCACACCGGGGAGCTGTCCAGTGCAACCAGTCTCCTGCTGTTAGCTCTTGAGCAGCTCTACCGAAGCAGTTGGGACTTCAGTGCCTTGCTCAAGGGCACCTTGATGGTAGTTGTTGAGGGAGGGGAGTGTATTTCTCATCCACTTTACCCACCCAGTGTTTCCCAGCCGATCTAGGGATTTAAACCAGCGACCTTACAGTCCCAAACCTCCTTCTTATCTTTTCAAGAAGTACCTCACGTCACCTTCTACCCACCAAATGATATCTCTCTCTTCTACTTACGCTAACTGTAAAATATCCCGTCTATCTCTCTTCACTCTTGCATGATTGTTTTCCAGTCCCAGGTATATTGTCAAGTCACTAAGGCCCTGACCTTTGCACTCCTTAGTATTGGTTGCTCGTAATTTTTGGCGATCTAGGAATTGAAGCTTATTCGACCACATTGTCGCTCTGGAGAAAAGTGTCAGCTAAAATGTAAAATGTCACCGCCACTCATTTAGATTTCACAAACGTCCTCACAAAATGCTGCCTGCCTACCAAGGCAAGCCAGACTGCCAATATTAATATGAATGTGAACTTACCACCTCTGTGCCAGGATCAAGTAGCAGGTTTGCTATCTTGTTACTAATCTGAGGGGCAGGGCCTCTTTTTCATTCTTCCTTACATAACTAGGTCTATGTTGGGGTTCACACTCTAAGTCTGGACCAAGCAGACCGTCGTGTCGGACAGCTGAAGAGTTATATTCCAAAACACTACATATCCCCTCTGGACCTGAATCACTACCTCAGCTTCATCATTCAATATCTCTAAAATGTAGAGGACCCGATGTGTAAAAGTGATATAATTTTGTTAACTGAGGACTTACGTTACTTACTAGTCATTAGAAGTGACTGCATTTGTTTTGTCAGAGAGAGAGAGAGAGAGAGAGAGAGAGAGAGAGAGAGAGAGAGAGAGAGAGAGAGAGAGACGCTAAATGTCCCATTTCAATAGAAAAAAGTTGTATATTTAAGCTTAGGCGATGAAGGTCAATCAACAATATGTTACCACATGCAAAACAATATAAGGATGTGTTCTGACAATATTAGGCTATTTATAAAGTGCGTTGGTAAAATGTCAGTGAACTGCCTAACACAGGGTCTGCACGCAACAGAGACGCAACTACTGGAGAAACGGCAAAAAAGCTATAGTAATCTTAGAACGAGACTTCACAAATATCACAGCAAAACTATAAACTAGAACACATCCAATAGGAATATTATAGGGATGTTAGTCATAGTAGATGGTGATAACTGATCAAAATAATACATTGATACGAGTTAAAAAAAAACAACAACAAAAGATTAAGTAAGTGTTACAAGGTCATAATAAACTCACTATTCAGTACCACGGACACATTATAGGCCCCTATAGGAATATTATAGGAGTGTTATAGTGAAGACAATAAAGTCACTACAAACTATCGAGCACCACAGGGCCATTTAGATCCCGATAGCAATATTTTAGAAATGTTACAGTGACACCAGATGAGATTTTTAAAAAAGTAACCTGAAGTGCAATAAAATCACTACAGACTTATTATTGAGCACCGCAGACATATTATAGATCCATATGGGAATATTATAGGAATATTATAGTGATACCATAAAAGATAAAAACTACCATAAAGTACGATAAGGGAACTATACACTCGCTATTAGGTGCCACAGGCACATTTGAGCTATCGATTTTAGAAATAGTATGGTGAATTTCTGTGTTTTTTTTAAACTTGTAAACAGTCCTACACGTTACTTCCTGGATGGATTACCCATAATGCCTCTGTTGCGGTTATAAATAGCCCTTCTTGCAGCCGCAGAGCAGAGTCGCTACGCAGCTTCATAAAGATATATTGTTAAAAATCGTCTCTACATACAGTCCTGCTACCGGGTTTTACTCCTATAAGGTGTTTTTATTTTACGGATGGTGAACTTTTCTGTGGAGCTTCTATTAAATAGTCATTATTTTGGTTGTCAGAAACACCACAAAGTTCCCCGTTTACTCGAGGCTATCATGCTGAACACAGAGGAAAGGTAAGACACATTTTCCAGAGCCGTGATAGTTTTATTCAGGGCTGTCAGTTTGGCACACCGGTTTAGTCCATTTATCTCGCTTAGTTGGCAAGAGCACAACTTTTCTTGTAGTCTGCTCGTAAAGCGGCAGGAAAACAACAGCGAACAGAAACACTGACGGCAAGACAGCGACCCGGACCCCAACATGTCAACACAGGCGCGTGAATAGGCCTGAAAGTAAAAACTGCTCAAATGAAATAGTTCTATTTTTCTAGTGTGAGAACATTTTTGTTGCCCACAGTGCAGATTTCATCAGAATCTGACATCAACAACGTTTATTGGCATTTCCTTGTTTATTATTTGTGCGCATACAACGTTGGATGCTGAAAATCGCAGTAGACAAGACGAGGGTGAACATCCTTTATGCCAAAAACACATTACAACCTATTTGATACGATTTTGTCGCATGAAATCCCATCTGAGAAAGGTTTTGTTGTCTTTCTCTACCATATGTGGGGGAATAAAAAATAACAATAGTAGTTAAATAATAAATAAAATAAATAATAGTGAAATTAAACTATTGTTAATTTTGCTGGGGAACTACTGCAAGGACCCCTGGAGGTCTCCGGACCCCACTTTGGGAACCAGTGACTTAAGCTACTTTACTGTATTTTTTCCCCCTGAAACCCCAGTTAGGACACCTTTATTTGTTTACACCCCAGTTAGGACACCTTTTTTCTGTTTACATCCCAGTTAGGACCCTTTTTTTCTGTTTACATCCCAGTTAGGACCCTTTTTTCTGTTTACACCCCAGTTAGGACACCTTTTTCTGTTGAAACTCCAGTTAGCACACGGTTTCCTGTGTAAACCCCAGTTAGGACATGTTGTTTTTTTTGTGTTCAAACCCCAGTTGGGATAGGTTTGTTTCTGATTAAACCTCGGGGCACATTTTTACACGTAGACGTCATTTAGGACACACTTTACTGTTTAAACCATGCCATTTGACATGCCATTTCCTGTAAACCCCTGTTAGGACACGTTTTTCTTTCTGTTTAAACCATAGTTGGGACACGCTTTTTCTGGATTGATCTGCAGATTTAATCGGTTGTGAGAAATTAATTCATAAATCATTCAAGACCTACTACAAAAACACTATTTCGTTTAGTAATCTACCCATGTTATGGCCTACTAAACAAGATAACACAATTATTATTCCCTTGATGTGAATTTTGCACTATAATATCACCAATATGATCCCATTGTGACTAATAGCGTGTCTGTGGTACTCAATAGTGAGTTTTTAGTGACGTTACTTAATGGTATTTTGTATCTCCTGTGGTATCACCATAATATTCCTATGAGCACTGTGATATTTGTATAGTATCCTTCTTTATTATAGAACTAAAATAGTTCCATGGGATGAAATGCCAGTAAATAGGCGGAAGACAAATGTTTTGAAGGGGAATTCTCTAGCATGGATGTGTTTTGCCTTTCTGAGTGGTACACAGCAGAGATGTGGGCCTTGTTTTTGTTGTTCTGTGGCTCTATACTCTGACTGTGTGTGTGTGTGTGTGTGTGTGTGTGTGTGAGTGTGTGTGCGCGCGTTGAGGTCCATTGATGCTCTGAGCCAGTGCAGTAAGTGTACTAGCTCTGTGACTGTGGTCCTGTCAGATGAAGCCATCTACTGGCCTACATCAGCCTGGTTACATAACCACGACTCCCCCTCCCGTCTGCTGGTTCACTTCTGGAGCATCAAAGGAAATCAATTCAGGAACAGATGGATTTCTTAATTTGAGCAATCTGAGGTTAATTCTGAGTAATGCACCTTTTGACTGATTGGCTGATCTTGTCAAAGGTAGCTGGGCCTGGTGGATCCTGGTGGATCCTGAAACAAAACATTATGTAAATAAACCAGTTTTCAATTGACTACTGGCGTTTAACCTCAGCCAGTTCAGCGTGTCTGACTTGGCAGAGTACAGGCAAGACGCCAAGATGCTGAAAGATGACCGACATTTTTATTGGTGCACTCGGTGTACAGAAACCACTAGAGGTGATTGCGCTGGCGGGGTAGTCGGTGGTGTCTGGTAGAGTGTTTTGTACCAAACATACACAAGCACACACACGTATTCCTGTTGGCATGGGAAGACGTTGTTTACTGTTCAGTCTTCACATCAATCAATAGGCGTGTTACTAAACTACTGTGCTACTCAGTGAGAGAATTGTGGAGTTGTTTTGCTATCAGGCTCATCCATCAAGTTTCATTTGTTATTACAATTTGCCGTAGTGGCAAGAACTGTGCTGACTTTAATCAGTAATGGTCTTAAAGCTCCTACGTGTAGAATATTTACCTCCATATATCGTTCTCTAATTTTGATAGCATGGTGTAACGGCTGTAGAAATAATCTGGCTAATGTGTGTATTTTATGTGTTTCTTTCAATGTGAGTATTCTGTTGTCTCTGGGTACAATACCTGCGAATGGTGCAGGATTGTTATGTTAGGTTGCAACATTTTCCCGTTCTAGCGCTTTAGTTTAGCTGTTGTTGTTGTTTCCGTCTGTCTGTCTGTCTGTCTGTCTGTCTGTCTGTCTGTCTGTCGGTCGGCCTCATACGCTCACAGCTTGGGTCCAGGGGTCAGAGCGATGTGTTTTGGCAGGAACAGGGGTGTCCAGACTCAGGTTTCAGAGAACGTGTGCCTTTCCTGTTTCTGTCTCGACATCTTTTCCGACATGCAGCTGAGCCAAACCCCAGGGGCTGGAGGAGGTCCGACGACTCAACAACTTGCTGCTTTTGTCTCCAACCTAAATCATTTTTAACATTAAGTTTTTGGTGAATGACCTCGTTGTACGTCGACGGTTGCTGGTTATTTGAGTTAAGTGCAGTCCTTTCCAATACCAAGATGGGGAGGTTATCGTCAGGAGGTGTTTCGGTGTTTTTTTGGTCTTCTTGGAAGAGCTGCCAGAGGGCTTCCTGTTTTGGTTGTGTTGTGTGTCTCTTGGCTGTCTGCCAAACTTTGCCCCAGCAGTCCACCAGCCAACAGATAGTGTCTCAGGACGTTTATCCCCTGGAACAATTCACTTGAATCAGTTATCAAAACAACTCTGCTCAGGAAGAACAATTTGGCAATGCAACCATTTGTACGTCAAATCATTTTTCTCTCCCCTTCTTTGTCTCTTTCAGTTGCACAACCTCTTACAACACACACCCTTCCAAGGGAATCGGAGGGTGATTCATCTTACTGCAACACACAGATGATTATTATCTCACCGGCATGTTAATACAGCCCAAGCGTGCGAGTGTGTTTTGCTGGCGACTGCTGATGGGTGACATCAAGCCATCTTTAAAACGTGGCCTATATTCTCTTTTCATGGTGACCTCGTGGCCTATTGGGGGCATGCAGGCTGCAGCCCTCCAGCTGGAGTGGCATCGTGGGCCGGGGATGGGGTGTGTGCTTGAGTGTGGCTGAAATGTCAGGACGAGAGTGTTGCCTTTCAAAACAAGCTGGCATTTCCATCAAGGACAGGCTCCTTTCTCTAAATAGGAAGATGGAAAAGAGAAGCAGGTCTTGACATCTTGGCAAATGTCCTTATTGCATTACAAGCAACCAGTAGTAAGGAGTGTGAAGGTCAAAGCCACAGAGCCTTCACAGCAGAAGTAAAAAAAAATATTCCTGTGTCCCTAAAATGATCGCGCATGATAGAGAAGTGATAATTAAAGAAATCAGAGCCGGGGAGAAAACGCTGATGTTTTCCCACTTTGTAATGCATCTGTTCAAATGCTGCACAGAAATAACGACGAACAAAGGCAGGGAGGAGAGAAATAAGGTGTTTTTTGATAGAAATACGGTGTTTTTTGACAGAGAAATACAGTGTTTTTTTGCCATCTTTTTGCTGCTGCTGCTAAGTGAGCTTGTTTTCCACTGTTCACTCTCTTGGCTCGTAGCTATGCAGATCAGGTTGTCGGGGGTTACCTGTCAGGTTGCCAGGGCAACTGTCCTGGAGCTCCTCCTCAACAAAACAGGGCGACTAACTTTGCCGACCCTCCTCTGTGACACACCCCGTGACGTGCGTGTTTTAAACCAAAACATTTGCCACCAAACTGGTCGGTCTACCTGATACGGTTTCAGACAGAAGTTTTTCCTTCCATTCTGCACGCTTCTTGACGCAGAATCGGGGGTGATGTCTGCTTTCGAAAGAAAGACTGCAGACTCAATGGGCAGTCAGTAGAGGAAATTTAAGTGGTGCCGCGTCTTTCACCTGAAACAAAACATCAACAGGCCTCTAGCCAAAAAGAGAATAAAAACTGGAGGAGAGTCTGCTTGGAGAAATGCTTCAGAAAAGGATTCATTATCTTTTGTGGCTGTGAATGAGACCCCCCCCCTCGCTGGCTGGCTATCATTACGGCTTGTCTGAAATGTTGGGCTGTAATTTAAAACGCTCAAGATGTGTGTTCCCAAACCCCCGCAAGCTATTTGCAGAGGTGTTGGCAGACCATGTGCTTGTTTGTGATACATGGCCTCTCCGACATGCCCAACCCGTATGAAACTCTGAAGTCACATGCCTCAATTCTGTCTGCATCGGAGGGTGGTCACGAACCTGCAGCGTGTGAATGCCTTTTGCCAGGAGTAATGAAATACATTGCAGAGCTTGTCCCCACCTCCATATGGGCGTTGATTCTGTTCTTTGTCTGTTGATCGTGAGCCGCACGGGAGGTCACGTGACTGAATTAGACTAAGTTAAGAATAAGTTATGTGAAACCAAGCAGGCCCGTCTAACTGGTCCACTGACAGCCGGCGGAGGAAAACCTAACTAGATCACTCACAGTGGAGTCAGTGGTGACTTGTTTTACACACTTTGTCCCAAGTTCAGTTTGATTTGATGATTGGATAAACTATCATAGTTCTCTGACTTTGTAGTAGGAAATGGCATAACGTGATTATGGCGTTTGCTCATCTGTTGGATCCCTTTGAGTCCCTCCGGCTGTCCTCGATGCCGCGGGGAGGTGAGCTGCTGCCACGAGCGCGTTATGTTTGCTATTTACGGTGTAAGGCTTAATTGGGTTAAAATGGGGCTGAGCGTTTTGCGACGATGGAGGGAATGCCTCCGTTCACCGCCGTGTTTACTCATCCATTTGTGGTCCAGATGAAAGTTGTTTTTGTGCAATAAAAGTATAAATGTCCTGGTGGAGCAGCAACAGAGGCGTTTGGCTTTTAGAAGAGTTGTTCTGCCAGGATAGAGACTGGTTACGTTTGGTCGCTTCAATGACTCTCACTATTGAAATATTGGATGGACTAAAAAGGCTTTGGAGGCGTCGTACCAGCAGCGGCCATACAGCTTAGTTTGGCAAGCTGGCAGTTATTAGTGTGTCTTCATTCAGCAGTCACAGTGAATGCTGGATCTTCAAACCAAGCATTGAAAGTACGGCCTCCAGTGGACTTTATTGTTATAAAATGTCGGTAACGGAAAGGAAAATAAACATATGTTCAATAAATCTTATTTTCAATCATTAATTAAACTATTCACTAGCCTACGGTCAGGCATTTTGCTAACGCTCCTATACAGAGCAACATGCAGCGAATGCAACAGTAGAATAAGCTTCAGTTCCCAGATCATCAACAGCAACCAATACAATGACCTGACGATATTCCTGTCACCATAGACCGATCATGTAAGAGTGTTGCTAGAATAAAAAAGGAAATTAGAGTTGACTTCCTCTTCCTGTGTCTCTCCCCATCCAGTTCCTGGTTAGCGGGGTCCAGGCTACCCGGCTCCAACCCTCAGGCTCCAGGGCCTCTGTGGTGCTCCTGATGCCCCTCACCCACAACTGAAGATCCCGGGTGGGCGAGGGACGGTCAGGGATCAGTCTCTCGGTGTGCTACTACATAAGGTTAGAGGCCTCCACACACACACGCACACACACACACACACACACACACACACACACACACACACACACACACACACACACCTGCTGTCCAACACTCCCTGACGACATAGGCCCCAATGTATTGTGATTCTCATCGACTGCCGAGATGAGCAGCAAAAACACTGGACAGAAAAATGCCAATTTCCCTTCCAGGAAATCCACAAAGCACTACTTCTTCTTCTTCTTCGTCTTCTTCTTCTTCTTCAACTGAAATCGGCTCTTGGGTGGCTTTGCTCATATGTCATATTTCATTTTCCCAATTTAGAAAAATTAAAAATGATGATAAAACCAGAATTTACCGGGTCAATGCCATCAGGGGTTTAATCAGAAAGGCCTTCATCCCTAATTGATAGTTTGGTGAGTTTTGACTGCCTGTGACGGAAAGAGTCAGAATATGGGATTCTCTATAAAAACTTAAGGTACTTCAGTGTTTCATCACATGGCGGCCATTCTGACTCAATGTACTAAACACCAGCAAAAGAAACCTTTTTGATGCTAGTCGTCTGGGTTAAAGTCACAACCTTAGAAATCTGAGGTACAGTCACGCATTTAAAAAGTTTGGTACATGGACTTCCTTAACTTGCGTAACCCACGGTAACCTGATATTCAGTTCTGCTGTACTTCAATATTGACATGTTTTTTTATCAATGTGTGTTTACATCCTTAACACAGAGCTCTTGTTTAGCTGTCACATGCTTTCAGCTTAGCAATATACAGGAGAAAATATCCTCCGTCCAGTAGCTCAATGTGTAAATAAAGCCAGAAGCAGAGCGACGGTGTTCCAACAGGGGGCGCCGGGCTGCAATTGCGGATCGAGGCTTTAAAGTTCAGAATTTGTAAATCTCCTGCAGATGTGTTTCTCTGTGCTACTTCCCTACACATGAAATCGCAACCACTTCCTCTTTTACTGATTTCACTTCACATCAGCTCTTATATATGCACAGCAAGCATATACTTCACATTTAATATCAAGTTATCTTTTTTTAAATCTGGTTGTATGATCCCAGTGGTGTCGTGGTTCCTGTCTCCGGACACCCTGATGGCCGAGATCAAATCAAAGCTTTCTCTCCTGTGTCCTCTGTGCCCTACCTGTGTCGCCACCTTCCTATTGTCTGAAACTGTAAAAATACTAAAAGATGTGTGGACTTTTTCTCTTTTTTTTTTTTTATAAATAAATAAAATCATCTCAAAAACATCAAAACCACTTGAAACTTGATGACTGTAAATGGATCTTTCAGGATGAGAAGCTGACTGTGACGCAGGCTGCTCCGGTGAGTGGGAACCCTCCTGTCCTCCGCTTCCACTACCAGCTGAACGAGCGCCGCTCGGCCTGCTGGGATACCGCCCTGTCTGCAGACAGCCTCTTCCTTGAGATTCCTGCTGGGCCACTGGTCGAGGGGAGCAAAGAGAGGTAAGCCTGTGTAGTGGTTAAGACCCCCTGCTGGGCAAGGATTGAATCCCTTCCCTTCCTCTAGCTGTCTCAATACAGAACAAGGCAACAGTACTCGGTAACATGTCACCTTGTTTTGACCTGCTTGGGCCAGTCAGCGCAAGTTGCAGTGGTGAGACGCATCATTCCCCCAAGTTTCATCAAAATTATGAGATGACAGACGAACAATTTCCCCTGATTTCATCTTGGGACAAAAACCACTAAGAGGACTGGACCACTGTTATCCTTTTTAGGGAGGAACATTGGAAAAAAACATCCACAGTCATGTATGAAGATTACAAATCTCCAGCACGAGCTCAGTGGCTGTTTGGCTGCCATCTTCGTACCACCTTCACTGGCTCTCATTCAGTCAGCTTTGTATTAACCCAGTCTGGAAAGCAGTTTCTATTGGCTAGCCAGGTTTATTCTGATAGTCGTGGCGTTATTCACCTTAAATGTACATGTAGCTTGTTGGTATTTGATCCCCTCATACAGTCCTAGCTTGAGCCCCGAGCCTGAGGGGTCCTTTAAAAGATCCGCCGTTCCCAAAGCATTTCAAGTGAATGCGTTCACATCAACAGAGCAGATCTGGTCTAAACGAGCAAAAGCAAACAAAGCCCCTGCACAAACTGGGTCTTAACAGTATTTGAGGGGCTTATCGCGGTGTGTCATGGCTACCGGTGTGCCGTGTTGCTAATGGGTTTCTGTTGCTGTGGCCTTGCTTTGTGTTAAGCTGTAATTGACGCCGGGGCGGTGTCACCTTGGCTGCCGTGGGCCGCGAGCCAGCCGGGCGGCAGCGAGCACCGCAGCTGCCACTGCACTATTATGTAAAGTTGCAGTGCTTATGTAAAAAAAAACAGTGTGCGTCATCGTCCCTCCCTCTCTCTCTCTCTCCCCCTCCCTCTCCCTCTCCATCCATCTCACCCCCAGCCTCACCGCTCTGCTGGAGTTTGCTGAGGAGAAGCTCAAAGTCAACTACGTGTTCCTGTGGTTCGATAAAAGCAGAGAGGATCGATGTAAGACTTTATTTTAACTTTTTAATATGTGGAAGATCCCAGTAGCATGTTAGATGATGCCCTCAACGTTCACAACCCTTACTTAGTGAGTTAAAGAGAAGATTTTAAACATGTGGAAGCCTCACTGTGCCATGAGTGAGTTGTCTGTCTGTCTGTCTGACTGGTCTGTCTGGTTCCTCACCAGTGTCCATCATCAAGACGTTCCACTACATGGGCTTCGAGATGGTGAAGCCGGGCAACCCCATGGTACCGGCCCGGCCAGACCTGGCCTTCATGGTTTACTGTCTGGACAACAGCAGCTCCGATGAAGAGTGACCGCCGCCGTCTCCTGAGCCCTCACCGCCCCCCCCCTCGTCCCCACCCGGCTGATCTTCCCTCCCCCTCCAGAAAGCCTTTCACCCCTTTCTCCCTCAGACGAACCTGCCTCAACTCCCCCTCTCACCCGAACTCCCCAGACCTTCATCGCTGACCGGGAGGCGTCATTTTTTGTAGACTTGTGATACACGGGGGCGTTTGGGGACGATAGGATCTCCGTGTGATGCCGACGCTTGAACTAAGCCGTCACATCGTGGGATTTTGATTCATTTCTTTTTTTCCTATTTGTCTGTGCTGCCCTCGACAAGACAACGAACTGTCTGACGTTCTGGCGAAGGTGGTGTTTTTACAAAAGTCAGCATATCTCTCCTCGGACAGCTTCCACCTATTGTAAGAGACTTTGGTTTGTCCATGTACATTCTGTACAAAGCAAGCTTTGTAAATGTGGGTGGTTATGTCTAGTTTGGTAGGAGGTATTATCATGGGTTCGGTTTGGTCAACAAGATTCGCTGTTTTGCTTTGTGATATAAAGGCTAATCTGTTACATTTAATGTTAAAGCGCATTTAAGAAATGTAAAAATTTATTTTCCTCATCTTGTTGAAATGTATATCAAGGCATCATTCCAGCACACGTCACTCACCGGGCGTTTGAGCCCGCGGTCTGTCTTCTTGCCCACAACGATCTAATCGGAGTCACCTGGCAGATGTGGAAACGTCCTGCTGGTCTCTCCTGACGTGTCAAAGCGAAGAGGCGATCCTTGTGTTGAATGTTGCAACAGAGAAGCTGCCAGCTCTCTGAGGGCGACGCCTCCTCGCCTCCTCGCTGTCTCCCGACGCCACCAGCAATGCTGCAATCAGCCTGTCAAGCTGGCGGTGAGTTATTGAGGTGACGTGAAGGGAGTTGGTCAGAAGAACTTCAACTGTTTTCCCATTCCACTTTATTGTTTTTCAAGGTCATGAAGTTGAATAGCGGCCGGTTTAAAAGATGATCAGGATTTAAGAGAAACACTCCAGTTATACGTAATTGGCAATAAAGTGTGCAGATATACAGAAGCTGTATGTATGAATCCACTACCAGCCCTCCAGGGCCCAGTATGGCAGGACTACCCGGCTCCGGTGGAAAGCTCCTTTAAAACGGGGCTTTTTGTGCCTAAGAGAAAGAGTGCAATGTTGTTTTTACTCTCCAGTCTTACTGTGGAACAGGTCCGTTTTCCACATTGTTCCCATACAGACCCGGACTCATGCTATGTGGGGAAACGAGCCCATTATGGGAGGGATTTAAAAAAAATCAAAATCCTAACAAACACTTCAGGTGTTTATATGCAAGTAAGCGTGGGCGGGGTCCTGGTGCACCTCCAGGTTTTTAGTAGTCTGAACAAAACGCCAAAGAATCCATTCTGTGTCTGACAGACCGTCGGTTCAGGTCCTACTGAAACTCTGAGCAACCTAAACTAGTATGGTCTGTATTGATTGATTGATTGACATTCCCCATACCAGCCATACTGAGAGCTCTGCGCCTCAGAGATACAGTGATGTGTGTGTGTGTGGGGCGGGGGGTGTTATCTCTTGCATGTGTCTAGATCATGAGTCTTCATTGCTACTGATTGAGCCCTGACTATAAGCTGTTAGGAAATGTCAAGATATTGATTTTCTCAGAGGTATATTTTTCTGTATATTTCTCAGTTGTTTTTCTTGTGATAGCTTTAGGGTTTTTTTGTTTACAGTGACATAGCTAGCAACCATTTAATGACAATCCACTCTTGTATACTTTGGAAATTTTTGTCTTCGGGGGAAAAAAACAATAAAAATCATTATCTATCTTGTGTGTGGGTTTGTTTTTCCTCCTATGGATCTGCATGTCTGACGAACTTTGCTGTTCTTCAAGAAATCCCCCCTGGGAGTTTTTTTTTTGTTTTTTTTACACACACCGTGAAGCCTTGTACTACTGTAAACACACACTGAGAATACAGAAATGAAGCAGCGAGACTGATAAGTGATCAAAACACCGGAGAGAACCGACAACACATTACATCAGGGAGAAGCGAGGACGTTTGAGGAACTGAAGCGTCTTAGTGAACCAGCTGACCTCGAGCGCTGACTCAGCTGCTAATCTCCAACCGGCTCAGCTGATGCCACATTACAGCTCACCACTTTCCAAGACCACGACCTCCCAGATCGGTTGATCTAGAGAGATCTATTTTCAGTGTCGGGGCGGAGATGGACTCCGCTGTGATTAAATCGGCCTAGCCAATAGCATCGTCGGCTTGTTTCTAAACCTCTGAGGCCTCCTCCTGAATGGGTGAACGCCGGTTAATGCACGGCTGCAGCGTTGACCTCCTGTAAATGTCTGGAAACAAAATGTCTGCTGAGTTGAAAGCACTTCTGTTCGGGTAGGCGTGTGTCTACCGGGGTGTTTCACCACCAATAACAAAAACGACACCTCAAGTGACAGTAAATTAACCTCCATCTCACGACCATCGGGGAAATTCACCATGTAAGTGTTGATTGTCGGCGGTCAGGGGCGCTGCTAGAAATTCTGGGTGTCCTGACTTGATGTGACTACGGCCCCCCCACCTCTCCTCTCTGAAGGGCCCCCCTCTAGCCTCATAGGCCCTGTTTAGACTCGGCATTAAGATCCGATTTGGGCGATCAGATATCAAGTTAACACCTAAGTACTGGTGTAAACGCACCCAAATTGCATTTAAGATCGCATCACTCATAGTACAGGCATTATACGATATGACCTCCCACAAATTGCAACAGAAAATCTTTCAACTGTTCTAATATCATAGATATGTCCTTCATAACATATCAAAAGTCTTAAGAAATCAAAGTGGTGGAAAATATTGAAAAATACTCAAATTCGTGATGCCCCAATTTTCCATTGACGCTCATTATAAAAAATGTTTTTATGCATGTCTTCTTGTCTGATATCACACAAAGGGTTCAGTGCTGTCCACAGTCAACCAGAAACTGTTTAAAGGAGACATGGAATTTGATGCAGTACAATGCATGTGTAAAAGGAAATTCCCATAGATGCATACAGGTAAGTGGGTCAAAATGACCTGGTGGGTTTGTTTTGTTGCAATGAAAGGTTTTTATCATTTCATATTCCAGGTATTCCTAAAAATGATTTCAGACCATTTACATTTTTTTATTTACCTTTTATTCTTTTTAAGTAATTATAGTTTTTGTATTACTAGCCCAAGCTTCCATAAGTGGGTCAAAAATACCTGCATGCATTTCCTATGAAATCTCATAGGAACCTTTGTTTCTTATCAACTCTCACTGTCAGGTATACATTTACTGTGGACCATGCTTCCAATATCATTAGTGTCACCACTCAGGGATATTATTTTACACAGCATGATCTGATACATGTATTATCTTGTAAGTGTCATCAAATTAATATATTTCAACAATATATTATCTGCACATTCATAACTGTTGTGTGAAAGAGTATGTGTTATTATCATGTACCATCAAATTAGCCTGCTTTATATTTAGCTAACACTAGCTAGCTAACTAAGCTAGCTACCAGTACTGTATGTGGTATGATTGTGTTGTTGACATAAGTGATTAGCTTGATATGCATAACATAGAGAGACAGACTCTTACTATGATATTTCTAGTTTGCTTTAATGGCATCTAATTTGTTAGGTAGCCTTGTATCATCGTAATGTTCAAAACCTTAAGAGTTAACAAATTGAGTGATTTGCAATATTCATGGCAACAGGATTATTGCAAAAATGATCAAGTTGAATTGACAAAATTTGCATTTAGTTAAGTTTGCAGTGGTTAGTTTTCAGTTACTGTACTGTAAAAATTAATGTTCATCTTCTGTTGGTGATTTTAGCACTATGAGTGCAACAATCAGTGACCCTCCGCAATGTGCCATCTGTAAGGAGCCCGCAGAGGGAGAACAGCTAACATCCACCCTTACTAAAAAGGGGAGTGACGCCATCAATCGAGCAAGTGCATCTCGAGAGGATGACATCCATACATCACCTGGGGAACTGGTTCATCAAGTCTGCCGCAAGAAATATACTAATCCACAACAAATAGCAAAAACGCTGAAGGAGAAGCAACAATAAAAAGAATGTGATACAGAAATTGACAGCCGTGTTCTACGCTCAGCTGATAAAGAGTTCCATTATGACAGAAACTGTCTGTTCTGTGGGAGGTCAGTGCATGTTGGTACCAAGAAGAAGAGTTCTGATGTGCCTGTATTCCCAGTGAGGACGGTTGAGTTCAAGGACACAGTCTTGAAATCTTGTGATGAAAGAGGAGATGACTGGGCAGCTGCAGTGAAGGCTCATGTGCTGCATGTGCATGACCTGCATGCTGCAGATGCATGACCTGCATGCTGCAGATGCTGTCTATCACCAAGTGTGCAGTGTCAATTTCCGAACCAAGAAGCGAATGTCAGCAGATAATAAGACCAGCGAAACTGGGGCCAATAAAACAAAACTTGGTCGACCACAAGACAAAGAAAGAGTCAAAGCCTTTCTAGAAGTTGTGAACTTCCTCAAAGAAAATGATGATGAACAGATCACAATCAATGATCTTGTTAGCCAGATGGAAGACAATCTTCAAGGCTCAGGACTTCAAGCATATAGCTACACACACATGCAGTCAAAACTGAAGGAACATTTCGGTGAGAGAATAATTGAAACCAACATTATCAGATGCACCTGCAAGACAGACTGCAGCAGCCTGAGGTGCACATGCAAGAAGCATGACATTGAGTGCTCTGTTGCATGTAGCAACTGCAAAGGATTGGGGTGTGCAAACTCATCTCAGGCTGCATGCGATGAAGATGATGATGAAGACGATGAAGATGAGCCAGGCACCTACTGATGATGACCAGCAATGTTTAAGTTTTACTTAAAAGTTAACATCTTTAAGTTTATGTTCATCAGTGCCAACATGTTGATAAGTGCCAATTTACCAGTCACAAATATTTTGAAAGTAACATAAAAGTGATATTTTAAGTGATATTTTAATAATATTGTTTTAAATTTTTGTTAATCAGTGCCTACATTTATGTTCATTACTGCCAATTTATGTTGCCTTGTATAAAAGTATACTAAGCTTTAAAATTTTAAAGCCTTAAAATATTATTTTTGGAAGAAAAAACATGTTACCAGGGTATGATAAAAAAAATACTTTCCACCACTTGGATGTCTTAAGACTTTTTATGTGTCATATAGGAGACCTTTACGAGTAATAAACAGTTGAGAGATTTTCTGTTGCAATTTGTGGGAGGTTCTCCCCTCTTTTCTCACAAAATGCCTGTACTATCAGACCACATTCGGAGGTGGTCTAGAACCGATATGACCACATCCTCTTAGCAATGTGCACGCGATGCGTTCTGGATCGCAGTGAAGGACCGCCTACTCAACTGACGTCCTCTGGTTAAGCGACAGCGCTGTCATAATTGGCCGATATTGATATTGATATGTTATCAGGCTAACTGGTATGATGATGTACGTGTTTATTTGCATATAGAGCGGGGAAGTGAGATCCGAATCACTCGAGGCGATCACAGACGCATTCTAATGCCGGGTGTAAACGGACGTACTTAGAGGTGTGAACTTGAGATCTGATCGCCCAAATCGGATGTTAATGCCAGGTCTAAACAGGGCCAGAGAACTACATCCAGGACATCAGAAATCTGAAGTCAGGCATTCGAGCGGTGCCACTAATCCCTCGGACCAAAAGACCAGAGGCAGATAGTCCCCCCCCCCCCCCTTGACCTTAATCTTCCCTTGACTTTATATAAACTCACCTCAGATTGAGGTTGATAACTGGTTACCGCATCGGCAGGACGACGCGGGACATTTCCCAGAACTGCCCGCGTGTACGCATCTCCGTTTCCAGCATCCGGTCGTCGAGTGAAATCCAGCCAGTTGATGTTCTAATCCCGTCTGGAGGGATTTATCGCCGCGGCAAACCTCACTTTTAAAAACACATGTGGCACGACGCATTTCGCCGGAGCCTAAACATCAGCTCGACTGCAGTGTATTGATGTAGCTTCCAGCCTCTGTGTGTCTGGAGGTCTGCACTAGTAGTTTTATACCAGTGATGAGTTTGACTGCAGACGTGGACCTTCGCATCATCGATTGAGTTTTAGCACTTTAACTTTGTTTCATAAAGTGATCTACAAATAAAGTTGATTCTGTTACCTAATAGATAGTAAGCACAATGAGACTTCAGACATAACCTGATATTCTCGTGTAGTAAAAGCACAGGTCAGACAAGAACCAGAATGGATGACGGACGGACGGACGGACGACTCACATCAAGTTGAGTTCTGCAGCCAATAAAAAACGAATCCATGTCAGGTAGTTCATCGTCTCCTTCAGCCCAATCCAGATGAACTGACTTCATCTGGCAGAGTGAATTGAATGTAACATGTAACAAAGATATATTTAATGACGTGAATTCACTGTGTTGATGAACAAAATATACATGTACATAAACAACAAGGGACAGTTATATGCAGTTATAGTTATATATAGTTATATACTGTATATTGTCTAATCCATGTGATTGTGATTATTTCTTATCGTTCCCGTCACTTCCCTCAGAACCACTTCACTTGTTAATCTGCTGAGGAAAACATCTCTCTTCTTGTCTGTGTTGCATTAAGGACTGGGAAAAACTCAGCACCCCCCCCTCCTCCTCCTCCTCTCCATTTACTCAGACATTCATGTACTTATTATTTCATAACAGTGTAAAGTATTATAGAGTATAATCCATCATGACCATCTGCTCTTTGCACCAAACGGAGCGACGATACGAACCCAGGTGAAAGCTCTGATCTACTGAGTTCACGTTCACCCGTTAAATCCACTTCAGTCATGAAAGGGAGATGAAAAATAATATCACTAAATATCACTTTTAAGCCTTGAGAGTACTGAGACAAGGTCTGTGCAGAAAGCAGTGTAAATACTCAGGGTATTGAAATACTTTGACATTATGTGTTATAATGGAAAGTAAATAATAATATTAGATTTGAGATTTAATAAACTGGAACCTTTTAACCACTGTGTTTACTATCAAGATAACGCCGAGCGTGTTGACAAAGTGTACATGAAAGCCCTGATAGTGAGTGAAGTCAACAAACTGATGATGTATCATTTGGGTTTATTTTAAGAAAAGACAATTGCAAAGTTACCTGAATGTTACATACATACACACAGACACAAGCTCACATTTGTACACACAGAGCGGGGGGTGGGGTCGGGGGGCTACTTGTCCTTCTCCTTCTCCTTCTTGTCCTTCTCAGCTTTGGCCTCCTCTGCTTCGTGCTTCTTTATCAACGCCTCCACTTCCTTCACCTTCAGCACCTTGATGCAGGTCTTGCCGTTCTCAGCGGGTCAGGGTGGCGATTTCCACTGAAATAACAGAACCAGACAGACAGACAGGCAGACAGACAGACAGACAGGCACGAACATGTCAGGGATAGGGACTCAAGTTTGCAACTCAAGTCACAAACAAATGGACTTCAGACTTGACTTGGACTCTAGATTACTGACTTGTGAACAGACACGTAAAAGAATGGCAGCATTGTATAACATATATCACATAATATTGTATAAAATGCTTTGAGTATTTTTCTGTTTAGATTGTGACTGATCGTATCGTATCAAACGTTAACACCTTTCAGCGTGTCTCTCCTGTATGATGCATTAACTAGTTGTGGTTCCTGTTCCTTCATTTCGGTCATCGGTGTTTTATAACCGATGCCTGATACATGCATGGTTAACTCATGACTTCATCAGGCCGGTGCATTTCTTAATATATAACCTGTTGTGGTCTGAACAGACTGAGACTTGGCTCAGACTTGTCCCCCACACACTCGAGACTTGACGTCCCTGGCACGTGTCCAAAGCGTGTTGCTGCAGGTTGGTCGTAACAACAAGACCGACCGGGTCCGCCCACGGTGCGTTGGTGCAATTACCGTAACAAACGACCGCTAGCCTTTATTTCAGTGGTATTATTATTGTGTCTCATTTCCCATGAACCCTGTTGCTTCCGGTCACAAAGAGGACATTACTAGTTGCTCCGTGCTACAACGTGGCACCGTGAAGGGTCTTTGGTTGACACAAATACATTAAGAGTTCATTTCCAAAAAGATGTGTTTTCATTTTGGAGGTAAGAAAATCATGACCTGTTCCTTGTTCAGTATCTCAACTTGACATTAAACTGCCCCCCCCACTCAAACTCTCACCTTTCTCTGCAGACAGCTTGCTGACATCCATGGTTTTGTTGAGCACTTTAACGGCGAGGGCCAGGGCTGAGGAAAGAGTCATCTCTCCCTCCTTGTAGTCCTGCTTCAGCATGGAGACGCAGGCCTAGGGGCGAGAGAGACGAGGTACAGTCACTCTCTCACTCTCTCTCTCAACACAACACAGACACTAGGAACCAAACCACCCGTGTTGTTAGGGTTGTAGGCTGCAGGTCGGGAGGCGGAGGGGTTTTTGCCTTCCGTGTTCACCTCAGTTTAGCCTTTTTTTGATCACTGGCAGCCTCTTCTGGTCCTGTATAGCTCACTGGGTCGAGCGTGGCACTAACACTGTCAGGGTTAGGGGTTTGTTGTGTGTTACAACCCTCTGCAGGCCTGCCTGTGAAAACCCACTTAGATGTGCGAATCCAACCATGAATCAGGCACAATTAGCTGCACCAAGACCCTAACACAGACTGTCTACAGGTTTCAGAAAGCCACATGCTACCTGGGAATTGAATTTAGGACCAATTTAACAGGCAAAATTTTAGAAAATAAAGCTGGAAAAACTATTTCCTACTGGACATAAACAAGGTTTGAATTTTGCACTATTAACCCTGTATGAATTCAAAAGCACAACACCTCTCCTAACTGTATTTAAGACGTTTTAAAACCTTTTAGAGCCATACCTTTAGATAAAACATGACCTTTTAGATAACGTTTAAGGACCCACAGATACCCTGAAACATGGACAGCACATTATATACACCAGGTAAAGGCTTTCACCCTACGCATGCTGAGTCAGCTCCTAATAGATCAAAGCATGTCTGTCTTCTGTGGTGGTTCAGTCATATTCATAACCACAACATGACCTCGTTCATCAAGTCTGTGGAGCAGCGCCCTCTAGTGTCCCTACACGGAACAGCATCTCCACGAGTCCCTCATCCTTGTCTCAAGGACACTGCACAAGCTGTCTGTTTTGTCTGGTTTCTGTATCAGACATCGTGTATTCCCTGCAACTACCGGCAAGCCAAAAACGACACCAGAAATAAAGTGCAGAAATGAAATGAATAAACACTAGACACAAGACACAGGAGTCATAAGGAACATCATCATCCATCAATAAAACAGTAAAATCAATACAACGGATCTCTGACCATCAAAACAACAAGAGGCAGATGAGCTGCCTGATGCGGTGCCATGATCACCACTAACCAGGTAACCAAGGGAAATGTTATGGAAAATAATGATGCAAGTGTGTTTCTAATGCATGTGTGTATACGTGTAGTCACAGTGGAAAACTACTGAGATGAGAGGAATGTGTGTGTGTTCTTTACTCCTTGACCTGGGAAATCACAAGGATGAGCAGGTCTTGGTGTCACAAGGATTGTGCACGATTGTTTAATGATTTGTTCGATCAGACCAGATAGGAGGGGACAACACGTGTACATTAGCGATATCATACTGAATGATTGTCCTAGAAAGACCCCATGACTGAAGGAGGCTTCAACATCCCATTACATCAGTCACGTGTATAAAAGCTCATTCTGCTACACCTCGGTGTGTGAAGTTTCAGCTGTGCTTGCAAACATTAAAGGCCTAAGAGACGAATATTGTATTATAGCTTTATTGAGCTGCTCTCACCAACTAGACAAAGTGCAATTGACTTAAATTACCACGACAGAAATAACAGAGTTCCTCCACTTGCCCTTGGGCATATGAAACGACCTTCAGAAGGATGGTCTCAGTTACCAATACCGAAAAAACCCCACAGCCAAAGAGCGCTGTGGTGCTCCTGTGTGACTTACAGCACTGTTGTTGCCGATGCAGGTGGCCTTCCAGCCCCCGTAGTTGCCACTGGGGTCGCTCTGGTAGAGCTGGAAGCCATAGTGCTTATCCCAGGCCATGTAGAGCAGGGAGACTCCAAACGGACGCTTTCCTGTTTACACACACACACATACTATCCCTTTAGTATCATAGTCATTGGGCCATTTCACATTCAATACAGTAAGAGTACAAATCTAGCGCTGCATAATTAACAATGTATAATCATTATGATTTTAATTCCCACAACTCATAATCATAGAATAATGGCAAATCACAACACTGACTAATTTAGAACGTCTGCTGGACTCAAGACGTTAATATAAGATACCCAACCATCAAGTGATCGTGATTAATAATCTTCATCACAACATCCAGCAAAATAATTGGGATTATCATTTTAGCCAGAGCCGTGCACCCTGAGGGCATTCCTACGTGCAACAAGTTAAAAAGCATCATTTGGCTGCCCTACGTGTCTCGGCTTTGGCTAAAGCAGAATGTAATGCTGCAGCCGTGTGGCCCCCTAGGTGGCGGTGTGGCAGCGTACCTCCAAACTGGGTGTAGGCCTGTTTGATGTCACACAGGGCGGTGACCAGCTGCTCACAGGGGATGGGCTCCTGGTACTGCAGCAGGTACCTGGGACCGGAGGCAGCAGGAGCATGGGTATCACATTCACATCGTACTCACATTCTTTCTATTTTGCAGCCAGGATTAAAAAGACTGGGCAGGAGGATGAGTAGGGATTTCCCTACTGGTAACTTTCCACCACCGAGCTCACCTCTGTGCTATCAGCCTCAGCTCATTGGTCAGTACGTTGGCGTCCGATGTAATTCCCGCCACACTGCATGCCATATCTCTGCAAGACAATAAGTGTAGGATGAGGCCAGCAGGACAAAAACAGTGAAAGACTGAGACTGGAAAGATACAACAATAACAAGGGCAGCGTTGTTCCATCTGTATGTTGGATCATAGGAACAGCCAACAACACACAGATCGATAAGTCATAGATTTCTTAATGTCACTTTAAATTTGTAGATCTGCAATCAACTGCTAACTTGTAAATCTGCCAATAGACAACATAGTAAGAATTCTTTCCAGCCAATAGGAGTTTTTAACACAATGAAGACGCCATACCTTTAACTTCAATACCTTCGTTTGTTCTATTCTATTTCTTCTGTAATGACCTGATTTCCCCCACAGGGACTCAAGTTTCATCTAATCCAACATACTACCAGTTCTGAAAACAGTAAAAACGAGTTAGGCCAAAGGCGGCAGTAACTCACTCGTTCAACTTGTAGATTTTCTCAGAGAAGAACACTTCGTCCAGCAGCTTGTGGATGTTCCTCCTCTCAGCGGCCAGCAGCACGCCGTCATTGGCTAAAATTCCCAGGCAGGTGCCGGCGTGGCCAATGGCTTCCATGGCATATTCTACCTGGTACAGACGCCCTGCCAACGATACACAGATGAAGATGAAGACGGGTGCTGTACACTGACTAGGCATCCAAAATGAATGTATCTGACAAAGAATAAACTAGAATATCTTCTACTAGAAGCAATCATGACTGCTGGTAACCACTGTTCTGTACAAACACGTAATCTATACATGTTAGTAATCCACCCCCCCCATATCCCTCAATTTAGTCTGCTTAATGTGTAGAAATTGACACCAGCACACATTTATAGAACCTCACCATTATTTCCATTATACTTTATTGTTATTTTTTTTAATATTCTCTCTGTGTGCTTATTTTCCATTTGTCTTTGTCCCAGCTGAATCCCATTACATTTTACCTAAATTTCCCCTTGGGGATCAATAAAGTTTTATGTTCCAAAGTCTTACCCTCTGGTGAGAAGATGGTTGTTCGCGAATCATATCGACGGGACTGAAAGAAAACAGAAGACAGATGAGAGCAAGTCGAGGCTTCTTCAACTTCAAAATGGCACTAAGCAGAAAATAAATCTATCAACCTCGTTAAATGTTCATGAAGCAAGTGAAACATCACGTTATTTCTTTTGCCACAGTACCACAATAAATGATCCAATACTACCAGCTACTAACATGATACTAACGTCCTGTTAATGGATGAACGCTCAATTTAAAATTAACCTTTTTTCTCTTGCTTAGTTCACTCACTATTTAAACAGTGAAACCTCTCTCCCACAGCCAGAGACCAGAGAACTGAGACTAGTCTGTATCATCAAGATGTAAAAATGAAGACGTGTTCTTGTCATAAAGCTGTCTTTAACTAAACCATGCAGTTTGTTCTATCACACCAACACTAAGAATTTTACAGTGAAAGTGAGCAGGTTTCCAATGATCCATCATCATTAGAGCCTGTTTCTATCTGCTCCACCATGGGAAGCCAGACTGAACAGGAGCACATAACCAATTCATCATTCAGCAATCATTCAGCACGTTTTGTCAAGGGAACTCACCATTCCTGGAGCCTGCAGTCAAATCCTGTAGCTAGAGAAGAAATATAAAGCACTATTAATCAAGTTCAACTGACTAATTTACTCTTGAAAAAGACAGTACATGGTTACAAGTTAATAGATTTGCTCGGTCATCTGCTTAGCTGTCTCTGATGCAGTGAAAGTGAAAGAGACAAATCTGAAAGTTGCTACTGTTTCTTAACTTAACGGTCGCGAACATTAAATGACATGAAAGGTTAAAGTCCTATAGAGTTGACTGTCAGAATATTTCAGCTCTCAAACTTATTCTTAGTCTTAGATTAACTCACACTCAAGTGAAGCCCAGCTAACGTTAGCACACCTGCTAACTAGGTAACATGTATGAAGCAGCAAAATTTGAGCTTGGTCACTTCAGGCTTTAGCTGGAAGTTACTCGCTCCATTTGTAAACCCTTTTCCATCACAATGTATACCGCAGAGCGCACAGTTAACTAAAACTGTACGATTTAGCTAAAATAAGAAAATAAGAGAAAAAGCGCTTACCACACAACTAACTTCACTTCTCCTGTTGCTGAGGGGCGCTGGTTGATGACGTCAGAGAAGAAACAAGAGCGCCCCTTAGAGTCAGCGCGCCCCCTGGTGGTATGGAATGGAATAGTTAGTAGTAACAGTAAAGGAGCACAGACACACATTACATTACATTACATTACAGTCATTTAGCAGACGCTTTTATCCAAAGCGACTTACAATAAGTGCATTCAACATAGGTAGGCAAGAAAACTACTAGTCACCAGAAATCGTAAGTGCATTTCCTTCCTAAACAAGCAACTAAGAGCATAACTAGTGTTAAGGTAAGAGTGCAATAAGTTAGCAACCTACTTTATCTTAAACAAATGAGACAAATAAGAGAATCAAATAAACAAGAGCTAAGACAAATAAGTGAACCAAATAAACAAGAGCCAATAAACAAGAGCTCAGACACATAATTGACGACAAATAGGCAAGGCTAAGAGGAAGGGTCAGGGTAGTGTTTCCTGAAGAGGTGGGTTTTCAGCCTGCGGCGAAAGATGGGCAGCGACTCTGCTGTCCTGACATCAGTGGGGAGTTCATTCCACCACTGTGGGGCCAGGACAGAGAAGAGCCGTGACCGTGTAGATCGGCCACAGGGACCTCTGAGCGACGGGGCAACCAGTCGCCTCGAGGCAGCAGAGCGAAGTGGTCGGGCGGGGGTGTAAGGCTTGACCATAGCCTGGAGGTAAGAAGGAGCTGTTCCTTTTACTGCCCTATAGGCTAGCACCAGGGTCTTGAACTGGATGCGAGCTGCTACAGGGAGCCAGTGTAGAGAACGGAGAAGGGTAGTTGTATGGGAGAACAAAAGGCTATAAGGCTATAAAACACTATTATGAGAATACTACTTACAGAAAATACATCTCAGAGTGCAAAGTGTATCTTCAACAATTACCAAATCTAAAAAAAAAAGAAAAAAAAAAGCCTGTAGTGTGGTTCGGGGTTCAATAGAGGGCGCTACATTGTAGTTACAGATTAGGATTTTTACTCTGTTGCCTGCCAATATATATACGTATACGTATACGTATATACATATATATATATGTATATATATAATAACTTCCAGTAGGTGGCACTATATGTTGTTCACACAGTGTAGGGTCAACATAGTGTGATGCATGGCAATGCACTATAGAGCCAAATGAAAACCATTATTAGTTCAGTATAGTACAATAATAGTGCAGTAATTCCACCTTTTTTTATTCCTTTTATCCTCTGCATGAAAGGTTTTATAACAATGTGATGAAAGTTGAGATTATAGAACTGTACATGTGCAAGCTCCTGTTACTTTAAAGCACTTTGGATTTATTTCAATTTCCAAGATAAAGCAGATCAAATTCACATCAGCACTAGAGTCATTATGAAGTTTGAAAACATTGCATAAGAGATTCAAGTTGAGACGCAGAGAAGGTGAACAGAAGAACTAGAATTTACCACAGTGACTGGTTCCACGTCCTTAATTTCCTGGGAGGCTCTAACCATGAACGTGGCAGCCTCTTTGCTCTCAGTGTTCAGATCCTGTCTGTTCTCTTTGAGGCCCTGTGGGTTTTTGAAAGGCCTCGGTCCTCAATCTGGCTTTGATGTCCCCGATGGCTTATACCGTGATTGCCCTGGCGACCAAGAAGCTGCCATCATGGTGAATCTTTCTGAAAGACGTGCAGCGAGGCATAGGGGCCAATGGACGATGCGTGCGTTTCCTCACTTTGACCACCAGGTGGAGACCTTGCCTTGAGTGGGCGTGTTGGTATGTCAATTGACCCAGGTGTGATTCCTGGACAGTGCAGTAAATCTCGTTTGGGGAAACCGATGTTGCACCATGTTTTAAGAGAGGAGGCAGTTTGGGCTCAACCCATTTTTCATTTTGGTTTTCACAATTTTTTGTATGTTGCATCTGTTGGTACAATATCACATATTACCCATGAACCATTTCTGGAGACTTTCCTTCCACGATGAGGACAAAAAGTGACACCTCTTCTAACAAAATGATTGACAACACAAATGTAAAACAAAAGAAAAGAAAAGCCTTTTGGTTGACTCTATATTGTATATAGCACTCTATATTTTAAAGACATTCAACGATATATCAGGTAGCGATTTATTTTTTGGATATAAAGCATTGTGTTGTTTCTAGTTTCAGGCTTTTCTCTCAGTTACACAAGCCAAGGTTGCCAGAGCCTGGCAGCTTACCTTGGGATTATCAAAAATAATCATATCCTTACATTGTTCTCCTGGGATTGGCGAAGGGCCATGGCGAGGCCGGAGCTGCAGCTGCAACACCTCAATAAACAACTCATAACACCACACTGTTTACCCAGAGACAAGGGGTGGATGGCATCTGGATTTATATGGTTGGCCCCTATGCGCGCTACAAAGTTGGCTCACAGATCCTCCGGGATGTGCCTGAAGACAGTTTATAACTCCTTCGGTATATTTATCTTCTGAAGGCCTCAGATTGTTCTCACTGCAGACTTCACATTTTTAACATTTGAGCCGAAACCAAATGATCCGCTCTGTTACTTTTTCAGGATTAATCCTTTTCAACAAACAGCCACATTGTTTTGACAACACGGGCTTACAGCTGAGTGATGGATGTGAGCTGTCCAATCTTCTCTGCCCTCTAATTGTTTGGTATCGCTGAAGGGGCTTATGTTGTAATCGTTATTTAGCTGGCAGGTCCGCTGGAAAGGGCTTTTTATTAGCCTCTATAAAGCTTAATGCAGAGGGTGGCCAGCGCCCAGGTGAAATATTGGAGGCTGGGGTGGCCAGCTACCCATCACCCTGAGGAGGATAGCCTGGCTGCACACACACACACACACACACACACACACTTTGCCAAACTCTTCCCTTAACAAATAAGCTTCAATTCCTAGAACACCAATATAATAAGCAACCAGTAGGAAGGAGGTCAGTGGTCAAAGCCACAGAGCCCATAAAGTAAAGAAGTGCTAGGTAAAGAAATAACTAGACGGGAGAAAGATCAAGTATAATGGAGTGTGTGTGTGTGTGTGTGTGTGTGTGTGGAGGGTGTTATTTAAACCTAAAGGTGGTAAACATCAAATATGGATGCTGGTTCCCAGGACCAGGACCTTGGATGGAGTCTGCTGTCTTCTCTTTGGGCTTTTCTTTTTCTCCGGTGGTCCAGGAGGTTTCTGGTGTTTTACCACCTCTACCCGTTCCGTCTCTTGGACTCAACATAGTACCGGTTTGTCCGGTTCCCTGTTACGAGAAAACATCGCGCTAGGCATGTGCTCGGTGACGAGTAGTTCTTCCAATACAAATTGTGTAATTTAGTCTTTCGGAAACTCAAAACAAAACTGATGGAATGGGAAACTACTGTTGTTTCCCAGAACCGAGACAGGGTGTCAGACAGGGTGTCACACAGGGTGTCATCTCAGTGTGAGCTGAAAGTGAATCATCATCAATATCATTTCAGTCCTTTAAACTACAATTTTGGGCTGCACACACACACACACACACACACACACTTAAAACACACAAGGCCCCTTGTTGCTACTGTCCCTGTTTTTGAGTAATTCCCAACATTTGTTCTGGTGTTCTGGTTGACAGACTCGGATCCTCCCGGCTTCGCCCTCCACCGTTTGAACCCTCCCCGTCTATCATCTCCCTTGGCCCACCTCTCGCCCTCAGCCAGCGTCTCGTTTTCTGTGCGAAGCGCCTGTCAGTTTGGACGCCGGTGCTGGCCTCGACTGCGCGCAGCGAGGGGCCTCTTGACACCGGGTAGCGTTCCAACTCTCAGAGCCAAAGGGGAGGATTTCCTTTTCAAAATGTCTGGCTGGTAAATATGTCACCGAGCTGGAAGCCGATCCCGCTAAAAAACAGGTGGGATGTTTTCAGACCCGCCAAGAGGAGCGAGATCGTTTTCTTCCCTCACCCACTTTGAGTGTCAGCGAAGGTATTGTCTGTCACATCTCACTGAGAGCGAGCAGACCCCGGAGCAGTTTCTGAGAGAGATTCACCAGAAAGTCACTCTGTGTATTATTTCTCATCGCCTCAAAGAGAGTTGAATTCCACCGAACTCACGGTGACAACGAACACGAGAAGACGGTGACCTTTCAACAGACAAATACATTTGATAGGAAGATGTGGTCGACGTTGGGACTGTTGACTCATGGGAAGGCATCCTTTGCACAACACCTTCTTGTCAACACACGCCTATAGAACCTGTTATCCGTTTCGATCAAAGTCTCCCCGTGAACCTTGTCATCGTTCTTACGCTGCCACACTGTAAATCCAGAAAAAATACTCAACTTGAAATATGAATTTGCTGGATCAATTTTCAACCAAAAGCAAAACTGGCAGATAAGAGCAGGGATCCTAGAAAACCTGGAAGAGTTGTGGAAATCCTGGAAAGGTTATGTAACATGTGCATATAGTTTTTGAAATATCTTTTTTCCAACCAGTGAAATGTTTTATTGTGAAGCTTGGCTGCTTGTTGAGCCACTTCCCCTGTGAGTAAAACCCCCCAATCAGAAACGTCCTGATAGTATCGGTCAGAAGACCTGGGACACACACGTCAGTTAGTCAACGTAAAAAAAAAAAGTGACATTTGCAACAAAGCCTCTGATAAATATTGGTCACGGAAATATGTGTTACGCAATAGTCTTGGAAAAGTCACAGTTTGATCATAACATCGTCTGGTTCAAACGGCACCGTGATGAATCGCTCCTCTTTCTGGGAACAAAGATCCAGCAGTCATCCTATAATCACATTATGGATGACTTGAAAGACGCTTTCTGTACGGCATCCTGTGTAGAAGCGGGGCTGAAAACCTCAACCTCAACTTGACATGGGTGAGGAGGAGGACGGGACCAGAGCTAACACTTACAGTTCTGGTCTTCATCCAGCTCTACTCCAGAGCAACTCACAATAAATGAAGTGATAAAATAAGATGAAGCTCCTCCACTGACATTACAAGCAACCTCTAATAAGGAGTCAGAGTCATACGGTCTGCAGGGTATGTAGGGTCTGTAGGATCCTAGCACTACCCTAGAATGACCACATGCATGGGTTAGGGTGGGTGCTAGGCAAAAGAATGAAAGCCAGGGAAAAGGTAGAAGAACTTCCCTACTTCCCAGAATTTCCCCCGGGTATCAATAAAGTATCTATCTATCTATCTATCTATCTGTCTATCTATCTATCTATCTTTCTATCTATCTATCTATCTATCTGTCTGTCTGTCTGTCTATCTATCTATCTATCTATCCGTCTATCTATCTATCTGTCTGTCTGTCTGTCTATCTATTTTAGAAGGATACTACACAAACATCTCAACTATAAGTGCCTATATAGTATATGAACGCTGTAGTGATCCCATAGGAGGTAATAAAATACCAGAGGACTCACTAGCAGCATCACAGACACACTGTAAGTCCCTGTATTATATATTATAGTAATATTATAATAATAAAAAGGGTTCAAGGAGGGAGGAGGGTTAGTGTGTGGGGGGTGTCATTAATTTTGGCCACACCCCATAACCATTTCGGCCTCGTGCTGAACGTCACTGTCTATGATTAATTGTAAATGAATCCATTCAAAATATGAACGCTGAAAGCAAAACGACAAAAACAAAAAACTAAATTAAACCCATTACAAATTCTTCACTGGAAAATTAATGACTGAATTTATGACTGTTATTTCACAGGAAAGTCCTCCCACCATCGCAACTCCCCCCACCATCGCAACTCCCACCCTACGGCGCGCGAGGACGCGCAATGCGGGTGCACGACTGCTTGCACCGATTGTAAGCTGAAAAAAAAGAGAGAGAGAGAGAGAGAGAGACACAGAGCCGAGATGTCGGAGAGCGACGTGACGGGAGGACTCAAAACAGCCCTGGAAAAAAATAAATAAAAGGAAAATTAAATTGGATTATCTACACAAACAACCAGAGCGCCGAGAGGCGGAGACGCACCGGGATACGTGGTGCGGACACATTGCGCACAGTCCAGTTTCCATGCGGTAAAATAAGACTGAGTTTTTGGAGAGTGGTTACCCTTCCTCGTCAGAAAACCGTATAGCGGGAGCTCGGGGAGGAGTGGATTCAAGCAACAGTAGAGGTAAGCCCGTTTTCCCTTCACGTCTCCGCTAACGTTGCTTTATTCCCCGCTAGAATATCAAGTCTGCCTATCAATAAAAACGGACCGTCCGTGGCCCGCGAGACGGACTGTCAAACCTCCCCGTCTCTGTCATTTTGTCATCAGTTGTAGCCCCGTGTCTCGTGCCTCACGGCCAGTCGGTGTGTCTCCGGGGACGAGAGGACACAACAACGCATTTTCTGAAAAAGCCACATAACTGAAAACATTCCCCTAATGCTTTGCGTGGCCAAAATAACCTCCAGCCGCGACGCGCGAGAGGGCTGCAGGCATCATCCCCCCCCCCCCCCTACCACCACCACCACCGATGCCTTCATAATGTCATGCTGTTTTCTTATATAATGCATCACTGCTGAAGTTACAGATGTTGCATTATATTCGTGGACGCGCATCGGGGGCTCCGGTTTACGTCTGCAGCGTGTTGGACGTGATGCAGAAGGGCGAGCGGCAGTTAACATGACGCATCGGTTTTGCACGGGATACCGTGTCCGGACCGGTGACAGTCCGTGTCGCGGGGGGGGGGCTGGAGCGCTTAATGGAAAGTAATTGCGTTGTCCTGATGTTGGAAAGGCTGCAGAGGTACAGTACACCGGGGCTCGTGCTATTGTACTCGCATAGCGCTGCGTGGTGAAGCTTTGCTGTGGCGTTTTCAGGGAGACGGGTTGCATCACGCTCGTGCCTAATGGGGCTTGGTTGGGTTTTTCCCATGGGACCGGACGGGCTGTACATTGGGACGTCCAGCTGCTGTGCGTTTCCAATTAACCACTGCTGATTAATGTGGATGGTAAATGAAAGGTGGGGAAGCTAGGACCTCCAGTCTGCAGCCGTCATGAAGACTATCCTCATAAAACCACGTATCATAATGTACATAGATTTACACCATAGAGATTTGTGTCAGTCACAAAAGATGGGTATTCTGGGTATTTGAGTTTTAGACACATCAGGTCAACTTTTTGTGCTTTAAAAGACATACAGGGTTACAAAACAGCGTGGAACATCAACAGCAAAATTAAGAGGTAAAGGAAATAAGAGTGCAGTTATAAGCACAATAAAAGCAATAGAGCATGAAAGAACATGTCAGACACAATAAAAAGCCTATAAATAAAAATAGCTGAGGGGGATTTACCCTCCACTAACTCTGTGCTTCTATGTGAATTGATGCCGCTGCTTAGTTTAACTCCATAAATGCAGCGATGGGATAATTGTATTTCTCTGAAGGAGCCCAGCTGAGCAGACATGCTTAAACAGGCCCACATGGCCTCGGCCAGACCACCTCCCTCAGCCCACTGTCCCAAATGGGAGAAGGCCTCAAGAGGAGACCCACCCTTGTCCGAGTGCCTGCGTTGAGCAACGGCAGCCGCATGTCACGAGTCAAGAAATACCACAATGATGTCATTCTCCGGCGGCGGGGGTTAAACCGGCATGGGGCTGAAGTCATTACGGTGTACATGCGAGGAAGGATCAGATAACCGCTTCACAACTACGTCTCTGTGGCTCAAGTTCAGCCGATGCATCGTGAGCGCGGCGCTGGCGGCTCTGTCAACGGAGAGCTCCCTTGTTGTGATGTCAACCTGGCTGGCGTGAACATTTCATCCGGGTTATTATGTAAGTGGGGAAACGTAAAGCCCTTGAGAACGGGGAACTGAAAACATCGCCTTGACGGCTCCAGGGGCCCCGGCTGGCTAATGCAGTTGACATGCAGCTCAAAAGTAGCCCAGAAACGTCTCGTCGTGAAAGCGCGACATGAGGACGTCGGCGGCAGCAGATCTCCCGCACACCTCTTTTACAGATGATGCAGTAATTGGCCCGCTGAGCGTCAACTGTGAATGCGACTCTCTATTCAGGCACAGCCAATAGCAACACCTTGACAACAATAAGGCACAAGGTTTAAGCTGATTTAACAGGAATACGATGCATTTGAACAACTCAGGAAATGGTTGGATAGCGTTGGGTTACCAGAGGTTATGAGGAGCAGCCATGAAGAAAAGGACAAGACTATGTTGTTATCTATGTGTGTTATATCTTCCCTTCCTCCACGGTCTTTATTCCATTTTCATGCTTTTCTTGTTGCTCTTTCAACATGGCGGCGTGTCCATCGCAACCGCTGGGACCCGCTTTCCAAACATTTGTGGACAGGCCTCTCGTGCCGAGGCCCAGAGCTGCTCATGCACTATTTCTGAACACGATGGACTCAGAAACAAGAGAACCGTTGATCTCGTTGGTGCACGGTGCAGTTCCACTTGACCGACCGTCCTGGTTACTGTCCCAGGCTTCTCTTTCCTCCTCCTTGTCAATTGATTCACTATGGTGCATTGACAGATCAGAGGGCGGGGCAGGGGGCGGGACAAGCTCCTCTCTTGTCTCTGGGTAAAAACAATAGTGAGCGTTCACTATCAGAGGTGCAGACTATCCACTTTAATTACTATCACAACATCCCCCCACAGATTTATCGTAATCTACAAACTGATGGTATCTGTGGGTAGTAGACCACGCTGATGCTAAGCTGGTCCACACATTTAGGGAGAGGCTGTAGAGCGCGCCCGGCGTGCATCACTCAACTGTTGGAAGTCATCTGAATCGTGGTGCGAGCCCACGGGCCCACATGTCTGTCGACCACTGCAACTGATGGCATTGAGAAAATGGTTTTGTTAAATGCGGCTGGTCACACCCGTTTGGTTCCAGCTGACATCATGGCTGAGGCACTATGAATGTATCCTAGTCTGTACAGTGGGTGGGAGCCGCCGCAGAAATCCCCCTTCATGCACTTCCTGCATCGTTCCTGCATTAGTACCGTATCCAATTCTTTACTTAATAAGTACATCTAATCTAGTCTAATCTGGGCACGGGAAGAAACATGTTGTTCTACCATTCTTCCATAAAAGGTTGTTTTATAAATGTATTACTTATTGAAAGGTTCGACATTTCAAATTAGTATTATCTGAAAAAACATATATATTGAGTCCTTATAGTTTCCATATTCTCAGCCTGTCTACTGTATTATATAAGCATCGTTTAACTGGTTGGATCAAGGGAAGCGTTACCCAACCCGATATTTACCTTTCATCATAATGATTTATCTGACTCTCATGCCGAGCGGCTTCTGTATCCGGGTTCAATTACACACCGGTTGGCACCAGATCTTCATGCCCTTGCTCGACTCGTAGACTCATGCGCAAACTTGCTTCTGCAAACGCTCAAGGCTGCACGTAAGACAATACCAGGATGAGGTCAGTGTCTTGCTGCTATATGCATCTGCAACCAGGTGTATTTATAGAGCCGCCCAACAAGGGGAGGGGCGTCTTTGTCCTTCGACACAGTCAAGGGGACGTGAGAAGATACCGAACTAGTCAGGTTTTTCAAGTGTGACTGTTGCGGCTAGTCAGGTTTCCATTTTCCCAGGTTAGTTTGACAACATGTCTGATGCCTGGGAAAGACTCAACAAGGTTTGTCTGTATTACGGTGGCGGATGCTTCCCTTGGTCAAACCTGCTTTTTTTTTGTGTGATAAATGGCAACGAGAATAATGTTTTTCTTCAAATCACTTTCTTCAATTTATCCAGGGAAGATTGACTGAGCATGCATGGTCTTTTTTTCAGCAACACCCGGGTTACACACATTCACAGTCTTGGTCACAGTTGGTCAGGGAGCAGCTAGATGGTGTCTCCTCCTCTTCTATGATGGGTTTCTCCCTGTTTGATTCTGAGGGGCTGACGTCAGACTCCATTGTAGCCACCAACCAACCTTCACCAATAGCTGTTGTTTCTGTGTTTAAAATGTTTTAGGGTGGATTTTTCTTTTTCGATCAAAGGACACATCACCAGTTGTCTCATGTCTCATCCACTTTCCCCTCCGCCACCCGCGTTTTCCCAGGCGGTCTGGGATTTGAGGTTGGCGTCCTCCTGGTCACAAGCATGCTTCCCCTGACCCCGAGGCTATCATCCTCCCAAACCGATCTGTAATCATGTGTAGAGCATGTGTACGTTTGGATCAGGTGATCGCAGATTCCCAGCAGGGAAAACAAAAAGATTCTGTGCACATATGACAAAAGATCAAAAAACGACATCATATGTGGCTCTTTTTACTGCAAACCTTTTAAAACATCGACACAATCTGCTGGACTGTTCAGCGGCGACCTGCCGGCCCGGTGGCCTGCAGCGCTCTGTGACTCTCATGTGACGAGACGAGCCCAGCGGCCCGGCGGTCAGAGTGATTTGTCATGACGTGACAGATTGACCTTGTTGATGCTCTGATGGATCGTGTCTTGCGAGTGTGTTGTGGCGGTCAGACCTATCGGGCGCAGTTTGACTCAAGACGAGCGTGACCCGTAGACGCCGGGTTCTGTGAAGCCGTCCGCTAATTGCTAAACACATTCCTCGTTCCTGTTTTTGCATTTTCTTTTGAGAACAGAACTCAAAGCCAAATCCAAGAAAACAGCACGACAGGCGACAAGAAATCGTACAGCTGGCTGTCCAAGGACATTAAAATCATTTCTTTCCGCAGCCTTCTTCAAAGGAGTTGCTACAGATTGTTAGCATGATAGCAGAACTCCATTTGATTCCAACATGGCCCGATTCCTAGCAGGGCGCTGCTTCTTGTTTGTTGTTCTTTCAGCGGTTCAAAGCCGAGGCCCTCTGTGAGTTTCTGCATCCATTATGGTTCCTCACATCTCCCTGTATTATTCATTTAACCTTGCGCTGTCACCGCTTTAGGCTCACGAAGCGCTCAGAGGCTTTTCTCGTCGTCGTCAAATCCGCGCGTCTCCGCGTTGTCGCCGTAGCCGTTTTTGACGTGGAGAATCGGAGCACTTGGCAGAATTGTGTTTCTTGCGTCAGGCGGCAGCTGGCGAGGGCATGGATCAGTCCCCTGGCGCTACCCCCAGGGGGCAGAGAGCAGCCAGCGGCGTCGCCATGTTCCCCTCCGTCCTGCATGGCTGGTTACAGATGGAGGGAGAGACTACGGGAGATGATGAAGAGCGGAGTGAAGGCATTAAAACATGTTGAGGGATTCCTTTGAATGAATGAGTCAGACCCTCAGATTAGGATTAGGCTAATGGGATGTGGTAGTGCTATCAAGTCCTACATGTAGAATCACACTGATAGTTGTGTTAGTCATAGTCATCATCATGTCTAGATGCCTCTCGGATGAGGAAATCTAGGCAGTTGTCTGTTTTTGGGTGGTTTAGTGGGTAGATTCATTCATATCACCCTGGTTCAAGAGTCCCCACAAGCCCCAGCGGTGCAGCGCTATAGCTGACCCTTTGTTTATTGACTCTGGAGGCTTTCTTTTCTTCTGTTTCGAGCATGAGTCTGCAGCTCAGCATCGCTAGAAGCCAAACCCTGTCTGGCGTGACTGGACGGCAGCCTCAGACAGCCCACAGAAAACAATAGCAGGAGACTCACAGGATGTGATGCACAATTGTAGTCTGAAATTGTCAAATTGTCTATTTATTCCCGGTGGGAGGTGCTGTGAAGCCGAATCAAGTCTCGTTCGCGTTCGCTAACGAGGTTTATAAAATGTGACGGGAAAGACGAGGCCAAATGCTTCCACTTAAAAAGCTCCGGTGAATGTAGGCGGTCCGTATTAGCCCTCGCTCTGCGGCTGATGCTGACGCTTGCATTGTTTGTCTCCCGGCATTGCCAGCAGATTGATGGAGCTGTTCTTCGGATTGACAGATGTAGCGCAGCCCCCCGCACTCCTGCAGCCAGCGCAGCCCGCCTGTGAAACGCCTGCGAGGGTAAATCAAGAGCAAGAAAAACTCTCGCCTCTCCGCAATTAGCACCGTGTCATTTGGGGTTCGGAGGCAGCCGATAATGTCACATTTCTGGTGCGTCTGTGGTTCGGTCCCTCAACACATTTTGACAGGGTGCCCGCAGACTTGGGAGGCGACGTTATTTAGCACTTGTGTCACTTCCACCAGGGCTGAGTTGCTGTCCTTTTTTTTTTTTTTTAATGGCCGCTTGTCTCATGTCGTCGGGGAGAGGTTGAGTCGGCCTGCGCTGCCCCGTCAGTCTGAGAGCAGCAGCATCTGGATCGAGTCGCCGTGGATCGGCCCCGGGTCTCGAGTCCGAGCCAAGTGACGCCCTGCAGACGACACGCACGCAACAGGAACACACGCAGGAAGAACGCAGGCAGACGCACACGTGACCCGCTGTCTGCAGCCGCCGTGCTGTGATGTACTGTCGGCATTGTGCGTGTGTGTGTGTGTGTGTGTGTGAGTGTGACAGTAGTAGGGTGGTGGCCAGTGCTAGAACAAAGCAGTCTGCGACCAGTGGACTTGGGTGTGGCGCACTTAGCATGATGGAGCACCAATGTAATCTTGTCGCTCTCTCTCTCTCTCTCTCTCTCTGTCTCTCTCTCTGTGGCTCTCTGTCTCCCCGTCTCTCTCTATCTGTCTCTCTCTCTGTCTGTCTCTCTCTCTCTCTCTCTCTCTCTCTCTCTCTCTCTCTCTCTCTGTCTCATTCTCTGTCTCCCCGTCTCTCTCTCTGTCTCTTTGTCTCCCCGTCTCTCCGTCTCTGTGTCTCTCTCTCTCTCTCTCTCTCTCTCTCTCTCTCTCTCTCTCTCTGTGGCTCTCTGACTCCCCGTCTCTCTCTCTGTGGCTCTCTGTCTCATTCTCTGTCTCCCCGTCTCTCTCTCTGTCTCTTTGTCTCCCCGTCTCTCCGTCTCTGTGTCTCTCTCTCTCTGTCTCTCTCTCTATTGCTCTGTCTCTTCCCATCTCTCTCTTTGTCTCTCTCCGTCTCTCTCTCTGTCTCTAACTCTGTCTTTGTCTCTCTGTCTCTCCGTCTCTCTCTCTGTCTCTCAATTCAATTCATTTTACAGGAAATTCAGATATACATACAATATATTAAGTACTCTCTCTCTCTCTCTCTCTCTCTCTCTTTGTCTCCCCATCTCTCCGTCTCTGTGTCTCTCTCTCTCTCTCTCTCTCTCTCTTCCTGTCACTCCGTCTCTCTCTCTCTCTCTCTCTCTTGCTCTCTCTCTCTCTGTCTCTTTGTCTCTCTGTCTCTCCCTCCCTGTCTCTCACTCTGTCTTTGTCTCTCTCTCTCTCTCTCTCTCTGTCTCTCCCTGTCTCTCTCTGTCACTCCGTCTCTCTCTCTCTCTCTGTCTCTCCCTCCCTGTCTCTCACTCTGTCTTTGTCTCTCTCTCTCTCTCTCTCTCTGTCTCTCCCTGTCTCTCTCTGTCACTCCGTCTCTCTCTCTCTCTCTCTCTCTCTCTCTCTCGCTCTCTCTCTCTCTGTCTGTCTCTTTGTCTCTCTGTCTCTCCCTCCCTGTCTCTCACTCTGTCTTTGTCTCTCTCTCTCTCTCTCTGTCTCTCTCTGTCTCTCTCTGTCACTCCGTCTCTCTCTCTCTCTCTCGCTCTCTCTCTCTCTGTCTGTCTCTCTCTCTCTCTCTCTCTCTCTCTCCCTGTCTCTCTCTGTCACTCCGTCTCTCTCTCTCTCCCTCTCTCTCTCTTTCTCCCCATGTCTCTGTGTTGTTGTTTCACCACAAAAATCACAGCGTTTTCCTTGAAATCTCCACATAGTTTCCCTCTGTCTTGCTCCACTACAGCTTAGTCATCCTGCCAAGGTTGTGTCCTGCCGTCTGTCCTACTTGGTGGGCGACGCTAAACTGGGACGCCACAATACGGATATAGCAGGTAGCAGTCGGAGGCTCAGTGGGCAGAGGAACGCGCTGCGTGAATGGGATGCCGCGGGTTCGAATGTGGCGTACGGCTTACCTCCGGTCTATTTCCTGTCTCTGTCCCTCACTGTGTCCGAAGAAGAAGAATTTGTGACAGGGTGGCGTAGTGGTGAGACGGACCACTCTGTAACTTGAACGGTCACAGGTTCGATTCCTCCCAACAGCCTGTCAACAACAAGACACTGAACCTCCAACCTGCTCGCTCTCTGGATAAGAGTATACCCAGTTTATCTGTTAGCATGTGGTCAAAACGTCCTGGGTTTCGGTCCCGTGTCGTCATCCCCACTTCCTGTTGTCCTCTACTAAGTTGTTAATAAAGCCATCATTAGTTGGGTTCAAAGCCCAGCTCCTCTTCCTGCTCTCCATATCACAGACCATTCATCCATTCAGGCTTGTGCTCCCGGCTACACACCTCCTCAACAGTTGCTAGGAGACACACACACATCAACACACACACACACACACACACACACACAAACACACTGAAATAAGCCACTATTTCATAATAATAATGGTCACTTCACTAGCGCTAATGCTAGTTAGCTCCGTAAACGTGTGTGTTGTGTTCATGAGCTCAGAAGCAGCACAAGGTTAGGCTGTTGTCTTTCCATTGACGGTGGCGGTGCCGAGGAAGACGAGGAAGATGAACAAATCTATATTCTTCTTCTATCCAGGTTTGTGCTGCTTTACTGGCTTTCAGTCCTCTTACATTTCAGCAACTACTTTTTTTTTTTGAAGAAACCCAACATCTCCAATTTTCCCATTGTTTTTTTCCTGTATTGACAGCTCAGTTTGTCCACCGCATGTAGAAAAGTCTTCCTGACTGAGCTATCGAGGAGGCATTGTAGTGTTAACGGGCCTCAGCGGGGGAAGTTATTTAATTTTGTCTCAGTTGCTTGAAGGCTGACTTGGGACTCGGGGAAAGCTGACTCGAGATGATATTTATAACATTATGAGACTATCGGCTCTCTTTTCCATCCGTCATGAGTGAAAAGGGAACGGACGTGAACAAGCTCTCACATGACAGCAATAAAATAGAGACTTGTTAACAACAAAGAGTTGCACAGTGACGCAACCTGGCATGAGGACAGCAGACTATGGACATTATCCCTCTACATGTGGAGTGTTGAATTTCAAAATAAGATGCCCGCCATTTGAAAGAAGTGACAACTACTCTTACTCTTACATTACCGTCTTCATATATAGCGGTGTGCATTCGAGCGTCGTCACTAACGAGTAGCGGCAGCAGAAGCTAATCGGCAGCGCTACCTTCTCATCTGGAACAATGATGAAAGCTGTGAAACCAGCCTCAAACGGGGCGCCCTCATTGGCTGAGGTGGAATGAAGGGAGGCGGGCGATTGGCTCGTGGTTTCCAAGGAGCCGCGTTGTGGTTGGCTGTTGTCACGGCGCTGAACAGTCTCACCCGAGAGTGTGTGTGAACAGGGGTGAGGGCTGGGTAGCTGAGTGTGTGTGTGTGTGTGTGTGTGTGTGTGTGTGTGTGTAAATTGAAGTTTATGTCAAGGTGAGCACAGTGGGGTTTAATTTAGTCAGAGCAGGGTGTGAAAGCCACCCCACTGTGGCTACATGAGTGTGAATGAAGGGTGTTTGAGCCATGACACATTTTTCACACACATGCACACACACAGAGCCTGGATATCTATCTGTGTGTGTGTGTGTGTGCTTGTAGTCAAGTCAATCTCATCAGTTCATATATTGTTAGCGCCCCCCCCCCCCCCCCCCATGCCCTCCCTTGGCATTCAATGGATTTTGTGTCATCACGGTGTGTCGTTATGTGTGTGTGTGTGTGTTTGGGAAGCCAGCAACAAGGTGTGTCCACGGTGTGTCTGAAAAAGACGGGTTGTGGTTGAAACGTTGCCGGATAACCCCCCAGAGAGCATGAACCCAGCGAGGGGAATCTTTCTCTGATATCCACTCGGTGTCATTGCCAACTCCCCCAGCCAGGTCGCGTCTGAGCCCCCTCCTCTCCACAAACCTGTACAAAAACAATACAAAACTGAGAGAGAGAGAGAGAGAGAGAGAGAGAGAGAGAGAGAGAGAGAGAGAGAGAGAGAGAGAGAGAGAGAGAGAGAGAGAGAGAGAGAGAGAGAGAGAGAGAGAGAGAGAGAGAGAGAGAGAGAGAGAGAGAGAGAGAGAGAGAGAGAGAGAGAGAGAGAGAGAGAGAATTTGAACAGGATCTTCTTTTTTGTCTCTGGGATGATTTTTCTTTTTAATGAAAATGTTACCTAGTGGATCTTTAAAGTGGTAATCTGCAATATGAGTTTTTAGTCTCCATCCATCACTGAGCGCTCATTGCTTCCCAGAGATCACCTGTCAATCAAACTGCGCGGCCAATACTCTGACATCTTTTTCTTTGGATTTTCTGTTGATGAAGTTTTATTCCAACCAAACCCTGAAATGTAAAACGCATCACTTCCTGTGCACCAGAAGATTTTACCCAGGAAAGACTTAGCCGACACCGGGTGTTTAGAACAGCATCACGATTCTGTTAAACCAACATTTATTTTTAATACATTTAAAAAAAAAAAAAAAAAATCCAAATTTTTTTCTAAGGAAATTGAAAGCTCCTCCTCCTCCTCCTCCTCCTCCTCCTCGGGCCGGCCCACTGTCCGACCCTGAGTGACTGACAGTTGATTAGGTGGTCAGACTGAGGAGGGAAGCCGAGCAGCTGCTGCCAGAGAGAAAACAATCAGCGAGTTACACACTGGCCTCTAAGTGGATTTGGAGGCTGAGAGGGAGGGGGGGGGGGGGGGGGGGGGCGTCTGCACTACACGTCTGGATTGTCTTGTTGTGTGTGTGTGTGTGAATAGACGGTGCCTTTGTTTCAAGAGCCGGTTTGTGTGTGTGTGTGTGTGGCTGCACAGTGATTTGGTCTCCCCGACAATCTGTGTGTGTGTGTGTGTGTGTGTTAAGATAAGATAAGATGAAACTTTAATGATTGCCGTTGGGAAATTGGGTCACGGCAGCTGCAGGTAGTGATAGAAGATGTTAGTATAAATACTAATATAGTGAAGGGATGTTATATAAACACACCTGACAATCTGAATATGAGAACGTGTGAAGTAGTGTGTATGATGTAAAGAACGGATTACAGCATTATTATTATTATTATTATTATTGCAAATACAAAAGATAAACCTCCAAACTGTTTCCTCTTTCACAGTTTCTATTTTGGTATATTTTCATAGTCTGCGGTTCTGCTTCTCTTTTCACATTCATGCATTTCCCTTAACGTGGTCTGGTGTTGGGTGTGAATAACCTGTCTGTCTGTCTGTCTGTCTGTCTGTCTGTCTGTCTGTGTGCGTGCGTGCGTGCGTGCGTGCGTGCGTGTGCGTGTGTGTTAGACCTACCTGTGTATGGTTGATTTAGCCTAACCTGAGCTCTTATTGGTCAAACAAACATGAATTTGTTTCTGAGCAGAAGGATATTAGTGTCTCTATAGATAACACTCAAAGCTAACTTACAGTGTGTGTGTGTGTGTGTGTGTGTGTGTGTGTGTGTGTGTGTGTGTCTACAGTGGTAACCATTGTAGAAATCCCCTTTCATGCATTTATACTGCATTTATACTGCAGAAGTCTCTCTTGGATGTTATAGAACCAAAATGTGACTTTTCCAATCACTTGGTGTTGGATGGAAGAGAAGAGCAGCAGTAGTTCAGTAACTGGTTGTAATGGTTACGTCTCCATGATGGTTAGTCAGTGGTTTGGTTGCAGCACAATGTGACGTATCCTGTAGTTATATTTATCTGTGTGTGTGTGTGTGTGTGTGTGTGTGTGTGTGTGTGTGTCATCTAGAGAGTGATGGGGGTTAGCTGTTAAAGGAAATGAGAAGAGTTCTCTCTCTCTCTCTCTCTCTCTCTCTCTCTCTCTCTCTCTCTCTCTCTCTCTCTCTCTCTCTCTCTTTATCTCTCAATTAATTAAATTAAATTAAAATCTGCTTCATTGAATGTTGCTAAAGCAAAACAATACATCAATACAGGCAATTAAACAATCAATAAATATCAGATATCTGTTATTAGTATGTGTCTCTCTCTCTCTCTCTCTTCTCTTTCTCTCTCTCTCTCAATTTGCGTTCTTGGCATGATTGTGTTTCTGATCAAATCCCTGCCATCACTTCACTGCATTTAGTTTCCTGGCTACTTTCTGTATTTCACCCAAACAACGCAACACGTTCCACATGAGCGAAGTGGGCCGGTTCACCATGTGGGCTCCGCGGTGAAGCCGACTTCCTCTCTGTTCCCCCGTCCCGTCCCTACATGATTTATTGATGAGGATGTAATCGTCTTTTTTGTTCACGGCGTGGATTCACACACGTCTTGTGTATTATTCATCTCTGTGTGTTGAAAATCCACCGTGTGTGTGTATGCATGCATGCTTGCGTGTCCATGTTTGAACCAACGTGGTTACGTGCAGCCTCCTGTGTACCATCATGTACATCAGTTGTGTGTGTGTGTGTGTGTGTGTGTGTGTGTGTGTGTGTGTGTGTGTGTGTGTGTGTGGTGAGCACCTTTTGGTCCCCAGCCACCCTTTTCTTTGACACGTGCCCCCAGGCTCATCCTTGCTGGGAGTTGTGTTTGGCCTAATGGCTGCATTCTTAAGACTAAATGGAGTGTACCTAATCCATGCCAATGATATACACACACACACACACACACACACACACACACACACACAGAGATCATGTCTTCCCTCAGGGCCCTCTGTGTGTGCAGACTGGTGGGCATTGCTAGAGCCAGACCCTCTGCAGCCTTTTAAATGTCACAGTGTTAGCGTGTTAGCGTCCCGTTAGCCTGGCCGCCGGCCCTGCAGCCTCGTTACGGTACTGAAAGCGTATTTGAGCGTCTCTGACATCATCCGTCGGGATTTGGCGTCGCTGGCTGTAGAATTTGACGCTACTTTTGTTTTTTTTCCCCTTCTCTCAGCTGGATCTGTGTTAGCCACCGATTTCATTTTTTTTTTCTAGTTGACAGAAAACAGACATTTGCTCTGCAGGCGACATGAGGGTTGAAAAACATCCCTTGGTTTGTTGGGCGGGTCGAGTAGCAGAGAGCATATAGCCAAGCGTTTCTCTGTTATAATCCCGGAGGATTCAGTTCCTCTCTGTGATGGTCATATCTAATCTGTGCAGGATTGGGCCGGAGGGCAGAGGGGCTGATCCAGCCAGGACTGTCGCCATGGTTACCTCAGACCATAGACATTTATTGGTTGAGGCGTCTGGTTTCAGGAATAGCATAATGAGATGTTTGTAAAGGGTTTCTGTCGATAAACGAGTATTTCACCCCCTGTTGACCTGCCCGTCTGATCCCACCACTGCCTGTGTTTCCCTTTTTCAAATCATTTTTCTTAGAGATTATGTTGTCGTATTTCAAAATGTCCACAAATGCACAAGCACGTTGATGTTCAGTCCGTTGCATGAGTCTCCATTGGTTGTAGCTGGTGGCGACTCTGAGGTGAGGTAGACTCAATGCAGCTTTGTGTGCATGGAAGACTGAGTACAGTAACCGTACAGTCTAACACACACACACAGCGGCGGCCCCTGTCAGGGGGATTTACGTCAACAGCCTTCAACTGTATGGCTGTGAAAGCATTCGCAGCAGAGGTAAATCCTCTGCATGAGTTCGTTTGGGGCCTGAGTGAGTAACTGTAGCCACCGCCGCTGATCTTCGTCGAGGTAAGTTCTTGATTGATGACCCTGTTTGGAGACATCTTCGCCACGGAGCCTTTTGTCGCACCTCGTAGCCTCTAGGGTCCGAACATAACACCGTCTCTACAGCGCCGCCGCACATCTATCAATGATGGGATGCAGCGGCGCGTTCAGCGCCAGAGGTCCTCACTTAATAACATAATCACTTGGCCATGAAGGGAGGATGAGCGAGGTTATCGGCTCCAGATTCAACTACTGGCTCTGCTCCCGTAGCCCTGAAACTGAGACCCGATGTGTCCGGGACATATCGCTGATGGAATTGACTCAATGTGTTATCTTTGAGTGAATGTCGAAGAGTAAACGCTCCATCTTTCTGTTCCTCTCACTTTGCAAAGACAGTTATACGACCCCGCGCCCCAGAAAGAGACGGTTACTGTTATGGCAGATTGGACGCTTTGGAACACAACCTCCCGTAGATCATCCCACCGTTGGCCTCAATCTGAGTAACAAGCAGAAGGAAAAATAGAACAAAGGAGAATAATGGGGGAGATTTACAGTTACCCAATCCAGCTGAACACTGCTCTGCACTGGACCTCTTTCTGCGGGGAGACTATCAGTGGTGCCTCGCCAAAGAGATCGCCGGTGACTACGTTGGGGATGTTATGCACCAGATTGTCGCACTGGCAAAACGCTGTGCGGATCAAAGGCAGTAATGTGGGACATGAGGACAGTCATGCCTGCAGCCCGGGGGGGCTTTGGACTGAGGAGAGCGTTTGTTTCTCAAGGCCCTTCCTGCGGGCGGGGCTAGGGTTGTTTTTTGCTTTTGAAACCATTTTGCGAGCTTTGGTCTCTGAAAGCGGTCGATTGTTTCCCTCTTGCGTTCTGACGGTTTCATTTGTAACGCCGCCGCTGCACTGCTGCCTCGACACTCACATCTGCACTTGACGGTCGTATTTTTCTGCTTGTTTCCACCCGCTCTCCCCCCCCCGCCTGACCTTGCAGTGCACTGCAGCAGCAGCAGAGACAACAATGCAGCTCGTCTAGGAGGCTGCCCGGTGATGTAGGCCGCACTGCATGTTCAGACAGAGCTCTCGGGTTTCACGGGGGTTTGATATCTCAGGAAGCTTTAACAGTAGCTGAGTTGTCGCTGCGGATCGGAAAAAAGCTTTTGAGGTCGAGAGCGCGAGGCCTCGGGAGTGGGAGGCGGGTCAAAAACAGTGAAGTAGGAAGAGGAAATACGATAATCTTGCTGGCCCCTGTATTTAAACTCCCCATCACAGGAAACGATTCATCTCACCAGGGAGCTCTGCGGCTGACAACTCTTAGGTGGAAGTGAAAGTGACCACGGCGCTGAACGTGTCACGATGCACCAGAAAAAAAAAAAAGAGAACCTTGAAACATCTTCCTCTTCCCCCGACGGGAGAGTCGTTGCTTTGTTGGATTTCGAGGGGAAGGTGGGAGGAAAACCGAGAGCTGAAATACACTCCTACTATGTGTGCATGAGAGGGAGAGCGGAAAAACAGGGAGCAAGATGATGTGAGTGGCTGCCAGTCTACAGCAGCAAAGCCCTTGCATTGTTATTGCGACCAGCCTTGCTGAAATGCGCCGTCTGGTACACACACAATAGGTCGGGCTGAGGCAAACAATACAGGCCTTTCCTCAGAAAACAAATCAAAACATTCACCAACCTTTCTTGGAAACGGTTCCACATACAGTCGGTCTCCCTTAATGAAACACCTCACTTTGTTGCAACTGTGTTTTGAGAAGTGGCCACAGGACCGGGGGGGGGGGGGAGTCCACGTTGTCACCTTGTGTATGGAGTCCTGCTGAGCGTCAGAGGTCAAGGCTGGGATCTGTGTGTTAACAAGCCCATAGACACTAAGGTGGCCTCAGGTTGGATGAGGTCCAGACAGCAACAATACTGAATACTTCAATCCCTCAATTGGTGTGGTGGATATAATGGTTTAAGTTTCATATGAATGTAAGCTTCAGCGGTCTCAGTCACGTTGGTCCTCTACCTCAACAATTGAGATTTATTTGTTATTTGTTTTTAATTGCATCTCTTTTGTCTTTTGTTGCTCTGTAAAATGCCTTGTGACTAACGTGCTTGGTTAAAAGCTCTTGTCTTGACTGGCATCTGGGCCCTGAACAGGCTGAAGTCAGGGGTTTGCTTAGTGGGTCGACCTCGGAGATCCAGTCCAGTTCGGTCTGATACCTCCAGCACCCTCTCCACTGTCTCTCTCTCTCTCTCTGTCCTCGCTGGCTATGGAGAAGACAACAGTTCCTCTTCCTGTCGGATGGATGACACCGCTCCACGACCCTGACACTGTTGCCTCGTTTGGTCACATGACTCATCTTGGCAGAAGTCGACCTCGGAGCCTTTCGGAGCCGGGATGCACGGTGCATCGATATCTTCACTTTCTGGTACGGCCCATCCTGCCGCTGTATTGTTTTGGGTAAAAAATAAAAGCCCCACTGTCAGAGGCCGTGCCCAAAATGTGGCACCAACATGCAATTGGACGTCCCCTCTGCTGACTGTCAAATACCATCCTCTGTTTCAAAGACATGCCACTGGTGACTCTTGTGGCCACGAGGCTTGTTTTGCTCGTCGTTTCTGGATGTGTGGCGACCAGCATCTTTTTTTTTTGAGGGCGCTTTTACTGCTAGTGCTGCTGACCTCTTAAACAACAGCGTTCCCTTCATCTCAAAGCCGTTGCGGTGGCTGCAACAGCTTTTATTTGTTTTTACTCTCACACACAAATGCACAAGCAAACACATCCATTAGCTGCTGACCTGTTTCTGTCCGTCCGTAAGAGGGGCGTGGCATGCGGCTGACGCGAAGCCATAGTGACAGGCCTGCAGAGAGGAAGTGACCGAGTGCTGAGAGAGTAAAACCTCCAGACCGGCCCACAGCGGGGGAACAGCCCTTCTACCTGTCATGTCACGCTGCCCGGGGCTGATGTGCTCTGATTTCATGATTTTTGAAAGGTTTCGCAAACTTTCCACCTCATGTCACGAAGGCTTGTAAGCATGGCAGCCAGGTTTCGCGTGTGTGTGTCATGAAATGTAATCCCCTTTTCCTCCATGCGAACACATGCACGCATCCTGCTGGCCGGGGCCATGTTGGGTTCCTCCCGGTCCAGCGCCGTGAGGGCCGTTATTAGGGCCAGACATGCTTCGCTTTGATCTCCCCAAAACGCCACGCCATAGACATTATGCAGGAGCGTTACTCAGCCAGAGCTCCTCCGGGGTATGATAAAAATATTTCAAAATAAGGGTTCTTGGTGACCACGTTTCATTGGGACATTTTACATTTTTAGCATTTAGCTGATGCTCTGCCGCAGTAGATAGGTGGAGAGTAGAGAGACCGGCACAGCAGAATGCCACAGGCTGAATACCTACCCACTCAACTGTACAAGGTGATAAGGTCTAGATAAGGTGAATGTCCAATGTACAAAGCAAACAATGGCTAAATAGGGGACTGGTATTGATTGTTGTCCAAATCAAACCAAGCTGAGCCGAAGGCCAACAGGAAGCAGAAGTGGAAGCTGGAGGATCAATGGTGGAGATGGAGCCATTAGTGACACGAGTGACCCGGGCTAGCGTTGCTGTTCGGTAACTGAGAGCTGAGGTTAAGTTAGTTTGGTACGTCTGTGGTATCTGTTGACATGTCAGATGCAGGTTTCCTAGCTGAGTGGGTCACCGCAGGAAGCCACTGTTCCATAAGATCCACCCAGGCAGAAATGGGCTTTCTCAGTTCCTATTGGCTCTGGCTAAACCTCAGGGCCTGCAGGACACATCCCATCACCCTGGAGGAGGAGGAGGAGGAGGAGGAGGGGGATGAGGAGGGGGAGGAGGGGGAGGGGGAGGGGAGGACATAATTTCTCTGCCCATAAGCTCCAATCAATAACGGCTTGATGCTCCACACTTAGGGGGTCGTCCATCCCTCCCGGGGCTGCTTAGCTGCATCCTGTCAGCATGGCAGGACCAAGAAGTCTTGTTATATAAGTCTTTATGATACAAATTGCTGTTGTCACGTGAAAACCTCCACAAAAAGTCAGCTTCACAGGAAGTAAGAAGACGACCATGCATTTGAGTCAGTATTGAGGAACTACTCCAGGGTCAAGGACCTCAATGTCTCTTCCGGAGAACTGACAGGAAGTAGTCTCTGTGAAGGGAAGGTTCAAAGAGATTGGCTGAGCCCAATTGGTTGCTACTGTAACTCTCAACCCCTTTTTCAGCCAATGGTCTCTCACCTCAAACTGCCCGTACAGTCAGCAAATACCATTCAGTACATTAAGCTACATGACCAGCATATAGTGGAGTTACACGAGTACAGTCATGCCTTCAGCGCTTCTGCTCCGCTCTGCTATTTCTGTCCCGAGAAGCAAATTGCGGCTTAAAAATGCTCTCGGAGTGTGAAGTGGCGTCTGGCTGGTTTCCCTCGTAGCTGCAGGAGGTGAATGGCGACGTGCCCTGCGTTCTCTTTGACGCATCGGAGAGTCTCATCGCTTCGTTCATTACTCTGAAGCGCTCGTTTCACCAGGACGGCCGATGGAGAGGGATTTGACAGGGGAGAGAGATGGGGGAGAGATGGGGGAGAGAGTGATTTGTCTTGGGAAATACATGCTAAAATAAAGCCATTAACTTGTATTTGACCCCCGATAGAACAGGAAAGTGTTACTGAAAGGAAATAACAGACAGAGAGAGAACGAAAGATAAATGGTGGGAGGGGAATCAGAGGTGGAGCGTTGATATCTGACTCTACAGAGGAGGGGGTCTTCAGTCGATACAGCTCCCCAGTGGTCTGTGTGTGTGTGTGTGTGTGTGTGTGTGTGTGTGTGTGTGTGTGCTGGGACGTGGAGTGGCCTGTGCCAGGAGGAGAGCGGTGCAGGCCGAGGTGATGTCATCCCCCCAGGGAAATGTGGTAGCGCAGGAGGATGGGGAGGCGGCTCTGCACCACTGTCTTACACACACACACACACACACACACACACACACACACACACACACACACACACACACTCACAGTAACATCCCTAGCATAGACAGAAGCCAACTGGCTACCTCAGAGCATTATCTCCTCTTCTCTGGTCGTCTCCTCCTCTTCTCCTCTTCATCCCTCTTCGTCCTCCTTCTCCTCCTCCTCCTCTCTCCTCTCCTCCTCCTTTTCTTCTGGTCCTCTTCTCCCCATCTCCATTCCAGAAATTGGAGGACGGGGAGAGAGATCGAACAAGGGAGAAAGGAGGGGAGGAGGAGGGATCGAAGGGGGAAGAGAGCAGGAACAAGAGAGGGGAGGAGGGAAAGATCAATCGAAGGAGGGAGAGAAAGGGGGGAGGAGGAAGTGAGAGGGAAGAAAGAAGGGAGGAGAGAAGGGGAGGAGGAATAGACCAAAGTTGGGGCGTTGTAGTGAAGGAAGGACCTGATGTGTTTCCAGACCGCGGGACGTTCAAGAGCGGTGTTGCAGAGCTGTAGGGCAAGTGGGAACATTTCTGAAAACTGACTGTCCTGAGTGGGCTTTTTCTCTCATGGTGCCATGCATTTCTCCTCTGTGTGCAAACACACACACACACACACACACACACACACACACACACACACACGGCTATGCACTGAATGACTCGGCACTCTGTCTCCCTACGTTTCTGGCAGATGTTTGTGTCTGTGTGGGCTCAGTTTCTGTGAGCTCTGCTGGCCTGTTGGAATTCAGGAATGTGTACATACACACACACACACACACACACAGCATTTATTATTATTATTATTATTTTTATCACTCTTGAATATTCTAGGGAATTCAGCTGCATGCCACCAGATTGAGCTGTTTCTCTGGGTCGTGTTTCAGTGGTGCAGTAAGTGTGTGTGATGTGTGTGTGTGTGTGTGTGTGTGTGTGTGTGTGTGTTATCAGGGCTGCAGGTCTGGGAATGTGTGTGTGTGTGTATGTGTGTGTGTGGAGGGCAACAGTAGAATGAGCTCCAGTTCCTACATCACCAATATTGCAAGCACCCAATAGTAAAGAGTGCAAAAGGCGGAGCCAGAGCAGCATGGAGCTGATCATGTGATCTAGTCTGATCAGGCTTGGAGCTTTGGGGGTAAGTGTGTGTGGAGGTAGATAAGTACTTACTGGGTGTGTGTGTGTGTGTGTGTGTGAAAGAGAGAGTGTTAGGGTTAATTTGGTTTCAATTCAAAATAGAAATCAAGCCTGTAGTTTCTATTCTACCAATACAGCATTTGTTCTCAAATGTTTCTTAATAACTCAAATAAGACGAGAAATCCACATTCTGAGTTGAGAAATTGTGAGTGAATTGAACCCTGTGTGTGTGTGTGTGTGTGTGTGTGTGTGTGTGTGTGTGTGTGTGTGTTAGTGGAGTTGAGGAATGCTGAGGTTTGGTGTTTATTGCCATTATACTGGTGAGAACAGACTGTGGGAGAGGAGGGGGTGTTACTGTTTACCAACCAGACTGAGAGCTGAGGCACTGGAACGTCTCTGAGGTTCGTCTGTCCCCGGTTGGTTGGAGCTTCATGGGGACGGTTCATGTGATTGGTTGAGGACTCCCTGTCGCAGGATGGGAGACTGTTTAGGTGGCTATTACTGTACACGTGTTGTTGTTTCCATCCGACTGTCAAGCAAATTTTACGGAAACATTCAAAATGTGGCAAACAATAAAATGTGAATTAGGTTTGTTTCTGTCTCTGAAGAATCGATCAGTATCGGGCAAGTTGTTGTTCTTTAGTGTCGGCTAATGTCGGCCATGTTTCTTTCATCCTGCTGCACATCGACATCAGACAGAGAGAACATGAGCAAAGCCCTGAGGGAGGTGAGTGTCGTCGGTGCAGGTTCCTCGTGAGCAGCGTAGATGTTGTGTAGCTCCTCTCGGGATGTCCGAAGGCGCTTTTGAACTATTGCGCAATGAAACGGAACCAAGCCGAGTTATTTACCTAAAAAGTTTCCGTCACTATTTGTAGCGTTTCTGTTTTTATCAATGGGAAACGGTTTCATGCGATATTGAGGAAATGGTTCCATTCAGCTGGTCTGAGACGTCAAACCCAGCTACTACTTTACTCACTTGCAAATTTTCACTTCCTTCCTATTCCTCCCCCTTTCTCCCTCTCTTCCTCTTCCCTCTTCTGTCTCAACCCACCTCCTTCTCCCCTTTCTGAACCCCTGCCTTCTCCTTCTCCCTCTCCCTCTCGTTCGTTCTCTCTAAGTACTAAGGTCCGGTTGGAAGGGACTCTGTGTTTTCTGACAGCGGTTTTCCTCCACCTGAGTGACGGCTCTGAGCGGCGGTGACCCGCGGCTGAACCCGTCCACGAGTCAGACGACTGGCGGGCGTTCATTAGGACGTCCTCAACTCTTCACTTTCGCCGTCTCTCCATTTCGTTTCTGTCCATTTGTGAAGTCTCCTGCGTTCACCTGCACGGCTTAGCTTACAGCCTTATCTCAGCACGCTGTCAGCGGTTTGGATTCACCCGTGTCAAAACAAGACAAAACAGACGTTTAGCCTCCTCCCCTTCGCCACCGCCTCCTCTCGCCGCTTCTCTTCTCTCCACAACTTTCCTTTTTCTTCTCGTCTCATGGCGCCTCGCGTCCTCTCCTCCCTTCCCTCCCATACCTGATTTATATCACTGAACAACCCAATCCATCCATCCAACTCCGTCTCAAAGACTTTCTGTTTTACTGGATGCTGACCGTACCGTGGTGACGTCCATCTGTTGTTCTGGGTGAGACTGGAGGCTTTGTGTCTTAATAGCCGTCCAGTTCCTGTCTGGATGACCTCACCCCTTCATGCAGCTGCCCAAGGAAACTTGCACCGTAAAATTTTAAAAAGCCCAATCTCCCCAGAACTGGGCCGCTATCTCAGCAGCTCCACCACATGTGATTTGTCAGAGCCTGAGCTGGTATGCACCCTTGGCTGTTCACTCTGACCTTTGACCCCCTGAGGTCCATCGGTCTACCCCCCCCCCCCTCCTCTTCGCCCAGAGGGTTTATCATAACCTCCCAGCTACTAGTGCTATCTCCTGTTATCCAGGCCTCAGCGCCGTGCTGTCAGTCGGTCAGCCTCCTGAAGGCAGGGAGCAGGTCAGGGTTCTCCTCTGGAGGTTTACTATCCTGTGACTTTCTGCTCCACCCCTCCAGTGTGGAAGTTTTTAGTTCAGGGTCATGGCTGACGAGGGAACAAGGGCAGCAAGAATTCAATTTGGGGTGAAGAATCATCACCTGAAGTAAGGATTCATGTTGCCTACTATCCTTACAGTGGTGATCCTCGGTATTCCCAGAGGTCACCAGTCAATCAAACAGTGTGACGTCTTATTCCTTGGATTTTCTGTTGATGAAGTTTGAGTTTCTTTGTCTGTTCAGCCACGGTGACTATCGCTGCTCATACTATGACCCAGTTCTTCTATTTGTTCCAAACAAACTAAAGTGCTGTTAGCCTGTTTGTTTTAATTTCCTGCTGTAAATCATTTTGTTAGAGTCGGGTTTTTTTCTGGCGGTGAATTTTGCATTTTGGGAAAATACTCTTCAAGTCCACCCAGCTGGGTTGTGAAGCCTGTCGTTGCCGCTTCCTGTTTTAATTGCGAGACTGAGGAGTTGTCGGTTTACCAGGTAAATTACACTGAGGTGCACGTCCAGTTTTTACCATTAAGCTGCAAAGTAGGTCCACGCAACGTTCTTGCTTCATCTCTCTGTTGTTCAGGCTCGCTTCGCTCAGCCTGACTGAGTCATTCTCTGACTTCCTTTCTGTTTCTTTCTCCTGCTGATTTATCTCCTGGCTTATTTTGAGTTGAATTAACTGATCTCTGCCAGTCGTCCTATCTCGTCCTCCGTTGCACTACTTCTTGGAATAATCTCTTTTTTTCTGAGGCATTTCATCACTTCTTTCTCTTTTCTCTCACTCACTCACTCACTCACTCAAACCACACACACACACACACACACTCAGACTCTCCCATTGTACTGTATCTTGCAGCCATCCATCCTCATTGTCAAAGCAGAGTACTTTTGGCCCCTGGTGGCTGAGGTTAGTGCAGTGACGAGCGGACGTGTCGACGAGCGTCATAACTCACTGATTTCCAGCTTAATGACTCACTGAGCTGCCTGACGGCTGAGCCCTCTGACAGGGGCCGGTCCCGCGGCCGGTCTGGACCAGCTGTTTTCAATAACTATATATGTATATTTATGTTAAATCCAAAAAGCCAGCGGTTGGCATGTAGAGATATCCAGTAGTCAGCATGGAAGAGTCATCGCTCTTCTTTAATAATCCATGATACTCGATATTAAAACTGCAGTGAAAACGTGAAGCGCTACATCCACTTCGTTCTATGTTATTCTTTCCTTGTTCTACTTTTGTTTCTGTATGTCCTCTGCTTCGCTATGATCAGTCCTTCAGCTGATTTTGTCACATTGGGATGATGACATTGGGTAATGATCAATTAATAATTCAAATAAGGGCATTACCAAATGGGTCGTCATGTTCGTTTGTCCGTTTGTCCGTTCGTCCGTTCGTCCGTGTCACGATTTGTCCAATTACGACATTCAGACAAATTTAACACCATATTGTACTATTGATTGGATTGAGTTTTTCTTTAAACACTCACTTCAATCTTATTAATTCTCATTTGTATTGGCCAATATAAGCGTTTGCAAATGTTACAGACTGAAATATTGATGGAAAGGGGGGTAAGAAGACGCATGGTCAAGAATTAATCGCAGTCGATGAAACAACTTTAACTACATTTGAGATGTAGAAAAGGTACAGGTGTGAATGCCAGAAAGAGAGGTAGTGCCGAGGGCAGATGGCGAGGGGACAGTGTTCGGTAACTACTCCCTCGGTTCTTGTTTTCAGCTGTCTTGTTTTCTCTTCCTTGTATTTCTCAGTATACTTTTCCTCTCCAGCTCATACTCTCGACTCTCCTCTCTCTCTTCTCTGTTCTGGTCAGCTGGGCAAACAATTCCTACTGTCGTTTTAATCTGCACATTACTATCTTTTTTTACATCATCATTCTCTCTTCTCGCTCCTCTCTTCAACTCTTCCTGTCTCTGTAGAATAGTACTTCTCTGTACCATTCTCAGTCTGTCGTATCTCTCTCTCTCTGGTCTCTCGCTGCGCGGCTGCATAGTGGAACCAGACTTTGGAGCGACGAGGAGATTCAAACGTTGAAGACCGAAAGACAAGGACTTTCATTCAATCATAATTCCATTTGGTTCTGCTGTATAGCTTTTGTTTTGAATGTTCAGGATTAAAATTGAATTGGACAAGGATTGAGAGATGTAGCATGCTGTAACAGCACACAAATAGACTACAACTTGTAGAAAAGGGAGTAAAAGATGAGAGATGAAATTGCCTAAGAAAAGAATGTGTTAGCAGAATCACGTGTATGCGAGATAGGAATGGAAGATCATGGTCGTCTGGTTAACTACATCGAAATGTGGTTTTCTTGGTTTTACAGTCTCCAGTTTTTCATCTTCCCTTTGTGTGGCATTATACAGCAGTATTGATTTTCCCTGTACCAGAGACGTACAGTGAGCGTCTGACTCATCCTCTGGTATTGACTCATATCTCCATGGAGACGGGCGTCAAGGGCAAAACAAAATTGTCAGAAGTGAAAAAGTATATATATATATATATTTTTTTTTAAATCTTCATATTTTCCGCGTTCATCGCTGACACGCTTATTCAGAGCAATTTGCCGTGAGCGCCAGAGTAGAATAAGCTCACATTCCCAGATGACCAATATTACAAGCAACCGATGGTCAGGAGTGTCGGGGTCGGAGGAGCGGCGGCTTCATGGCCATCAGCTTGTGACCAAAGAATGTGAGAGGGAGAGAGAGTGCGCTGACCGTGACGCCTGGAAAACCACGGCTGTCTATTATAACCTACTTCCTGTTGTTTGACTGTAGTTTCATGTGCTGTTATGAATGTTGCTGAGGTATTTCATAGTATTTCATAGTATTTCATAGAGCATCATTCCAAACACTTGACAAATGATGCCTCCTCTCTGCTTGTATGAAATACATCACATATGGGTTACTGTTAAAATGATGAGTCAAATTAAGACCTTTGCTAACAAAATAATAATGTGTTTCAGCACGAAATCATTCGTGTTTTTGAAATACTGACCGAAATATTGTATTTATTTAAAAAATAATAAGGATATATGTAGGATTTAGAAACTTTGACCCAGTCAAGACAGTAAACTTCTTCCACGTCACAGTTGTAGCTTTGTAGTCTCTGTGACTGGACTCTATTCTGTGTGTGTGTGTGTGTGTGTGTGTGCGTGTGCGTGTGTGTGTGTGTGTTTGACTGGACTGCTCTGTCCGCTATCAACAGGGAAGTGGTAAATTACACCATTGTGTTCTCATTACAGCCACTTCTGTGTGTAAGGTGGCAGCTGTTAATCTTGGCACACGGCTAGGGCGCTTGGATTAGCACATGGGTACACACACACACACACACACACACACACACACACACACAGAGTATATGGCTCTGATAAGCTAGGTCGAAGCAGCTACTGTTCCTGATTGTTTTGAATGGCTATCAGTCTCGTCTCCCTCTGTCTTCATGACTCGGTGTCTTGCTGCTCCTTCGCGGCGTTAGCTGTGATGCTAGTTCCCTTTACACTCCCTGAACAGAGGGCCCATTGAGCCGGCCCCCTGTCATGGGACAGATGAAATCGCTCTGGTCCTACTGACCCTGCGGTGACTTGATGCGTTGAAAATGCCTGAGGCTGTGAGGAAGTAAAGTGATGTCTCAAACCACAAACGTTTCCTTTGAATTCTTGTTGTTTTGCCACTTTGCTGCCATATATAACCTCTTTTTCCATCTCTCTCTCTCTCTCTCTCTCTCTCTCTCTCTCTCTCTGTCCTTCTCCAGTTGGGATGTCCTAAGTGAGTCCGCCGGGCCCAGAGAGGGATGTGCTGATGGGACCTGCTGCGCCACCATGAGCCTACAAGATGGCGGCTGCGGCTATGCTAGCGGCGTTAACATGGCCACCGCTAGCGGCAGCATGCGGCGGCGCCTGGAGGACCAGGAGTTCACTCTGCGCATCTACCCGGGCGCCCTGGCTGAGGGCACCATCTACTGCCCCGTCGGCGCCCGCAAGACCACCACGGCCGCCGAGGCCATTGAGCGCCTCATCGAACGGTTGCGCCTGGAGCGTACCAAATGCTACGTGCTAGCTGAGGTGAAGGAATTTGGCGGGGAGGAATGGATCCTCAATCCCGGTGACTGCCCCGTTCAGCGGATGATGCTGTGGCCGCGGAATGCCCTGGAGAACCGCAGCGGCCTGGGCAGCGGCGAGGACTACCGCTTCCTCCTGCGGGAGAAGAACCTGGACGGGTCCATCCACTACGGCGGCAGCTTGCAGATGTGGCTGCGGGTGACTGAGGAGCGCCGGCGCCTGGTGGAACGGGGTTTCCTCCCCCAGCCTGCAGGAAGCGAGCACCCTGCCGACCTCTGCGCTCTCCCGGAGCTGACGGAGCGCGCCCTCCTGGAGAGCCTCCGGGCACGCTTCCGCCAGGAGAAGATCTACACTTACGTTGGAAGTATTCTCATCGTGATAAACCCTTTCCAGTTCTTGCCAATCTACAACCCCAAATATGTCAAAATGTACGATAACCACACACTGGGGGAGCTGGAGCCCCATATTTACGCTGTGGCGGATGTGGCGTATCACGCCATGCTGCAGCGACGGAAGAACCAGTGCGTCGTCATTTCTGGCGAGAGCGGTTCTGGGAAGACCCAGAGCACCAACTTCCTCATCCATCACCTGACTGCCCTCAGCCAGAAAGGATTCGCCAGTGGAGTGGAGCAGATCATCCTGGGGGCGGGGCCAGTGCTGGAGGTAAGGAGCTGATTGGACAGGAAATGTGTGTTCCCACCGTGTTGTACAAATGTCATAAATCATCATAAAGACGGAGACTAGAGTCTTAATAGAGACCAACAGCAAAATAGTGGCCAAAATAACAACAGAGTGAGAGTATCTTGTGGGAGGCAATTCTTTGAGATTATTTGAATTGGTCTAGTGCAGAAATAAGACCAAATGTTTTTCCAAGGCAAGACGTTGACAAATTAGGTCTAGGAGAAGATCAAGACTCTCCAGATAAGGCCTTGAGACTCGAGTGCTGCAGCCCTGCTGTGTTGTGTTAGAAAACCCTGTAGATGTCTCCTGAATTCAGAACTAAATATAAGATAAATATCACAGACAGAACCTCCAGTCCAGCTCTCTTCAGTGGCATTATCACCATTACTACCAGTTAGTTAATATGATTATTACTACCAGTGAGTTAATATGGTTATTACTACCAGTGAGTTAATATGGCAGTGAGTTAATATGGTTATTACTACCAGTGAGTTAATATGGTTATTACTACCAGTGAGTTAATATGGTTATTACTACCCAGTGAGTTAATATGGTTATTACTACCAGTGAGTTAATATGGTTATTACTACCAGTGAGTTAATATGATTATTACTACTACCAGTGAGTTAATATGGTTATTACTACCAGTGAGTTAATATGATTATTACTACCAGTGAGTTAATATGGTTATTACTACCAGTGAGTTAATGTGGTTATTACTACCAGTGAGTTAATATGGTTATTACTACATAAATATCCAGTGAGTTAATATGGTTATTACTACCAGTGAGTTAATATGGTTATTACTACCAGTGAGTTAATATGTTATTACTACCAGTGAGTTAATATGGTTATTACTACCAGTGAGTTAATATCCAGTGAGTTAATATGGTTATTACTACCAGTGAGTTAATATGGTTATTACTACCAGTGAGTTAATATGGTTATTACTACCAGTGAGTTAATATGGTTATTACTACCAGGGAGTTAATGTGGTTATTACTACCAGGGAGTTAATGTGGTTATTACTACCAGTGAGTTAATATGATTATTACTACCAGTGAGTTAATATGATTATTACTACCAGTGAGTTAATATCCAGTGAGTTAATATGGTTATTACTACCAGGGAGTTAATGTGGTTATTACTACCAGGGAGTTAATGTGGTTATTACTACCAGTGAGTTAATATGGTTATTACTACCAGTGAGTTAATATGATTATTACTACCAGTGAGTTAATATGATTATTACTACCAGTGAGTTAATATGATTATTACTACCAGTGAGTTAATATGGTTGATGACGATGCCGACTTTGGAAAGGCGATGTGCTGCACGCCAATCTGAACGTGAGCCATGTGTTGGGAATTAGAGCTCCCTGGCTCTAGGGAGGAAGTGACAAAAGCCAAAATCTGAAGAGCAGTCAGCAGGTTATTTCTCTGATGGGGGAATTTCAGCGCCTGAGACGAGGCATGAAATGGATTATAGAAACGTTTTTGTGGAACCGGAACGCCTCAACATGCAGGGAAATGTATATTTAGCCTGGCTTTGCCACATATGACTTTTATCTGTATTATTTGACCCAGAAACTGGGATTTATAGTCTCTGGATTTATAGCTTTGGTGGAAAAAAACCTAATGGAATGTTGCCTAATCCGGCCCGGATTATGAATCAATAATGGATTACGGAATTTCATTGGGAATTTTCTGTTTGGAGGACCAAGGTCTGTTGAAGGGCAGCGTCACCATCCCACCGCTTACCTCAGATTTATGACGTGCTCTCTTTATAGATGTGATTGGATTGAACCCCGCGGGGCTCTGTGCGTCCCGCTTGTTGTTTTCCGGCGGCCATTTTGTTCTGTAACGCGTCCTCGCTGCACGTCCGGGGATGTCGTGTCAGAAGACGCAGCTGTTCACCATGTGCGCCCCATGTGGAGGTCCGTACAGTGAGACGAGGCCTCTGCATGGTCAGTCGGTTATGCGGTTAGTCATCTGGAAATCATGAATCACCTTTTTAGCACCCCACCTCCGCTTGTGGGTAAAGAAACCTCATAACTCCAGATTTGGTGTTGTTGCTTTTCTGGCTTGAATGTTGAAAGTTCACCTGTTAAAGCCCCGTTGCGCAATCTCAAAATAATACACAGGCATCGGTTCCTTTTTTTAATTCCTGAAAAAACAACGTTAAAAACATTATAAAAACACAGTTTTTATGTAACAGCAGCTTCATACTATCCGATACATCCTGGGCTCGTCTTTCTGCAATAAAAAAAAAAATGGATTTATTACATATATTAAAAAATGACTGGAATTTTATTTGAACTGTGAAGTTTTACCGCATAGCTGTGGTTCGTCCCTCCCGGACCCCGGCACAGTTGCAGCTCTGTGTCGGTGCTTATTTGACATTGGCAACTGAATACCTGTCGGGCCTCAGATGCCAGCGGCGGCAGCTCTGAGGAATGAAAGACCTGTGTTGATAGTAGCAGAGATAGGGGAACACGACTCTAGGAGGAAGTACATATTGTTTTGTGTGTGTGTGTGTGTGTGTGTGTGTGTGAGCATGTTTATGTCCCATGCAATCGCTTCCCCATCGATCACCTGTCTGACCGAACCAAAGTGTGTGGTTTCTGTGTTGAGGAGGAAGGGGAAGGGAGAGGGTGTAACACACGGTGCTCAACAGGAAAGTGTACTTATACTGACTTTATTCCCCAAGTACAATAAATATACAAGGATTAGTCTGGGTGGCACAAGGACAAGAACATATTGACAACTCAATATATTGAAGGAAAATTAAAGGAAATGTACTCTCACACTGTTATATATCATCGATCTGTGATGGTCAACACATTCCAGGAGTTATTTTGTGATGAACTGTTTTTCTCAACCTGCCTCGTCTACGTCGCTTAGTGATCTTCTACATTTCCCAGAACGCCCAGAGGTTTTTCTCTTATTAGCTGCACTGGAAATATGTCAACACGACGTCACATCATCTACGCTTGACCAGTTTTCTGTGCAAATAATAAAAATACACCACCAAAAAAAAGAACGTTACATCCCCGATAGCTGTTTTCTAGCGGTGCTGTTTTTCCTATATAAACTGTACATGCCAAAGTCACTACATCACACTGTATGAACTTGTGACTCCTGTTTAGCGCGGTTACCCTCCGTCCACCTGTTCACACTCTGTAAACAGTCTAACATTAACCAGCCTTCAGCTATAGGTCTTTCCTGTGAGCCGTGCAGCTGGACATGACGTCCACGGTTCATGCGCACAACAGCTGGATTCATGGAGGAATGCACGGGCTGCTGCGAATGCCCCCGGGGCCTGACATTCTTTGCCCCACGGAGCTGGACCCGAGTCAGTCAGGAGCACCCTCTGGGGTGAAGCGCTCACCGCCAGCCAAGGCACGAGGCAGCTGAGTTGAACCAGCCGAATTCTTTGGTTTCCTCAACTTGTAATGCCAATTACAGAACCATTCGCCTCGGTCAGATGCTGCCGCCGCCGCTGCAGTGAAACTTTGTGTTTTCGCCCCGGGGCAATATCCGTCTGAGAAGATGAGGTCAGCAGCGTTTTCAGATGCACACTGTTTTTGTGGAAGTATTAAAATGTGACGTTTTTGTTGTTGTTGTTCCCTTTTTGTTAATAGCTTCATTTCCCTTTCCTCTCCCTGGGCAGCAGTTGATATAAGTACACACCCTATATATAGTTCTCCCCTATCTACAGTACATATGTCTGTACGTCTGTCTGTCTCTGTGTCTAACTACGTCTGTCTGTCTGTCGGTCCCAGTAGTCAGTTCTGATGTCGGTCTGTCTTCATCTGTCTGTCTATCTGCGAATCCCTTGTTTTTGCAAACGGCTTCATAGTTCATAGGCTTCATAATAGTCTTGTAATGGAAAGGAAATGCATTGGCACAGCAAAGAAATATAACAATAATGATAATAATAACTTTATTAGCACTTTTCTAAAACAAAGTTTATAAAATGCCTCTGAATCGAGACAGAAAACAGAAACAAGGTTACACAAGAAAAGGACAGCAGCCCATATCTCTGGGTCAAGGTTACACCAGCAAACCAGTATCGTCTTCACTAACCGTGATAGTAACAACGTTTCTAAGAGTCAGACACACAAACGAGTCACGGCTGTCCAGACGCTGAAACATTTTTCAGAATGAAGTACGTCTCGCTGTCAGGGGACGCTGCGGTCGGACCGAGATTCAGAGAACGTTTGTGTAAGTGCCTGTAGAAGATAAGTCATCCTTCTGGATTCACTTAAGAGGCTTACTGCCAACGGGAGGGAGGGAGGGAGGGGAGCTTGTAGGAAACTGAATTATTATTCTTTAAGTCTGTTTTTAATGTTTTTTACGTCCATTATTATCTTGTACCTTCCATGTTGAAACATCTTAATGTGAAAAGCTAATCTGAACTAACACCATGAGGAACAGTTCAAACAACTGTAGATGATCGCTGGGCAAAGCATGCTTTTTCTTTTTTGATATTCTCAATTTTTAGCCCAAAAACGGTGAAACCTCCATTTTCTGCTGAGAGGAAATGAAGGAAAATAAATAAGATGTTAGTGCGTGTGATGTTTTATACAAGTTGAAGATCAAACACTGAGCTGGAAGCACTGAATCCATTCCTTGAAAGAAGGTGCTCAGAAACAGGTTGGTCACGCAACACACACACTAGTGCTATCTGTCATGATGGATGGATGGATGGATGGATGGATGGATGGATGGATAGATGGCTCTTTATTGTCCCTGAGGGGAAATTGCAGTCATGCAGCAGTACAAAGCAAGAGAGAGGCAGACATCACTATACAATAAACAAGTTCAGATAAAGGTTGTATAAAAAAAACCAAAATATATATAATATAAGGTATATAAGGTAGTGCAAGAAATAATAGCTTAGTGCAATACAGTTTGCAATTTGGTCGATACCAAAACTTTGATACCGAATCAATGTGACATGAAACAACAACAAAACAGATCACCAGTTCTGGAAAAACTCTAAACTAGTACGGTACTGTTTCTCACATCAGGTCGCACAGTACCTGTACACGGTACTACACACACATTCACTGTGTCTTTGAGTAGCATGAGGCTAAAATCTGCTGCTTCCTGCTCTCCTCCTCTCCTGCCCTTCCTTCACCTCTACATCTCTCACTCTCTCTCTCTCTCTCCCTTCGTCTTCCTCTCTCTCTCTCCCTCTGTGTTGGATCCAGCTGAGCAGCGTGGCCATCAGCCCCACACTTCACATTGTGTTACCGTTAAGTGCAGGGTCAACGGCATCGCAGGCGAAGGTCTATTTTAGTCTTCCTTGGAGCCGGCGTGAAGGACTCTGGCCGCCAGGCTCCGACGGATGCAGGCAAATACATTCACGTACGCAAGCTAGCACGCGAAATAAAACGTGAACGAGAAAACGTAGCTCACATCGGAGCACAACCGCATCCCAACACACTTTAATGAGGATGAGAACGTACACACACATGCACACACACACAGTCACATGCTTTTGACAGTGGCCTAAATCTGTTCACCTCTACTCAAGGTAAACCGCAGCAGTGGAGACGTTAACTTGCTGTGAGGACCCGGTAGGGGAGGTGGGGGTGGAGGAGGTGGTGGGGGGTGTTTGCTCTGAGGCTTGTTTGTGATAAAGGGCTATAAAAATAAACTTGACTCGAAGAAAAACATTTTAACTAAGTGCAACGAGTAAGCGGACCGGGGGCGCTCAGTCTCTTGATCGAGGACCCTTCGACAGGACACGTGGCTCTCGATGGACACGTCGGCTCTTGCGGGGATCAGTCTTGTGACCCTTTGGTTACTGAACGGTCTCCCTAACCGCCGGGCCACCGCCAGCACTTCTCAGAAACACAGCACTACGACAACCGTCAGCATTACCTCATGCCATCGGTATCATCTAACGCCCCCTGGAATCATTACTTTAATAATGCACCGCAGATGGCCAGTAGCTGCAGCCCTGTGTAATTTGAGCTGCGTTCAGAGACGAGCGACAGCGGAGATATGACTGTACAGTGGGGTAGCGCTGACGGGAAGACAGCTGGCAAGCTGATGGGAAGGCTTGGCTTCTGTATGCTATTTGAGTCTGGTAGTGCGGTCAGGTGACCCCTAGATGATGCTTTGTTTCCAAGCTTGTCCCAGGCTGGCCACCGTACGATATCAGACCGTTAATACTATACAATTCAAGATGACACTATCAAATATCTGAGTATCTGAGGTCAGACTCGGGCTCCATTGTCTTTTAATTGTGCTATTTCAAATGTGCACTAGACTCAAAAACTGGTGTTCGCCTCTTTTGCTGCGATTAAATGTGACGTGGTTTGAATTTACTCTGCCGCCGTGTTTCTAAAATGAAACACTCACTTCACTCTGAATCCTTTGAATGCAACTTAGTCCCTACAGATGCCTGTTTTTTGGCTTGCTCCCACCCCGCGCCACACGTTGCAGCCTTGACAGCATTATTGTTGCAGTTCCTCAGATTTCCCTTGTTTGACTGACGCGCACCACGACAGGGCAGCAGCAGCTCTGGCACTTTACTGTGTACCGACAGTACTGGCTGACAGGGGGCTCGCTAACCAGAGCTTTACTCTCTCGTGGGCGACGCATCCCTCCTGCAGTCACACTACGCTTCTGACACTTGGGATCACACCAGGCTAAAGGTTTGTGTCACATCGGCTAATTCGTCTTCTCCTGTGTTTCTCAAACCGGCGATTCAGGACCTAAAAGGATGTTTCTCTGCAAGCCTTCATGGTGCTGAAGCTGAGTAATGGTGTTTGACGTTGGGTTGGATCATCAGACCGTCAGGCTATGCTGAGATGTCAGGGGAAGATGAACAGGGAGGGTTACCTCATCCCTGTCTCCGTCCTCAGACGCTGTACAGACGGCTCACTGTTGATCTGTTCAAGAGAAGCTCAGTTCAGTTTTTCCACGAACCTCATGCTCTCTATGGGAAACACCCGTTATTTACATTTACACGTAAGGCATACGGCTCGTGCTCTTGTCCAGAGCGATCGGATCTTGCTCAAGGACTGCTTTGATAAGTCACATGGCTGTTGATGTTTGAACCGGTGACCTGCCAGTGCATGCTGGGATAGGCTCCGGCCCCCCGTGACCCTGAAAAGGATTAAGTGGGTAGAGAAAATGACAATTCACAGCCTTTCTCGTTGACTCAGTTTTGGTCCTAGTCCTTTTTTCCCCACTACAGCTTTAAATTAAGATGAAATCAATAACAGTTCAATTATTGTGAACATTTAACATAGTTATGAATTTTCATACAACCTTACTGGAACTCCCACAATCCCTCCTTGTATTCAACAAGACAAGATGATCATCTGATTGGCTGTCTCCCCTACTGGCTGCCTCGCTTTCTCCCACATTTCGGTTGGCAGTGCTGATGCTGATGAGACTAGTCGATCTAACTAACTAGTCTAACAGAGTCTAACTGGACATCTGGACTTGTATTTGAACAGTAACAGCAGCCCACCCTTGCCTCATGCACCAGTAGGTGGGCCCTCCGCTTGCATGACAACCACGCAGCCTCAAATCCTCTGGACGTCTGGCTGCAGCTTTGAGACTGACCCCAGCTGTGTGGTGCTGTGTCTGGGGCAGAGAGACTGGGGGCTCCTGCGGGGCTCCTGCGGGGCTCCTGCAGGGCTGTGGGGCCCAGATTATAGCCTGCCTTTGTTCTGGTGGTGTGGCCAGCAGACCTGCCTGTCTGTTGGAGTAGTAGCCGCACAGTCCCCGTCACCAGATGGTTCCCATCCAGATGTCCCCCCTGCTCTTAACCAGGCCCTGAGGGACGAGAACTGTCTCCTGTGGCTGAGATGGATGGCTCCAGGTAGTGCCTAGACCCTCGGGTTTAAAAGGTGTGTTGTTTTGTGTCTGTTCAGGCTAGTGTGTGTGTGTGTGTGTGTGTGTGTGTGTGTCTTATCAGCACCACAGACCCTGGGTTTGGTTTGGAGACAGCTAGTCTTTTCAAAGCTTCAAATCCTCCATATGGACATACTTACAGTAACAGTACCGGGGCCGTTACGGTGCACCAGCTGAACCCGGCAGAGCGAGTGAGAACCTTGAGGCCCGTGACGAGGCCTGTCATCTTGCGCTGTGAAGCTCATGCATTAAGGCACCTACTCCTGAGGCATGTGTCTGTGTGCGTTGTAGGGAAGGTGTATTTATTCCCACTTGAATGAGGGGGACACTGCTCTGTCTAGTTCCCACTGTGTGTGTGTGTGTGTGTGTGTGTGTGTGTGTGAGGAGCCTTGCCTGTCACAACGTGTTAGTAGTCAGCTCTCCCAGCAGCATGGGAATACTTGACATGCATCCCTGACTGAGTGTGTCCTTGGTCTTTAAATCACAATGAGACATCCTAAAGCTCTCAGCTACCAAGAGGACAGGCTAGTTTTACTCCACAGCACTCCGTACAATACTACGCACAAGGGAGTGCTTCCCTTAGTGAATCGTCACATCGGTTCTCATTCATCCCTTGTAGATGCTGAACTCTCCAGGAACTTAGTGCTATTGGTATGTAGTTCCAGGAACTTTGACCTTTCCCACCGGGGGAACTAGCCCCCAAAAAGGATAGTTCCTGGACCCAAAAAAGGTTCCTGCTAGCAGGGTAGTTTTTGGGCGACCAGGAACCATTGGTGTGGTGTTGCAATACTCAACAACTCTGATTGGTCAATACAAGCTAGGCAAAAATCGTCAAGTCCTGCAACCGCCGCGCTTGTTCAATCTTCGCCTCAACTTCGGCGCGTCTCGTTTCCAAAAATGATTCTAATATCACGTTCATGCCAAAGTAAAGCACAACAAAGATCAACACCAGAGCTGCTTGAACGTCCTCCATGTTTGCTGTGTTGAAATTGGCGCTGTCGTTATGGGGGTTGTCGCGAACCTAAATGACGTATTAAACCAAACAGTCGCACTTTTGTCACGTACTCCTTATTTTCATAGTCTCACCGGTACTTGAACTCTTTTTGGGGAACTAAAAAGGTTCCTGCTGAGAAAGGTCCTGCTCAAAAAAGTGTTTCCTGCAGTGGAAACACGACTGTCTGCTCCACCAAAGGATGTGCTCAGTTCCTCTTCATTTAGTAATAACTAAGTGCAGCTCGTTCTCTCAGCAAAAACCCGTGTTTCTTCTTCCTGTTGCGTTCTCCTCCACAGCCTGCTTCATCTGTACACTACTTAAGTGTATTGCATTTCCAGAGCTACTTTAAATCCCAGCTTTTCTCCGACAGCAGAATGGGTCTCTCTTTCATTACATGTGGCTTAAGCAATAGCCGCCTCCTTTACCTCGGAGGGCCTTTACGTTAGCTAGCCAGCGTGGGCTTGTTTTGGCTAATCACGCAACCTTCCCCAGGCCCTGCATGTTCCTGTTAGCACTTCCACCCCTATAATCCATATCCTCTCGGCCGAGCGCACTCTCCCAAACATCTGTTCCCTGGATTATCCTCATCTCCTTCTCATTCTGTCTTTCTCTGGAGCATTCCCTCTTTCCTCTCTCAGGAAGCTCGGTACAGTGTGCCTTTATCCCAGCAGACAGCTGTACGTGGTGTACTGAGACACTCATTGGTCATACAGTTCAACTGGACAGGGTTCAAGGTGCTATCGGCAGCCAGTTTTTCTGCTCTCTCTGCTCCTTTCCCACTCTACAGCGGCGGCCAAATAATCATTTCCCCTAATTCACTCAGTCTTAACTTCTTCATTTGTATCAATTGGTTGTTGTTATGTCTAGTGGGCTCAGTACTCTAACACCTCTCTCAGGCAGAAAGTGCCATCTCTGAGTGGAGGCAGAAAACTGTCTGAATGTGCTGTGTTCCCGCTAGAGGTGCACGCATGTCGCTGTGCAGTCGACATGAACTAAACCAACGCGTTATCACGGCTGAATCCTCCTGCTGAAGTGTTGATGAGTAATAATTAATGTGAGAGGGCAGAGCATGTTCTCAGTGTGGGTGTACATTGAGATCTCATCATTTCACAGTGTCAGTGTCACTGTGTGTGTGAATGTGCTGCTTCTATACGATCAGCCAGGGAGGGTTAATTGAGTTAATTGGGTTATGGGGTGGATGTTCTGTGGCGCTGAAGATAAATTCATCTCCAAGCAGTCAAACTGTTTCTTTACCCTCATGCAGGAATGTACCTGTGCTAAATTATTGTATTAGTATCAGAATGTCACCAGTGTATACCCTCTGGCGGCCATATTGGAGGTCACAGCTCTTGGGCAACAGTGTCTGAAAACATTGATTGTCTTTCTAAACGTCTCAGAAGAATTGATTAGCGATGGTTCTGGGAACTGATCATTTCCTGATACATCTGGTGGATTTTATGCTTTGGTCAGTTTGTTAGCTAGCTAACCAACCACCACTGACTTAAACTGTCAGATGTAAACACATCTGATTTACACACTAGCTAATGTATCCAGTAGAGGTTTGGTTGATTGCTTGCTTTGGTAAATTAGTCTGCTGGCTAGTTAGTTAGTTGGTTTTGGCTTGGTTAATTTGTGTTTGTTCAGGTTACCTGAGCTGACTAGAGCTCAGACTAGAGACTAGAGACTAGAGCTAAAGAAAGACAGTAGCCCAAATCTACCCCATCATACTATTCACTTTTACTTATAACATTACTGAATGGATCTACACCGACACCATCACTGTGTTTTTCAGGTATCTCTTTTTCTAGTGTAGTTATATATTTATCCATTATTTGTACACAGCCAGTCCTCTAATGGAGCTCCGTGGTGGCACCAGCTGTGGTTGCTGCAAAAGCCTCTATTGAATAACAAGATCTGTGTAATCTGTCAGAAATAAAAGCAAAGTGACTTGACTTCTTGACTTTAAGTAGAGAAAACATCTATTTTGTAACATACCAGGATTAGAAAATAAATAATACCTCATTTTCTGTTTGTCCAGTAACGCTAAACGAACAAACTAAGTCTGTTGGGTAGGTAGTCTGAACTGGTAGAGGAAAGAGTCTCATTGGTTCACCCCCACCCTCCAGTCACACTCCCACTCGTCTGTCTTTCTTGAGGAACCGCCACCACTACGCCCACCACATTTAGTGAAAGCCTTGTGACAGGAAATTGATAGTCCAAATGGGCCTGATTCAATCTGAGCCTACTTACGTGGTGTCAGGCCAATCACACAGATGAGATTAAAGACATTAGGAGTCTTAGTTGGACACGAGGCCATCTGGGCCAATGGAAGTGATGGAGCAGGACCCCGTCCACTTAAACCTGTTAAACACAGCGTCGTCAATCAAACGCCAAGTTGAGTCAAATTACAACTCATCTGTCAAGACATTTGTTTTCATTAGGGTTCATCTCCATGTTTCTTTTATCTCCTCTCTTTAAGTGTTTTTTATCTTTGGTATGGATGTGAAAATAAGCTAAACCTTAGAGATACTTCAGTGTTGTTTAATGTATATCTGCCTCATGTTCTGTCTTCCTCATGTGGTCCGTAACACACTGCAGCACCAATCAGCACGGTGCTTATTATCCATTTCCTCTTCTCTCTGTGGTTGTGAACCGTCCTTTGATGAGTTATTTTAAGTTTCTAAAAAAATTCAGCTTCTGTTTGAGGAGAGTTTGCAGACTAATTAGTAGTCTTAGTTCTGGCATGTAGTGTTGCACGGTAGAGAACTGGTTTTGGGAAACCACATCGGAGCCACATCAGCTTGTATTAAATTCACACACACACAAATTTAAACCCATGTAAATAAATTTGCCACAATTTTACTTGAAATTATGACTTAAAATAACCGTATGCTCCAAGGAAGTTGTGCACCAGCAGATCATGTACTACGGGAAACACTGTAGTTTCAGTTCCTCCTCCTCAAAATGACTGTAATAGCTGAAAATAAATCAAATAAAACAAAGATTATTATTGCATTAAACACCAAAGAATTATATCAAATACATTACATTAAACAATGAATTTAACATTCACATTTTTCCTTTTTGTGCCCTGGAATCGATTTCAAATTGAAACCATGATATTTAGGCTTGCGTCGGTAACATAGTCAAATTTCTGGTATTGTGGGAATGCCGGTGACGCTAACCGTACAGTAATACTGCATGGTAATCTACGCTAGTGTCGTGTAGCATCGTGTAACCTGAAGCGTGTCTGTGTTGATTCTTTACACCTCCGCGCCAATTGTGCCGAAATCTGGCTGCATGCTCAGCACAAGCTAACATGATAAAGCCTCCTGCTCAAATAGATAACGTAGTTAGCGTAGCCTAGCGTAGCCTCGAGTGAATCGTGCTGCAGTGAACTCCATTAACCAGAGACGTTCTCTCTCTTCGCGGCTGCTCCGTCTTTGCGGTGAGACCCCCCCTGCTGTGAGCGAACCACACAGCTAATATCCCCCTCGTTTAAACTCGCTGCTACAGTAATTACAACTACCGTCCTCCCCGCGGCCCCTCCCTTCCCCCTCCCGCTTTTTTCCTCCTTCTCATTCCCCCCCTTTGAACCAAATCTGTGTCATCCGCTGAAAAAGGCACATCAATGCAACACAGGGCTTTCTCACCATGTAACATGACACCGAGCGCCACTGCAGCTCGTTTTGGCAGGTGTTTGATTGCGTTCACTTTAAGAGCAGTTACGCCTGGAGTGTCGGACGGAGGGATAAGAAAGCTGTTGGTGTTGTTCCAACATAACTCATCGTTTGGGTTATCAGTGTTGTGGCACGCCTTGCTGTTATTAGTCGACACATCAGACTGGCGTAAAATCATCATCGGTGGTATGTGTGTGTGTGTGTGTGTGTGTGTGTGTGACCCGCTTCGGCTTGCTTTTTGCTTGTTGCTTGCTTGTGCGTTCTGTGTCCCTTCATCAGAAAAGGCCGCTTTCACACAATAGATGTCCTAATCACCGTCTTTGTACGTTTTCACAAAACATAACTTCCACATATGAGGAAACCTCACCAAGCTCTCATCCGTCAGGTTCCAACAGGTCTGGGTTGAATGGGGCTGCGCTTCCACAATGCAGACACCTCAGCAACCAGGTCAAATGCAAAAAACAGACGGTCGGCGGCCACCGAAAAAGCAGGCCGTTGTGGGTAGATTGGCCCGGTGAATGTGGGCAGATGGGTGAATGAAAAGCCGGGGAGTGGCCGGTTGAAGTTTGAACACGTCCCCAGGAGAGCTCCCGCTAGCAGCCTCGGCCCAACAGGTGTTGCTTTCGTGGGATTTGTCGTGTGTGTGTGTGTGTGTGTGTGTGTGTGTGTGTGTGTGTGTGTGTCAGACTGTACTGTTGCTGTATACAAAGCTGCATTGAGCACACCTGACTGCACAGTTGTCCCCATTCAAACCAGTGGAGAGGAGAATGACACAGTTGGATGGATACCATGTTTTTAAGTTTCTAGTTGGAGATGTCAGGGTTTGTTTTCCTACCATCAGAAACCATTTGCTGGCAGTCATTCTTGTACAGTATGAAAAACAATGTCCACAGAGTTGAAAATACCCACACAGTCCATCACAGTAAACACAAGGCCTTAATTTGGTTTTGTCAAAGTTATTATTTCATTGAGGCCGAGTTGAGTGTTTTCATATCAGCTTCCTGTCAATCTGACAAATCTAATGACACCCAGAGGAAGAAATAGCCTTTCTTTGCCAGGAAATCATCTCTCAAAAACGTGCCACATCCACGTCTTATTTGGGGGCGTCTTTGCTAGCCTTTGTTAGCAGCTGATTTCAAGGTCGGTTTGACACTGTGAAGTTTGTATTTTAAAAACTAAAAATGAGTAAATGTTAAAAAACTGTAATTACATACAGCATGCAGAGTGATTGGGGGGGAATGAAAACTAGAGGTAGACAGAAGTAAATAAATACCTCCTTTCACATTCCTGCTCTCCTACTGCCAATAGGTTATTTGCCATCTCTCTCCTCATCTGCTAAATCCTCCATTGTATCTTTTCCTCAAGTTAATCACTCTACCTTTTCCTCGCTCACTGATCCCATAAATCCCTCCTCCGCTTCCTGTGGATGACGCAAGTACAGCTAGCTGCATAGACTCCCATTGTGTAGTACGGTGAGTCCCGAAGGACCCCCAGAAGTCCTTGATTGGGGTGCAGGTGGCCCCCAGCAACATGAGGCAGTTTAATTGTATGCTCATTTAATTAAGTAGACGTTCGCCCAGTGAGAGAGTGTACAGACATGATCATAGCTTTCACTCTCCCTACCAGTGAGGTAAATCTCATCAAACAGGGAGTGGTGGTGGGTGTACTGGTCCTGCTGCATCACTCTCTGTGTCTTCTCCCTCCATCCTCCCTGATGCAACCGTCCTGCAGAGAGAAGATCAAAGAGCACCCTGATTCCCTGCCTTCATCTATCCACCCCACCCCCTCCCCCTCCTCCCCCTCTGCTTCATCACCAGGGGCTCTTGGGGGATGGAGGGAGATGAAATGGAAATGGGGGGGTGGATAAGAGAGAGAGAGAGACGAGAGTGAAGCAAAGTAGGAGGAATACGAGAGAGGGAAGTTGAAATCCTTGCCTAAATAATGGAGAGCGGCGAGTCATTTTCAAGTCCCAAGTGTCCCAGTTTCAAGGGTTTAGTGAAATCGAGATGAGGTTTTTAATGCAGGCAGCTTTCACTCCTCCTGGAGGCCCCCCGGAGGAACTGAAGCCCCTCCAAAAAACCACTTTGTCCACGGGCAGACCAATTCTCCTGCCATATCCACTTGCCTCTCGCCCTCCTAGCAGCTTCTCCACCTTGTAAACAAACGACAACAAGGTGCGGCAGGACGCCTCTAGAGCTCTGACTTCCGTAAGGCTCGTTTTTAAGGCGTTTAATGAGCCAGGTCTGCTGCTGTCTTGGGCGTTTACTGCTTCCTCCCAGTAAACACTGAACAACAAGGCCCTCAACACCCCCCCCACCCTGACAGCCATGGTAGCACCCTTGGGCCAGAGGTCAGGGGGGGAGGATAGAGGGGGAGTTCCCTGAAGAGTGTCACTGTAGAGTCGCCGGACTCACGCACCAAACAGGATGTGGAAAGGTTTTGCGTGCCGGGCATTAACGTGAAACAGCAGCTGGTTTCTTTACATCCAGTCATGTGTACTTCAGGTACTCGGCTCAGTGTTTCAGCGGCTCCAAATATCTGGAAATACTCATCGAGGGCGCCGAACATCCTTTCATCACAGTGTGTTTGTTCCTCTTGACGAACAAACACATCCATGTTTGGTACAACACACATGAATAACAGTGTATGTATTGATATATGTTGATGATTGAATCCTTAAACGTGCACTCCTGTGTGTGTGTGTATACGTTCACACGGCTATCGGTGCACTATCATGACACGGTTGTTTTCTCAACAGCGGTCGGTGGGATGCGGTTGTTTTTACGGTGTGCCCGGGGCTTTGATTGTTGTGAGGATCTGAGCGAGGTTTGCTCCGTGATTGTGTGTGTGTGTGTGTGTGTGTGACTGCGAGTTGGTTTTGGGATTACATGCGGTGCGTGCTCCAGTGGCCTGTTGTAATGTTCACATCGGCGCCGTGCATTTTTGCAGCCTCGGTGGCTGCCGGCCGCCTGATGTAAAAATAGGTTGTGCTGCTGCTGCTACCGCCGGCTGGAGCGCTGGGCTGAACTGTAACAGAAACAAGACAGAAAGAGATAAAGGAGAGGAGGGAAGGGAATGAAGCAGGAGATAATGGAGGGCGGAAGTGGGGGAGATACAGAGGCATGAGGTGGAGGAGGGAGTGGAGAGAGAGGGAGAAAGGCCATTTGTCCAGGGAAAATCTCCGGCTAATTTGCAGGGAGACAAAAGAGGAAAGGGGGGTCGACTCACAGGAAGGGCATCGAGCTCTCAGACGCTTCTCCTCCTTCCAACGTTTCCTTCCCCCGATAGACATGAGATAAGACGGGAGGAATGCCATGCTGCCTTTTATTGAATCAGTTTGCTAAATCCGCCGTTGCGACCGTGCACTAATTCAACTTCCCCGCTCTTCCTCCCTCGGCGCTTTCGTAACACAACACCCCGTCCGTGGAGGGTATTGCCGTTTTGGCCGGCCGTCCTGGCGTTTAGCGAGTTATGAACGGTAAGGCGACTCTCGGTTGGAAGCCGGCGTTGTTTATTCTTAGGTTTGGACCCTGTGGGACGGGGACCGGGCTTGGAAACGGTCAAACTGGGCTCATTCGCTAAAACGGTGATAAAATCTGCTGCGTGCGTCTCATAAATTTGAAAGCTCTTTTGACGGGAGGGATTGAACTCACCTACGGAGAAGTTTGACCTAAATATGGAAGGCGGTTCTGATTGGACCAAAGCTGCAGGGCTCGGCGCTGCCACCCCCTCGCGCTCATGGTTTAAGTTACTGAACTCTGAAGCCGATGTTTTTAACACCTCTGCAGCCGTACCCCATTTTAAACCGCAGCCTGGTCTGGAAGGTAGATGATCATTGCCATCTGCTTGTTAGAGAGGCCGTCACGTAACCGGGAAGTCACAGGTTTGATCCTGGCGACAACCGAGGTATTGCGTACCCGCTGAAGTGCCCTCGAGCTCAGCACTAAACCCCCGATCGTGACTGCCGCTGCCCCCTGTGGTGAAATGTTGACATGAATGTTAAATAGAAAATGTTGAATTCCTCTTGGCCCTCTGAAGGTCAGTCTGCTGAAACACTTGAGTTGTTTTTAGTTGTTACAGTATGAACTTTTTAACATTTTAAAAACAAGACCTTAGACGTACATTTTTGATATCATAGATTTTATTCCCTCTTCAAAGCCCACCTTCTTCCCTGGACCCTCACAGCAGGGACCTTTCTTGTTTTGAATCATAGAGATGTAGTGATCACTAAGGTAAGGGACGATTGACTGAGCATGCAGAGCCCTGCTTCACCCTCCTGCACTGGAGCCATTGAAGCGACGAGTGCCTTGCTCAAGGGCAGCTTGTTGAGGGGGAGGAGAGCATTACTCATTCACTGGCCTTGCCCAGATGTTCCCTAGACAGTCAGGGATTCGAACTAGCAAGCATCCAGCCTCAAGCCGGCATTTCTAACCCCTTGGCGACCACCGTCTGGATCCTCATATTCTACCTCACCTCAGTTCACCATCCTGTCAACCAGTGACAACGTGTTTGATGTTTTGCCAAATCTGGATGCTCATCATTATTGGATTGGCCGACAACATCCAATATGTATCCATCACCAGCCATCATCAATCCCGTTGAAGCAAGACGCTGAACCCCCACCTGCTCAGTCGTTATAGGTCTCCCTGGATCAGAGCGTCGGCTAAGTCCATAAATGTGTCGTTCCCTGCTCACCTCATCGTCATTTCTCACCCCGCTGTTAGTCTCCAGTCTAAACACTTTTATTTTTAGAACCAACCTAAACATCTACTTTGTGTTTTTGCTGGCCTGTTGTGATGTTCACTTTGCCGACTCTAGCATATTCGGCTGATGCCGCTGTCAGCAGACTGTAAAAATGGTGAGAAATGATTGAGCCTTGGAATGCTAACTGTTATGAAGAAGGCCATGCTAGCCGGTTAGCTGTCCCCCATCAGCACCCGAATGTGAATTGTGTGTATTTGTGTGTGACTATCTATCTAGCTGTCCGTGTGTGAAAGTCTTGAGTGGAGAGCGTTGTTTCTCTCCATGGGGGTCGGTAGGGGATGAAGATTGCCTCGGTGCTGTTGAAAGGGGAGTGGATTTTTATTTTTAAGACCGGCGTAAAGTAGAGGGAGAGGGTGATGTTGTTGTTGTAGAGATGAGTTTTCAGCCCACGACAGAAGATAGGGAGTGATCTTTCACACACACACACACACACACACACACACGCACACACAGTCGTGATATCTCAGTTTAGCCTAATATTTAACTCATGACTACAGCACATTTTCATCCCATGACCCCCATTACAATATTCTCCTCATGATTTCTCAGCATTTCCCCCCTCAGTAACCTTGTGACGTCACTTCTCTCCTTATGTGCTGAAGGAATTAAGAGCCCTTATTAAAGCCGTTTCTTTGCCAAGGTAACTTTCCTGGTTTTCTGATGAGCTTTTGTGCTCTCGGGGGCTTGGAAGAGCGATTTAACCAACGTCCTTAGCCAAACATAATACTTGACAAGTCACGATAAGATGTCGGGGAGAGTCACTCGGTGAGAGAGCTTTTATTTTGAAATGCAGGCTGGAGGGCTTTCAATTTATTTCAAATGTATTCACAAAGCACAACACAGGGTCATTGCAGAGTGAGTCAAAACACATACAAAGACATGAAAACAAAACATTTTTAGACGTGAGGTTTTTGTGTGTGTGTGTGTGTGTTTCAGTGCATGTCTAGTGTGTATCTGTGCATGAGCGCAGTGCACGTTTGAGTAATTGTACAAGCTTGATGAATGTTTGTGTGTATGACGGAGGTGTTGCATGTGTATTTTATAAACTAAGAGCTGGTTAGCTGTTCGTTACCGCTGACAACCCCTAATAACGAAGCACCGCCGCCATTAAAACCGCAATTAGATAAAAAGCAAAAAGCAGCTTGCTCAGGCTCGTTGGGTTGATGATGGGAATTTTAGCGCGTAATGTGAGAGGAATACAAGGTTGGAGAGGAAATGCTTGAGGTCGCAGGCAGTAAGCAGCCGGTTTTGCTTTCTCTGTAACACACACACACGCACGCACACACACACACACACACACACACACACACACTAAAACAACAGAAATCTACACACACTGTATGATTTCTCCTCCCTGAATGCAACATCAAATTTCACACAACACACACAAAACTCAGAAGATGATACTGTTACCTAATGCGATTATAGATAAGTATTGATCACTATGACAGTTAGGTATAGGTGGCTTTTTACAGCTCATACTGTGTCACACACACACACACACACACACACACACACACACACACACACACAGTGGTATGTGAAACCTCCGTCACATACACAAAAATTCTTCTCTCATGCACAAACATACACTACACTGCATATCCAAACAGACACACACACTATGCACATATACACACCCTTACACACATCTTCAAACCCCGCCCACATCTCCAAATCAGTCGTCTCCCAGGCAACACACACACACACACACACACACACCCGGCTTCACCAGTCCAGCTCTCTAGGGATTAACACTTCAACACACTGGGCCGTGGGATTTTCCCACACCACCTTGCACTCTGAGTTACATTTTCTGTCAATCACGCCGTCCAGCGTCACGGGCTCACCGCCAGCTCCTCGCAAAGAAATCCTTAGGAATGGGATTGGCCAAACACGCCGTCGCCACGGTGCGCTGGTTCGGAGCGAAGGTGGTTCGGGTCGATTAGGCGTCAAAATGTTTGTTGAAAGGTGTGTATTTTTCTTTGCAGGCTGTTTTATTTTTCCTGTAATAGAAGTTTGAACACAGAGTCACTTTTGCGCACACACACACACACACACACACACACACACACACACACACTACTGCTTACGGCAAGCCTGGCAGAGGGGGATGACATGAGGTTAGGACGTTGTTACAAGATGTGGCTGAACTAATGGATGGAGGGACACATAGACACACACACACACACACACACACTCTCTCTCTCTCTCTCTCTCTCTCTCTCTCTCTCTCTCTCACTCTCACTCTCTCACACACACACACACACACACACAGCGCTCTGGAGACAGTTGTGCCAGAGCTGGTCAGGTAATAAACATTTCATCAGGTGGAGTTAAATACAGACTAGTACCTCTGCTCTCTCTCTCACTCTGCTTCTCCTACTTCTTCCTCCCTCCCTCTTCCAACCTCCCCGCTGACAGTGGTAGAGGGCCTGTTGACAGTCCTGTGCAGTGGGAGGAGGCTTTTATTGGGGCTGTGTGTTCAGCCCTTCCTGAGGCCAATGGGATCCAGATGTGGCCCAGCAGTCTGGTGACAGCAGCCATTTATGGAGAGAGAGAGAGAGAGAGAGAGAGAGAGAGAGAGAGAGAGAGAGAGAGAGAGAGAGAGAGAGAGAGAGACTTCTCCCTGTTCGCTCTACCTCCTCTCTAAGCATGCACAAATGCGTTTGGCTGCATGGACCTTGAATCTCAATATATGTTGACTTGTACAGACACATGCATGAATACATTCAGACACATGTTCTGACACATGAATACACACACACACACACACACACACACACACACACACACAGTAGCCAATGTGCACATGGACAGCCACGTGTCCTGTCGCAGTGTCCTTGAGCAAGACAATGAACCTCCCGCTCACTGGAAGTCTCTCTGGATCAAAGCATCGGCTAAATGTGATTGTTCAGTCTCTATTGGTGTTGATGGACTAAACCATGCACCCTGTTGATAACTATTCATTAGTTAGTAGCACTGTACTAGCACTGTTAGCCTGAGAGCTGGGTTGAGAGCTGGGTTGAGAGCTGGGTTGTGGCTACAATGGCAGAAAGCGGTAAGAAAATCAGTAACAACTAAGCTAAACAAGCAGCAGGCGAGCCTTTAAAACACAGTGAACATTACCATTGTCTTTTTTAGTGAACATTGGCCGTGTTCGCCTCACCTCAAGGCTTGGTCACATCTGAGTTTGCCCAATGAATTTCAAAATTTGAGGAGGGTGCCACTGTCATGTACTTAGTGGCTTTGAATTATCCCAGCATCAAGCTTGACAAGCAGAAATAAAAGTGTTTATTTTAGAAATAAAGTGAAGGAGAGGTGAATCAAATTCTAGTGTGACCGTGTCTTCAGGCTGGATGCTGTTTTAAAGAGTTCAGGTGGGAACCTGACAACTGAAGGGGAGGAGGGTGGGAAAGGACACTTCCTGCCTCATATCGTAGCTTTAATTCAGCAACTCAGTCATGCAAATAAAGCATTTAGTGTGTGTGTGTGTGTGTGTGTGTGTGTGTGTGTGTGTGTGTGTGTGTGTGTGTGTCATCTACTGTTCTGTGTCTCGTCCTTGCTGAACCATAAAGGACCTCGCGTGACTTTCTCCCCTTGCCTATTCACTTTTAGTTGGTGTGAGAGATGAATTGTGGTGAAAGTACATTGCAGGTGCTGTGTGTGTGTGTGTGTGTGTGTGTGTGTGTGTGTGTGTGTGTGTGTGTGTGTGTGTGTGTGTGTGTGTGTGTGAATGGAGCATTTTTGCTTGAGTAATGGGAAAGATGAAAAGATGACCCTGACACCACGCAAGGCAAGAATGGAGTTCTGCAGATGAATAATACACTTTCATCTGCTCAGCTCAGCAGGCACATCCTCTGTCTGTTGCTCTGTCTGTGCCCCTGTCTGTTCCTCTGTTTCTCTGTCTGTTCTTCTGTCTGTTCCTGTCTGTTGCTCTGTCTGTTCCTCTGTTTCTCTGTCTGTTCTTCTGTCTGTTCCTCTGTCTGTTCCTCTGTCTGTTCCTCTGTCTGTTCCCCTGTCTGTTCCTCTGTCTGTTCCTCTGTTTCTCTGTCTGTTCTTCTGTCTGTTCCTGTCTGTTCCCCTGTCTGTTCCTCTGTCTGTTCCTCTGTCTGTTCCTCTGTCTGTTCCCCTGTCTGTTCCTCTGTCTGTTCCTCTGTTTCTCTGTCTGTTCTTCTGTCTGTTCCTGTCTGTTGCTCTGTCTGTTCCTCTGTCTGTGCCCCTGTCTGTTCCTCTGTCTGTTCCTCTGTCTGTTCCTCTGTCTGTGCCCCTGTCTGTTCCTCTGTCTGTTCCTCTGTCTGTTCCCCTGTCTGTTCCCCTGTCTGTTCCCCTGTCTGTTCCTCTGTCTGTTCCTCTGTTTCTCTGTCTGTTCTTCTGTCTGTTCCTGTCTGTTGCTCTGTCTGTTCCTCTGTCTGTGCCCCTGTCTGTGCCCCTGTCTGTTCCTCTGTCTGTTCCCCTGTCTGTTCCTCTGTCTGTTCCCCTGTCTGTTCCTGTCTGTTCCTCTGTCTGTTCCTCTGTCTGTTCCCCTGTCTGTTCCTCTGTCTGTTCCTCTGTCTGTTCCTCTGTCTGTTCCCCTGTCTGTTCCTCTGTCTGTTCCTCTGTTTCTCTGTCTGTTCTTCTGTCTGTTCCTGTCTGTTGCTCTGTCTGTTCCTCTGTCTGTGCCCCTGTCTGTTCCTCTGTCTGTTCCTCTGTCTGTTCCTCTGTCTGTGCCCCTGTCTGTTCCTCTGTCTGTTCCTCTGTCTGTTCCCCTGTCTGTTCCCCTGTCTGTTCCCCTGTCTGTTCCTCTGTCTGTTCCTCTGTTTCTCTGTCTGTTCTTCTGTCTGTTCCTGTCTGTTGCTCTGTCTGTTCCTCTGTCTGTGCCCCTGTCTGTGCCCCTGTCTGTTCCTCTGTCTGTTCCCCTGTCTGTTCCTCTGTCTGTTCCCCTGTCTGTTCCTGTCTGTTCCTCTGTCTGTTCCTCTGTCTGTTCCCCTGTCTGTTCCTGTCTGTTCCTCTGTCTGTTCCTCTGTCTGTTCCCCTGTCTCACACATGGAGAAGCCCCTCTTCTAGCCACACTATGACACTATGTTGAAGGCACATAGCCCTGTATTGTATTCAATACTGAACGTGTACTGAAGTGATTGTGATTAAAGTAAAATGTTTAAACTAATAATAATAGCAGTTTGATGTTGAATGCCATCATGATTAATGCTTCACTTAAATTGAAAAAGTCCCAAGAATGATACCTAGCTAGCGGCTAGCACCTCTTATCAGACTCTAAGCTGAAATCTGCCAGCTCAGTGCTTTTCATTTCACACGTTGTAATGTGGTAAAAATGGGACATTTCTTGATTGATCACCCAAGTGATGGTGGGAAGCCATTATAACGCGATACTACTGCTGTCTAATGGATTATATCAGTGCACCGCTACGTCCCCTAGCTCTTTGCCCTGCTGCTAGCTAGCTCTTTGAACCTGCTGCTAGCTAGCTCTTTGAACCTGCTGTCACCGTCACTAGTGATGGAGAGTCGATCCCAAAAGAGTTGATTCCTCGACTCCGACAAGCTACAGAGTCGGGGTCGATCCTCGGTCAATGACTCTGGGTATGGAGACTACAGATTAGAATCGACTCTTTCTGTCTGTCTGTCGATTCCACCATTTTGGCTAGTATGCTGATTGGTCCAGTGGCATAACATTGACGTTTCAAAGCCAATTGCATTAACTGGTTTAATGTTTGAAGGCGGGACTTTTAAGGTCCGGGCCGGGCGGAGAAGAAGACGGTCAGAGCGAGATGCCAAGCATGGCCACTACTTCCACAGTGTGGACATTTTTCGAGTTGACGCAAGACGCAACTAACAGAATGTAACTAAATATTGCTCAATGGCACTTGGGCTGTAGTGCAAATGCAGATACTAGAATTGCTGAAAACCATTCATTGATAATACCCATTAACGTTCACAATGCTATCAGGGTTATTAAACAAAAGTTATTTTCAAATATCAGATGGTGAGTCACTTTTTATCTGATTACTGCTGGTTGTATGTATAGCCTACCTTTTGGTTTGCGTTGTGTATTAAACTTGCAAAATAATGCACGTGGGCTCTTTAGGTAAGGAACGTAGGTTGTACTTTTATAGGCTAGGTTACGTTCCTTGTGTTTTGGTGCGCTGGGGTAAACGCAGCTGTAGGATGAAGCAACATTTATCTTTAAGATATCAATCAGTTAATGAATTGGGGTAAGTTACAAATTTATTATTCTATCCATATTGTTTCGATTTCTTAAAGATCACCTTCATGGTCCTGGCATAGTAAGCTAACGTACAATAGATGAGGTAAATATCAATTGTCATATCTAAACCGTTTTTAATGGTTTCTTGAGCACTATTTGGGAAAAAAAATGTATACACATTATTATTGAACATAGATCATTTTAGTGTTTAAAATACGAGTGGATGGGGTAATTGATTGGATAAGCTTTATTGCCTCATGAAACACTACGGGGTATATGCGGGCCATGGCGCATATAGCGGACCCAAAAAACACTTCCTACATGACGTAATTGATGGAGTCGAGGAGTCGATTCCATCGATTCTCATATTTTAAATCAGAGTCGGAGTCGATTCCAAAAACTTGAGAGTCGTGCACCCCTAACCGTCACTGGGGTTTATTTCTCTGCCACACTTTGACTTCCTCATCTGTTTCGTTTGCCGTCATTTGTTTGTCACCAAATCATTTCTCACGTTTCTTACTCAAGCTAATTTCCTCTTCCTTCTCTCGCGTGCTACTCCCTTGGTATCTTCCTTCAGAGCAGTAATTCATTCTCCATCATGGAGAGAACAGCAGAATATTGAATATCTGCGGTGAATTGGATCCCGCTCAAATGCAACCGCATATATTCAGAATAAGCCTTTTATTTTTTACAGCCGTGTCTGGTGTACTCTTTTGTGAATCCACAGGCCAATATCATCTCATTGCTGGGTCTTTAACCTTTTTTGCGGTTGAATTCGGCAATAAATACCGGGCATTTATTCATTTGGATGATAGTCACCGTGCAAGGTTTATAGCCGGCTTTTTTTTTTTTCACGTAAAGCCCCAGTCATTAGGCTGCGACGCTAACCACCAACACTCACCACATGAAAAGGTCCTCCATTGCAGAGTGTGAGCTAATAGCAGAGCACCATTAGCCAATAACTACACCCACATGGGAGAGCCATGATGAGGCCTGTTCTCAATGAGTAACATGGTACTATATGATATACTCTGCACATCTTAATTCAATTCAGTTCAAACTTTATTGTCGCAACTTTGGTTTGCAGACGGTTTACTATTGAAATGCACGGTAAAAATACATAATAAAACACAATAAACCCACAATATATAATATATAGTAAGCAGGCAGTAAGTTCTTGTACCTTGTTTCCTGTGGGGGAAAGAGAGTCCCTGGTTCTTTAACCTTTGAGTTTAGGGTTGTAGTCATATTAGCTTCTAATGTGGCGAACCTCCCCTGGTCAAGCCCCAGTGCAGCTAGTAAACAAGCTAGTTTATCTGTAATGTTTTAATGATGTACTGAATGTGCAGCCAGTGAATGAGGTAGATGGTTGAATGAATGAGGTACTTTTAAACTAAATGGGCGTTTTAAAAGCCTGGAGGTAGTAGGGTTGTACTTGGTGTGTGTGTGTGTGTGTGTGTGTGTGTGTGTGTGTGTGTGTGTGTGTGTGTGTGTGTGTGACTCATTGATGGGTTAGATGGGCGGATAGCAGTGTGGCTTCCTGACAACGGCAGGGTTGTCATTGGTCAACTATCATAGTTGCCTATGGTTACGATCTGTAGCCATACAGGAAACGATGTCTTCTTCTGAGTTTGTGTTTTTAATGTTGTTTTTAATGTGTTTTAAAAATCGGACAATAGATGGAGGTTTGTGTGTGAATCCATCTCATACACAACTTTCACACACACACACACACACACACACACACACACACACACACACACACACACCTAGACAATCTCGAGCCATATCCAAACACTGTATTGACTAGGTTAGCATCTCCGTACACCAAGCTAACTGCTAGCTTTCAGGAGGAGGCACTTCAATGTGACCTGCCATCATTATGTAACTGTGCTCCTCCTCCCTCCTTTTCCTAGAAAGGGAAGCGCTGGCTCATCGCAGGCCTTTGAAGTGACTCCCTCACCAAGAAATACCAGTGCTGTTGTCAAATAGAGAGAAACACTGAGAGAAAGAGAGGGAGAAGAGAAAGAGAGGAGGGGAGAGAAAGCGAAGGGATTGAGAGAGAGAGAGAGAGACTGGGAGGACGAGGGGAGGGAGAAAGAGAGGGAACGAGAGAGATAGAAGACAAAAGGGTAAACACAGAGTCAAAATGGGAGAGAGAGAGAGTTGGGATGGTGGGAGGGTGAGAAGAGTGAGAGAGAAATAAGAAAGAGAAGAAAGAAACTGCTTCTAGTAGATGTCTTTACTCAAGGTCATTGTTTTTCCACACAGATACACACACACACACACACACACACACACACACACCTCTTCACATTTCATCAAAGAGGCCAGGGTCGCTCGATGATAGGAAGGGATGAGTCCACCTCCCTCCTGCTGTTGCAAGGGACTGAACTAGCAACCTGTCAGTCAACCTCTGTACGTCTAGATCAACCCACCGCCTCCTGACAAACACCGGACAGTCGAGGCAATGAGGGCCTGGGAACAGACACACACACACACACACACACACACACACAGTCGTCATTCACCACTTCTTATGAATGCTACAGCTTGCCGCTAAAGGGCAGAACTCTTCAGAAGCACCTGTTTTCCTGTGTGTCTGTGTGAGCATGTGCACGTGTGAGTGTGCATGTGCATGTGCGCGTGCATGCTTTATCACACACCGACAGGAAGAGCTGGCATGAGAGAGCTCAACCAAACCACACCACACACACACACACACACACACACACACACACACACACACACCTGCTAGCAGAGGAATGCGATGTGATGTCATCGTGCTAAAAGCTCCAAGTGCTTCAGTGAACGTGGAAGTAGTAAAGCCTGAGAAGCTCTGGGTCTAAAACCAGACTGGTGGAGGCTGAATCCTTTCAGCATGAAATCATTTTTAAAGATTATTTTTAAGGCATTTCTGCTGCACTAGATACTCTGCAACAGAGAGAGAGAGAGAGAGAGAGAGAGAGAGAGAGAGAGAGAGAGAGAGAGAGAGAGAGAGAGAGAGAGAGAGAGAGAGAGAGAGAGAGAGAGAGAGAGAGAGAGAGAGAGAGAGAGAGAGAGAGAGAGAGAGAGAGAGAGAGAGAGAGAGAGAGAGAGAGACTTCTCCCTGTTCGCTCTACCTCCTCTCTAAGCATGCACAAATGCGTTTGGCTGCATGGACCTTGAATCTCAATATATGTTGACTTGTACAGACACATGCATGAATACATTCAGACACATGTTCTGACACATGAATACACACACACACACACACACACACACACAGGAGAGAGAGAGGGGTGGACCTGAAGTTAAGATGTTACAATGTTGTGTTCAATACCGTTCATACACAGATATTCCTATTATAGAAATCAAAGCAGGGTTATATAATGTCATTCTGCTGTTAGTCATTGATGTGGTAAATAAAAAGGTTGGTAAACTGTAACGTCCAGCCGGTGATCGTCACAATCCTCCAATCGAAACAAAAATCAATTATATTGTCAGAAAAGCATCAATGTATTCTTTTTGTTCCCTGTAACAGACCACAGCCTCATACATTACTATAGACTGACTACTTACTCTGATGTATACGATGAATTCATGTCACAAATATGAATTGAAACTGAATTCATGTCATCCCGCCACCCTCTCTGACCCCCATGTCTCTCTGTAGTTTCTCCAGACAGACGTCTGCTGTAATGGAGTAAACTAACTAAGACTGAACCGCTCTTTGAAAGAGGAAGCCTTTGATTAGAGGACAGGAACACGCTCTCTCTCTCTCTCTCTCTCTCTCTCTCACTTGTAGTAATGAAATGCCTTTCACAGTTTTCTGCTAAGTCCTAATTGTATGTCACTGCTAGTAATGATCCCATGAGACTATGTGTGTGTGTGTGTGTGTGTGTGTGTGTGTGTATGTCTGACACACAAGATCGTCTCTTATCCTATATGTGGAGACTGTGTGTGTGTGTGTGTATTCACGCGTAGCCGTCAGCAGTATAACTTGGCAGGCTGCTGGTGACATGCTATAGTTGTTTAATGAGGCAGCAAATGCGGTTAGTGTCTCCCACCTCGCCTGTGACCTGTGTGTGTGTGTGTGTGTGTGGTGTGTGGTGTGTGTGTAAGTGATGCCATGTACTGTATCTGCCATCAAAACCCTTTTCATTGCAAATGGGTGTCTGTGTCAACCTGACAGGCATATTACATACAATGTAGTTTTATTGCCACTGGTCAACTTTCCCCTTAAGTGATGAGAGCGTAGACACCAATATCCTCCATGTGGCCCCCATATGCTCCATGTTATCTTTAGCATACACGATGCTGAGTGACAGTAGGAGACTGATAAAGCTAGTGGTCTACTATCACTCAACATAGTGTACGCTAAAGAGTTAGCATGGAGCACCGGAGTGAACACAAAGATGGTTTTAGTGTGTTTCTTCTCAACTGGCGGGCATCGAGTCACACCCAGTCCCCCCACATAACCTCCACCCCCTCCGACCTCGATATCCATGCAGGCAAAAAAAAAAGAAGCTGATTATGCTTGAAGCAAGAAGCAGCAGCAACAGCAGCAACCTCACCAGGACACGAGGAGCCTGCAGCCAGCTAGCCCTCCGTGGAACACCTCAGCTAGCTAATGGAGGCAAGCTGGGGAGGCGTTCTTGGCACGTTTCCAGTTATTTTTCATAATCTGGGTCACCTGTCGGGTTTTGTGAAATGAAAGAGTGCACTGCAAGCTGTAATTGAGAAAAAAGAGACGGAGAAAGAGAGAGAGAGCACTGGTTAGCGTTAGTCTTCGAGCCCATTTAGCCCCTGTGTTGCAGAAGGTCTTGACATGCTAATTAACAGCCCCGCCCCCCCCCGTCCCCGTCCCTCAACACTTAACTCACTAAATCCTTTTTAAGCTAGCAGTGCCTGCGGCTTGTTGCCTCTGAGGCTGAAGAATTGGGGCCTTCCTGCTGCAGCGTAGGACATGCTAACTGGCTAATGTAATGTGACAGCGTGGAAAAGCCCACGGGGGATAACACAGGAGACATGAGCATACCGCTATGATGGAGGCAGTGTTGCCATTTGTATGCACACGCACACACACACACACACACACACACACAGCCAATAGGATTAGGCCTCAGGGTCAATACATTCTCTATGACTTCTGCAAATGGACACTGTTGTGTTTTCGACACGTTGAAGTTGTCTCTGGCCCCCGCAGGGCGCTGCAGGGTCTCCAGTCAGGGTTGGGTGGGATTCATTCAGCTTCTAATGACTCAAAACAAATTGTAAGTCCCAATAATAAGAGAGAGCCTCGGAAGGGATCTGCCCCTCGCTCTCGGATGTTTCTACTAATTGTTTGTAATGATGCTTTTAACTTAATGTGTATGCTGCAGGAGTAACAAGGACCATGATGGAAACGAGTTTGTGTTCCCCTTGACAATATTTTCTTTACATGCATGCAGATTTTGTGTATTTAATTTTGTCAAATAAATAAACATTTTATAGTTTTTGAATTTTGAAGAAAATCCACCTCCTGAATTGACTGAATTGACTTGATTTAAAGCTCAACTCCGATGTCAGTGTGTCTCTGTGAAGATTCAGCAGTGGCGGGAGGACAGCTAAAAATATTCCTCCACCAGTAAAACACACACACTGTCCATATGCACACACACACACACACACACACACACGCACACACACACACAGAGTAATCTCTGATTCACAGTGTGTCTTCCTGTGCTGCGGTCCCAGCTCCCATTTGGGGTGCAGGGGGGGATCGGGGGTTGACCATGAAGAAGAGTTCACCACTAAATCACCCAGACACCACCGCCCCACTGCTCGTTAATCACACACACACACACACACACACACACACACACACACACACACACACCGTCTGTCTGACAGCTTGCCTGTCTGTCTGTCTTTCTATCTGTCTGTCTGTCTGTCTCTCTCTCAGTTTTATTGTCGTTGACAGTTTCCACCAGAGCTGGGCTCATTTCACTTGCAATTCAATCAATTCAGGAAGTGGATTTTCCTCCAAAACTCAAAAGTGGAAATATTTTGCCGCAGAAAGGCTCTTATATCCAGAAATGATTGAGAATGAAAGCTCTGTCATTATCCTGTGAATTGCAGTTTCGATTTTCATTTTGGATTGAGTGAATTGAAAGTGAACTGCTGCCAATCCTGGTTTCTCTCTCTCTCTCTCTCTCTCTCTCTCTCTCTCTCTCTCTCTCTCTCTCTCTCTCTCTCTCTCTCTCTCATATAGAGGACTGGGCTGTCCTCTGCCAGATATTATGGGTAGATGGATAGGATGGGTGATGGACTGGGGAAAGGAGAGAGAGATGGAGAGAGACAAACAGGTAGTGGAAGAGAGAGAGCGAGAGAGAGAGAGATCAGAGAAGCCCTCGACAAGCCTAAATTGGAGATAACAGTGTTGCTGTTTGTATTTTCTGATTTGGCTGTTAGACGTGTGGGTGGTTATGGATGGGAATCATCTCTGTGATCAAAGCTCAAATATCTGCCGCCCACTCTCTCTCTCTCTCTCTCTCTCCATTCATTTCCATGTCTTCCTGTTTGTCTTCCATCTCCGTCTCTCTCTTTCTCTTCCTCATTCATCATAACTGCAGCACATCTCGACATCTCAAATATCGATTGCATCAGCCCAAAATTTCCTCCCTGCATCTTCTACTATAGCGCTGCAATGTGAAAACGGTCCTCTGTCTCCTCTCGTCTCTATCTCACCTCCACACACTCTCCTCCTTGTTCTTTTTTTCTTTAACTCCTCTCCTCTGTTTTACTCTTCTTCTCTTTCTTCTTTTCTTCGTGTCTCGTCTCTTCCTATCTTCTTTCTCCTCCTCTCCTCTCCTCCCCTCCCATCACTGCAGTTCCAGTTCATTCACTGCCATGCTCATCTAACCAGCTCCACTGGGGCCCATCAGACGCATAATGAGAGTCTGGAGGTTTCCTCTAGGGTTAGCTAGCTCTTTCCTCTGTGTGTGTGTGTGTGTGTGTGTGTGTGTGTGTGTGTGTGTGTGTGTGTGTGTGTGTGTGTGTGTGTGTGTGT
>JAXDDX010000001.1:52500-105000 GCA_034670405.1 Hoplostethus atlanticus | reverse complement strand
CGTGTGTGCGTGTGTGTGTTCACGTGCCAAATACATGCTCCCATATGTGTGCATGTATTCCAGTACATCTGCGTGCGTTGGCAGCAGATGCGTGTGGATTCAGATCCCCTCTTCCTATCGCAGGACGCTGGGGAGGAACTCAAAAGAAAAAAAGAAACAACCCTCTTTGTTCTTCTCTTCTGCTTTTTTTTTTTTTGGCTTCCCCAAAAAAGTAACATTTTTTTCTCCTTCCTTAATCCCCACGACAACAAAAAAACCTCGCTGCCTGTTACTATGCAGCTCTGTTTCCATGGCAACGGCAGGAGTCGAGAGTTAATCTGGCGTTGACTCGCTCTCGTGCAGAGGGTGCCGACGGTCGCGTGGATATGTGTGTGTGTGTGTGTGTGTCCCTGACATAAAGCAGGCATGTGGCCAACACACACACACACACACACACACACACACACACACACACACACACATACAACAACACTCCCTGTCTAAATCCTAGCACACATGGTGTCACAAAGAAGCAAAACGATTATCCATTATCCATATTTAGCTCTCACTCTCCTCTCTGAGATGGATTTGATCTGTCTGTCTGCCTGTCTGCCTGTCTGTCTGTCTGTCTGTCTGTCGGCCTGTCTGTCTGCCTGTCTGTCTCTCTGCAGTACTAAAATGGAGAGTATGTCGCCCCAAATGTAAAGTTTTCACAAACGGAATTAGATTGTCTCTCCGTTGCCGCAATTCAAACCTGTTGTGTCACCCTCCGTCTCTGACTAGGTCACGGCGTAATGGATTCAATTAGCGCAACTCTGGAGATGTGTGTGTGTGTGTGGATCGGTAACTTTTTCCTCATGCATTAACAGCACGCATCATCTCTCCTAGTCATCTGAAAGTGTGTGTGTGTGTGTGTGTGTGTGTGTGTGTGTGTGTGTGTGTGTGTGGTGTGTTATCGATTTCCACGTCTCCTTAACCCGCTCTGCCTTGCTTCCAGATGACAAAGAAATCGCACAAACTCCCCTGGGACAATTACTATGAGAGCGAGCTGGTCAGTATTGTGTGGATGAGAAGCTGTGTGTGTACACATTTGTGTGTGTTTGTTGGTGTGTGTGTGTGGGCGTGTCCTCGCTGGTTTTTTTGGTGCTGGATTCAAGTTATGGTCTCATTCTGTCGATACAATCCCTCTCTCGCTGAAATGGGCCGGGTTCATAAAGATGGAGGCGACCTGGACTGACATCATCCGGTCCTCCCCACCCAGGGAATTTAAACTTTTTGAACTCCCTCTAAAATGTGTAAAGGGATCCTTTAATATCTTGGGTTTCACTGTAATTGGGGTGTTTTTTTTCACCAGATTGTTTTGAAAGGTTTGTTCTCAAATGAGGTATCCACTGTTTAAAAATGTGACACCGACTCTTAAAAAATGATTGATAGCAAAACTATTTATGGAGCTTTTTAAAGGACAGTCAAGTAATTGAAGTCCTTTGTTGTCAAAATGCTTAGAGACCGCTTGTCTGTATTTTAGAAGTATTGAATAAGGAACTTCAGGTAGTCCATTTCCAAAATGGACATATGGTGTTTTGGAATGCAACTACTGTCAGCATACCTAGTGAAGCCAAGGGGGCGTGGCCAAGGAACCAAGGAACCTATAAAGAAGGAAAAGTCAGATAGCCAGAGCCATGCATGCTTTAATTAAAGACGAACTCTACTCCTGCAGCACAATTTTTATTGTAGCAGATGGGAAGTCCATACCCTAGTTTTTGAAGCCTGACTTTCAAACGCTTTCTGTCTTGGCAATGATACAGACGGTTCGTTATTTGGTTTACTAGATAATGTTTTGAGTGTTTTCATCGTAATTTTCATTGACAAATGTGTCAACTTAAAGTTATTTCTGTGACCAGACATACTCTCAACCACTGTAAGCAAATAACGGGTAACATTAAATAAATTAATCAAAGTAAATCTGTAATGTTGATCTGACCGGCTTGTTTTAGCTAATCACATAGTTAGTGTTTCCGAATTAGTGTGAATGCTCTGACATTGCACCATTGCACTTTTCTCACCGAGCGGAAGTAGATAGCATGAAGATGAGTGGGCATGCTGATATATTTAACGTTACCCGAACACCCAAAACATTAGCTAGTAAACCAAATAGCAAATTACTCTGTGTCGTTGCAGGTAGCACGAGTTTGAAACTCCAAAACTGAGGTATGGACCTCCCATCTGCTACAGTACAAGTTGTGCTGCAGGTTTTAGTTTGTCTCAAGTTAACACTTAACACACATGACTCTGGCGTGTCTTTGGGCGTGACTAGCCACAAGCTAGGCGGTTAACCAAATAAAATTCAAAGGTAAAAGAATCCCTTTAAACAAATGTTTAGTTTTGGATGCTTTGCACTGGGGAACGGATGATGTCAGACCTGGAGACCGCCATTTTTAAAGGGAAGGTTCAGGTTTTTGTCAATCCCACTGAATCAATTTCAGTGTAACTTTCATCACTAAGTACAATAAATGCACAGGAATTTGTCCTATCGATGCTAATGCAGGAACATATTGACAACTCACATACTGACCAAATTACATATGTCATGGACAACATGACCTCACACTGCAAGGGAATGATATACTGTATATATTACTCCACATATATATAAAAAATACTTTTATCACTATGTACATTCATGCAGCGTGGCATGCAGTAGGCTATAGCCATAGGTGAGAGTCCAGCATGGAACAACATACCATCAAAATCTAGCCTATGCAGCTAGCTAACTAGCTAACTAGCTAGTAAGCTAGCTAACTTCCCTTAAATTCAAGCAGCCGTTGACATTGTTGTTCCTGAGATTGCTAGCTAATTTGACAACTATGTCTATCTGAAGTCCTCACTGTGTTGAAGTAATGGTAGTTTTATGTATCTTTTATATATCTTGGTTGAAATTAGTAGCAGCCTTTCCTTCACATTTTTTTGTGATGGTAGCGTAAGTCAATGGGGATTGAAGCAATTTAAAAATCACGTAAGCCATTGAATTTACTCTCGTAAGTTGCAGTAATATTAAGAGTAATAAGAAAAACAAAACTGACAAAAAGAAAGAATCAGTTTGAAAAGGCTTGGATACGATTTTTAAAGAAACTGACATACAATCCCCATGTATGTCCTGGGAGGCTTCATTACTGATCAATAGGATAGGCTTCCACAAATCCTGAACCTTCTCTAATGTGTGTGTGCGTGTGTGCGTGTGTGTGTGTGTGTGTGTGCGTGTATGTGCGTACGCACGCATGGGTGTGTGTTTGCGTTTGCTCGTTCACCGGTCTTGAGCCTGCCGCTGTCTTGCCACCTCCACCTGAACTGGGTAATGTTTGGTCAGTGGGATTTAATATCTCCTAATGGAAGATTATTTTACCTTGACTTTGCCAGCTAGCAAATACTTGACAGAGTTGTGGTGTAAATACTACTATGAGTAGCGAAGGCCCTCGTGTGTTGGTCTTGCTTTCTTTCTGTCTTGACTTTGGCTCTTTACTTGCCCCTTTTAAAACCTTTATTCATCCAGGAAAGGTTTTCTAAGGACACATGCTTTTTTTCTGCTTCACACACTGATACTTGGGAGCTGCCCAGTACTCTTTCCTCCTGCAGTATTTTATCCTTCATTCTTCCTCCCTCTCTCTCATTTCTTTCCATACTCATTCGTCTGACTGTTTGTTGACATGCTGTCTCTCCCAGGGGTCAGACAATGACCTCATCAGTCTGTGACCCCAGTGTCCAAGGAGATGATGTCATCATCTTCACAAACTGTCTGACGGACACACACACACACACACACACAAAGTCCAGCAGCCCTTGACAGCTGTCTGAGTATTTGACCAACCCCCTGGGCCTATTTAACCTTTGACCTCTACCACTGGCCAATGGGCAGGGGCATGCAGCAGTAAATAGAGACACAGTGATGTATTTATACAGATGTGTAGTGTAGTCTAGTGTAGAGGATAGAAAATAAACAAATTGAAATAAAAACTCCAGTGTTTGACAGAAGATCCCAAAGACCAAACATTTTGTTTTGATGTTTGCATTTGATGTGTGCAGTTGGTGTTTTGTTCTGGGCCTTGGTGGTTGCGGGTTTGCATTGTGTGCCTGTTTGGGTGTTTTCTTGGGTGGAATGTCTAGGGATGGGTCGGCATGCTGCTTATGGCACAAAACCGGGCACTTTGTCCCACGCCACTGGGTGACTTGGCAGCAAAAATCAAAAGTCTTAAATAGGTTAAGGTAAGTAACAGGAAAGCCTCAACTCAATGTACAGCACATCCGTGAGTGATCTGTTATAAAGTTCCATGTGCAAAAGTCAGCTGGGCTCCTAACTTGACTCCACTTGGTGTAAGCCTCCACCAGATACATTGTAAATTAACAACTGGCTTAGAATTACAACCGCAGCATACGAGTACTGAAGTGAGAAAAAAGTCTTTGTTTAAAAAAGGTGAAAAGAACAGATTGTTGCTTAATCATCCCTTTACTGTGCTCATGAATCCCTTGGGCTTTTGTTTTGTTATAAGAACCAAGAGTTAAGGGTTTGGTTTTAAACCAAAGTATTTGCTTACAACTGGCCAACATTGATCTCTTTATTTTCCCAACTTCCTTGAACATATCACATTGTGCCACTTGGCACGGAGGTCGAACAAACCCGGCAATTTGAAAATTGCCTTTTCCTGGGACTTACCAGTAGTTCAAGAAGCCTCTAAACCCCTTTGTTGCAATTGGAGAAGCTCGCTGGAGAGATATGCCAATCGTTGGCTTTGCAGTTTCTGGCGAGTTATAAGCCAAAAGAAAACAATGGAGCGGAGAGGAGTGTTGAATGTTGAAGAGCACGAGAGGCCGACCCAGAGTGTGGATTATGGGTTCCTGTGTCTTCTCCCACTGGCCGGTCTCTATGGTATGTGCTAATTACAGCTTGAGTGAGGCTCCCTGCCGGAGCAGAGACATGCTGACCGACCGGAGGGCCTGGGGAGACACACACACACACACACACACACACACACACACACACACACACACACCAGCACTCACTCATTCAGTATCTCATTTAAGACACATTCATTCACTCACTCAGTCACACAGTTATGCATTGATGCAGTCCCTCATACACACACACACACACACACACACACACACTCAGGCTTTTGCAACAGTCTGATGCAATGGTTCATTATTAAGACAAAGCACAGTTCTGTCAGGCCCTTTGGTAGTGAAATGGATTCAGCAGCTTTTAGTAAAACTGGTTGGATGTTTATTTTTTTTATGCTGATGCCTCTCTCCCTTATTCTCTCTCTCCTTCTCTGTGTGTGTGTGTGTGTGTGTGTGTGTGTGTGTGTGTGTGTGCGCATGTGCATGTGCATGTGTGTGTGTGCGTGCGTGCACCTTACACCAGCAGGACTGCTTCACAGTGGAAGGAGAAGATCTGAAACACGACTTTGAGCGGCTGCAGCTGGCTATGGAGATGGTCGGCTTCCTGCCCACCACGCGCAAACAGTAAGACGCTACGGGGAGATACCGGCGCTAACGTGTTGCTGTGTACCTCTCTGCCTTTCTCTGACTGTGTTTGACTTCTTCCAGTAGCAGGATTAAAGTGCTTCGCAGTAAAAGTCTCTGTGGCGTTGTTGTGGGGAAATATCAACAGCTCTTTTAATAACGTGAGTGCATACAGGCAGCTGTGGCACGGAGACAACAGGGCCTCACACTGCAAGAGGACACACACACACACACACACACACCAGAAAATAGATTACACTTGTCACTCTCTCTCTATGTATGTATACATTCAGCATAGCAAGGCGTCTTATTTTCTCTTCTTCCTTTTATCTCATTTTCTCCTGACACGTCTTCATTAGTTCTACTCTCAATTTGTCATCAACTCAAAGCATGTTGTCGTGCATCGTCCAATTTTGGTGCTTTTTATTTTCTTGAATTGAAAACTTTACATGTTCCTTTATGTGTTGAATAGATTGCATGACCCTTTGGGTGCTGCCGCTCAGTTTTGTGCAGTTGGCTTGTAGTAAATGCTCAGTCTTCATATGACAGTAGCGTCTTCTTTACTCGCTCCATCTAAAGTGAGATGCTTCATTAGAGGACCTCAATAATGTCTTACGGTTAGACAGAGCGTCCCAACAACCGGTGTGTCCTGTTGAAGTGTCCTTGAGCAAGACACTTCACCCTCTACCTGCTCACTCATTTTAAGTTGCGTTGGATGAGAGCGTCAGCAAAATGCCTAAAAATGTCAAACGTGACAGTCAGAGTGTCTCCGTCTCCTCGCCAGGATCTTCTGCCTGCTGTCGGCCATCCTCCACCTGGGGAACATCCGCTACAAGAAGAAGACCTACCGGGACGACTCCATCGACATCTGCAACCCAGAGGTCCTGCCCATCGTCTCAGAGCTGCTAGAGGTCAGATATGATACCGCCTTTCACCTATACCGAGTATTAAAGTTGTTGGACAAAAAACATTGTTGTGTAATCCAGTTTTCCCCATTAGAGAAATCCTAAAATCCTTATTTGAGTGAAAAACACAGCATGGCTCCTGGTATTGGATTACGGTTTTGGAGAAATTGTTATACCACTAGTCTGTTTTGTTCCCCAGTTACAGGCTCCAACATCCAATACTAGTATTGGTTTAGTTAAGGCAACATACCACAATCAATGTCAGTGATTGCTGTAGTCAAAAAGCTTTTGAGGAAACCAACAAGAAAACTCAGTCAGCGTCTTATTGTAAGATTTTTTGATTTTGTTTCATTTGGGTTGGACCGAAATCACAACGGATCTTTTGTCTTCCATAGTTGGTACTGAAATGTAACACTAAATACTCTGAAGGATAATAAAAATGAAGAATCGGAGCTGGACGCTGCCACAGGGCTGCTTTATTCTCCCTTCCCTTCTTTTGGAATCCATTTTGAATATAGGAGATTTTTTTTTTAAACCGCTGTGAGAGATCGTGATACTCGTTGGCAGAGTTTACCTCCAGTGTGTGGCTTTTACAAATGAGTCTTTTAGTCAGCCGAGGGCCTTCTCCCTACGAGCACATCTTGTGGTGACAGCGGAAGTGAAGAGGTGCTTCAGGTCCCGAAGAGCCGTCCGAGCACCCAGCGCTGCCGCAAAGTGCTATTTGTGTAGAGGCTATATTCAGACCTGCTGTGCTCGTGTGCTGCTCCGGGGGCGGGAAGCAAAACCCTAGCATTTGTTCCAAATTCACCTGCCTGGTAAAAAAAAACGTAAAAAATGACAGAAAGTTTTATTTTTTGTTGAGTCTCTGTTTTGTTTGTCTTTGTTTTGAGGTTAGATGTTTTTGTAAAACCCTTGGGCTTTTTTTAAAATCTCAACTGCACAATTTAGTCATTTGTTTTAGTTTTTTCTGTTTTTCACCATAATATTTTAGCATTGCGTTTTGATCACCTCGCTTATGTTTTATCACTCTGCAAGTAAACCAAAACTAAACTGTACTGAAAAGCAATTCAGTATCCAACACACACTAATCGGTAGGCTTAGACTGACTTGGATTCTGCATCATCCATATGGGAGAGATGGAAAAACGTTGTTAGCGTGCCACGCAGCATTTACTGGTTTATGATGTTGTACTGCATTTGTACAAGGATGCATTCTTGTTCTCAGTGCTGGGAAGGGAACACACACACACACACACACACACACACATTCACACACTGCAACCGTTAGCCGGACGTGCTTGTTGAGTCACTAACAAAACAGCTACCGAAGTGTGCCGGAGACTCCTGTCAACAGCAGCATGGGGATGTTGTGACTGTGCAGAGCCAGCCAGGGTTCCCCTTTAACACCAACACCAAGCGTCCAGCGTGACTCGGTGTGGCGGTGACGTCTGCTGAGCCACATGTTGACCACATGGTGTTTTAAGTTTTAAGTCTGTAAGTTAAGTAAGTAAGTTATATTCCATTTGGAATGGAGGTGACGGCTATTCCTTCCTGAGGTACACATCAAAAATATTTACAGTAAGAAGACAACACAACAACAAAAACCTTCTATACAGTGTAAGGAAGACAAACATTCACCTACCATAGAAAACCATAAAGCAACTTAATGAAATCAAACAAAACAATGAGCTTCACTACAAGAGGAGTTAAATAAGTGATTATTGTGATTGAAACCTGATTTTCTTGGTTTGAGGGTTATGGATGGCTGTTGGGGTTATTGGCTGATCCATAATGATTATGCTAGTCTTGCACTTATTGCAAGGCGCTCTGGGTAAGAGTGTCTGCTAAAGGGCTAAAATAAGTTGTTGAGGTTTTTCTAAATGCAGTGGTTTAGTTTTGTATGAGTCATGCAAGGTTGGAATTGCTTGAAGGGAAAGTTCAGCCAAATTGCACATGCTGGTTTGAGTGAGTACATGTTGAAATGTTGAAAATCGCTTCAGATATCATTGAAGTGACGTCGTTTCTTTGAAAGGTGCATCATCATGGAGAGGATGGGGATGTGAACCACCCCTCTCTCTCACACCGATACCGTGCTGCAGTCATGCGAGGCACTTCCCAGGGAAAAATGATTGCTATGAGTGCAGATTGATGCATGAATGGGACCGAGGCTGGTCGGGACTTCCTGTTTCCTGTGTGGGCGGAACTGGAAGAGAGAGAAGTGGCGCTAGTAGGGCAGGATGGAGGGCTGACAGACTGGATCCTTTGGAGTGACTTGCGCCTGAAAATGCGAGCCCGACCCAACCCGAAAAAAATTCCTGTCCAAACCTGAGCTCATTTTGATGTGAGCCCAAACCCGACTGCAGCCTGAATCTGATAGTCTTCAAATGTTAAATTGCTAAAAAACAGTATCTTTCAACAATATTTTTGAACCTGAGGCCGATCCAAACCCGAGGAATTTTTTAATTCATCCTGAGCCCACCAGCTCCTTCGAGTCTAGTCAGGGTTCTTGCTCATAGGTAAACATGCTGAATCTTTAGGGTCCATTCCTCAATTCGAATGCATCCAATCCACTTTTCAATAAAATGTCAACTTTATTGGTTTGCAACTGGTTTCTTCTGCTCACTGCTGCCTCCCATGGTTGCTCTTGGTAGTGGAGGATGAAGGAATAACTGGCAAGCCCGTTTTAAAAGTAGACTTTTTCTCATGATAATTTGCTTGGTTGATCGGATGTTTGCCAGAAGTGGACCGATTGGATATGAGGTATTTATTTTTGCCAGTGAGTAAGAAAACATTATTATTATTGCACAGATTGGGACTAACCCAGAATCACAGTTACATTCAGTCATGTCCAGGGAGAATGGTGGTTAGTTTAAGAGCAGAATCACTGATCCCAAACCAGCGCTTAAATACTGAATGAACATTAGGACATTTCTTACACACACACACACACACACACACACACACGGCACACCAAAGGACTACAACATGCCACCGACACACTAGACTATCAGAGGGATAATAACCCGAGCAGCAAGCTTGTTACCAAGCTAATACATGCCAGTGTTCAGGCTAAAGACCAATCACCAAGCTGCAGAATAGGCTTTGCTCTCAGTTGAGGGATTACCATGCAGTGTGAAATGAAGTCTGATTATTCCCCCTCACCCCCTCACCCCCTCACTCCTCCTCCCCTCCCCCTCTCTATTTACACCAAAGGCCTCACAAAGGAGGCGACTGACAGAAATAGATCCATAATGGTATTAACTGTAACATCAACACTCAGAGGCATGCAGTCACATATAAGCACACAAAGACATGTTCGCACATGTATTCATACACACACACACACACACACACACACACACACACACACACACACACACACACACCATCATGCTCTAAACAGCAGCTGTTTGACCCACTCCCATAATCCCTGTGGATGGAGGAGATGTGTGCGGTCATCTGCCTCTCCCAGTGCGGCCCTGTCGTCAGTGGTTGGTCTAGGGCCGAGATTGGAGTGTGTGTGTGCGCGTGTGTGTGTGTGTGTGTGTGTGTGTGTGTGCATACTTGCATGCAAGGCCACATAGCATTGTATGTATGTGGACAGGACAGTGTTTTACGTGCACCCTCTGGCCCAAGAGCTGCTAATCTTGGCCAACTACGCTAGTTAGAAGCAGCTGGGTTATTATGAGTATCGGCAGAATGACACACTACGGTTCAGAGGTCAACACCTGACCTTGTGTGATAAAGCAAAACAAATCCAAAGCACACTTACAACCAAATGTTATTTTTCTGTCATACTCTATCGGACACTTCACCCACAGGAAGGTCAGAGGTCAGGATTCGAAGGTTTGAACCCGGGCCTTGTGGTTGAAGTATGGTTTCCCTATTTTATTATTAGTGAATAATAAAACAGAATGATAAAAATGCCAAGGAGCTTAATAATAACTGTACTGTACTGTAAGGCGCTTTAGATAAAGTCATAAAAAAATAAAGCCTCCTAATGGCCTATGAGTATATTTTTCCCTTGGTTCGACCTCGTATGGACACCCCAGCCTCCTGTGAGCACCTCTCCAAGCCGATGACCTTGTCCCTGACCTTGTGTTCGTCCTCTTCCAGGTGAAAGAGGAGATGCTGCTGGAAGCGCTGACGACCAGGAAGACGGTGACCGTTGGCGAGAGGCTGATCGTGCCCTACAAACTTGCCGAGGTGAGTTTCTGGTTAGGTGGCGGCCCAAGTCCAGACCACACAGAACCTGCGGGCCTTAGGAAATTGGAAATTGTTCACATGGTTTTTGAGGGACGCCTCCTTCTCATATCTCATTTTTCTTCTTCTCCTGCTAGTGTGGAGGGTTTAGGGGCGGGGCCTCAAGACAGCAACGTGGAGCCTAATGTTTTGTTGTGAAATTCATCAGCAGCAGGGGGAATCTGTGTGTGTGTGTGTGTGTGTGTGTGTGTGTCTGTGTGTGTCTGTGTGTGTCTGTGTGTGTCTGTGTGTGTGTTTATTTATATATGTGTGTGTGTGTGTATGTTTGGGGGGGGTGGGGGTGTCTTGGGAGTTTGTTGTGGTGCCGCAAACTCCCACCGCCTTCTTTCTTTGGTGGGGGTCTCTTCCTCTGTGACTTCCTGTTTCCTGTCAAGACAAGCTGCAGCGCTAGTTAACCCCGTCCACGCCAGAGGAGCCACACGTACAGGCCCACGTTTCCTTCTGCCTGCTTACAGTACTTACATTTCACGCCAGGATGCTTCAGTTGACCTAGATACGGTATCATCATCGCGCTCGCGAGTGTTTTTTCGGCGGTTTCCGGTTATCTCCCCATTTCCTGCTGCCTTTGATGGTCCTGCGGAGAGTCGTAAGCCATCCGGCTCTCCGCCTGTGGCTGCAGGGCCTTTTTGTCTTGAGAAGGAAATCCTACACATAGATAGTCTGCAGCTCCAAAACCCCTCTATCTGATCTCCGCCTTAGTTCAGCCCAACAATGGTTGCGCCCCCTCTCCCACCCCTGCAGTCATGTGGTCTCATCTGAGGAATGTGCAACCTCCACTGGAATATACAGTAGAGAGGCCAGAAACCAGATCCTGTGTCTGTCTGTTTGTTTCTCTCTCCCTTTCTTTCTCTTTTTTTTCTCTCTCTCTCTCTCTCTCCCCTTCACACACATCTACCCCCCCCATTCCCATTTCCAAAGAGTAGCTCAGACAATGTGATCAGCAACCCAATCCTGGACGAGGGCTGCAGCTATGATAAACCTTGTCCTGCGGCTTCTGGTGTTATGCTATGGAAGTTCCCTCCTGTCCTTCACAAGTTAGCCCCACCCTTGAAGGGAGCGAGAGAGAGAGAGATGAGGATACAAGGACGGAGGAGGGAGAGAGAAAAGGGAGGGAGCACAGAGGCCTTCAGATCTCTGAAAGTCCCCCAGTATGAAGCTGTATGGAAATCCCCCTGAACTCCGAGTCAAGCCTCCTTTACCATAACCTCCATGCGTGTCCTATTATTGTGTAAGGTGAGGTGAGGATTGGCTACCACATGCTGCCTCTCCCCCCATCCCCTCTCCCAGGTCTCCCTGGCCGGGGCCACCTGTGGAATCCATGACTTTCTGATGTTCCATAACACGGCTGTTATTCTACAAGGGGAGACGTGGAAAAAAGAAGCTGGCAGATGTTGCTGGTTCTTCTCAGAAAGGATTTCTTCTTCCCTGCATGAGAGAAGTTGGTGTCCCGGGCTGCTCGGGTTGAGATGGGGTCACGTGGGCGAAGGGCCCTTATTCCTGAACCTGAGGGGACCTAAACAGACTGGATGGACTCGGGTTGAGTCGGGTGGAAATCCTCTCTGGATTGCTTCGGTTTGGGTTTGGGCTTAAGACTGATCCTGATACTTTATTGATCCCTGTAGGGAGATTCTGATTTTGCTTGCCGGCTCCAGGGAGGTCAGAGGTCAGGGTCAGTTACAGAACAGCACCCATGGAGCTGGTAGCAATTTGGTGTCTTGCTCAAGGACACTTTGGCAGGACTGATGCTTACCGACACAAAGGCTTGACATGGGTCCTCCAAACCTTCACAGATATTGTTGGAAAAATACTAAAAATATCAACTTATGATTGATGATTATCATCACCCTTTAGCTGGCCATGGGCTCAAAAAGCTTTCAGACCCTCCGGACGTGGTTTGGACAGAAAGCTCTCAGGTCTCTACTAACACAATGTGGTGACCTAGGCGGCTACCTGAAGAGGACAAAGTCTCAGTTTCTGCAACCGCAGCCTGGAGATTTAACTAGCTGAGAAAGGAGTGTGTGCATCCGCATGCAACTGTATGCATGCGTGGGAGCCCCAGAGCCAGTGCGTGTCACGATAAGGTATCACTTGACTGTGACTTGGTAGATGGGGCTCCAGATAACTGGATCAGTCCACCACTTCCTTCTTCCTGTTTTAAAGCCAGGAGGGGGGAGGGAGGGTGAGGGGGGGGGCAGTTAGTGAGTCACTCATCTGCTTTGCATTCATGTAAAAGCTGCTTCTTTATAAAGAGACAATTTCAAAGGGGTTGTAGCCGTGTAGCGAGAGTATTATCACAATGGCTATAGAGGTACTTACACTGTAAAGATATCATAAACACTTTGACTGTCTAACTGACTCACACACACACACACACACACACACAGATAGACCAAAACAACTACATAAACTCTAATTAAAAACATACATGCAGTTTGGCATGTTATGATGGGACACACACACACACACACACACACACACAGCGCCCTGTGGCGAGGAAGCTAGCGAGCCACGTGCAGCCCATGCTGAGTGTTTTACACCTCCTGTGGTTCTCGGGAGAGAGAGAGAGAACAACAACAACTTCCCCTCAGCAGAGCCAGCTCCGTCCGGGACGTCACCATTTACAAAACTCTGATAAAGTCCCTCTAATTATTGTGTCAGCCTCTTGGGTGGGCCTCCCACAAAACCTGTTTCGACCCATTTGTTTCCACCCCGGTTCCTCCCCAGGTCCTAACTACTTCCATTGTGGTGAATAATTGAATGACAGTGTGAATGCTGAGACAATACAAGCTCAATGAGCATGTCAAATGTCCAAGTCACATCTGCCGATTCCCTCAGTTGCTCCTGAAGCGTTTCGAACGTGATCCTTTTCCAAATGGTGCATTATTCATAACAATCTTACATAACCTTCGGGACGCCGACGCCGGCCTGGTTGCTAAAAATATCACAAACAATCAATAATACAAGAGAGGAGGCTTTTAAAACTCAGACATTTCCTTCATCACAGTTGTTGGCTCACTGGACATTGTTTTGAAGCATCCTTCAAGTAAGTGAGGGTGAGGATGAGGGTCACCGTGTCCCAGCAGCCTCTGGATCAGTTTGATTACTAGTCATAGAACTGATTCAAGTCCTTTCAGTCTATTACTCATATATTGTATTTAAGCTTTCTTTAACCGGGCAAACCAATTAAGAACATTTCTTATAAACAACAACCTGGCAAGGAGGCAGGAGGCGTTTAGAGGAGAACGTGTTTTGGAGTGAAACTTAACTTGACATCAGCCAAAACAAACCCTGCCTTTCTTTTCTCCGCTGGTTTATCTGCTGTATTTGATGTCCAAGTGGGGAAGCTCTCGTGCCAACAGGACGGAGTTGGTTACCTTCCCGTTGAGGGGCGTATTTGACAAACTCATCTGTGAGATGAGGTATCAGGATGACTAGTTTTACTGCTACTCCCCACCTAAAGGAAAACAGTTGCAATTCTCTACTAGATCATATCTAATCACAACAATCTTCCCGTAGGACAAAGTCTCATTGAATGGAGGTCCGTGGTCTAATGCAGGTTTATTTTGGGGTCCTTGGCATGAAAACGTCTGACCTCCAGGTTGAAGCAGCCCGTCCAACCTTCATAACACCTCTAGCAGCCAAAGAACATGTCTGGTGTCTAAGTCTCCAAGTCTCCAAGTCTCCATTTTAGCACACTTATATTAGCTTAGCATGCCTTTCACCATCTGTAAGGGGAGAGCATAGTTTCGCTTTGGCTTGTTGCGGCGTAATAACGGCCCCTCTTGGCAGTGTTGTTTTTTATGGATCGATGAGGTGTCCAAAAAGCGATCTGCAGGTCTGGAGGCACTTAAAGCTCTGGCTCTCAACTCAAAACACCTAAAGTATTATGGCACTGCACAGCAAGACTGCAACACATCAGAAAAGAAACTTGGAGAGAGCGAGAATAGCAAGACTTCTACCAGACTAGGAGCTTTTTTTAGTTTGTTCACAAGATTGTTGTTGAGCGGTAGCGTTGATGCTAGCTCATTCATGGTACGAGGGACTATCGCTTTATAATGAATCTCCCTGTAGAGAGAATAATGCTAGTTTAGTTTAGTAACAGCCTGGTGCTAGCATGCGCTGTTAGCACCCTGACATTAACCAGCTTTGAGGCACACATATCATAAATGTAACGCAAGTTGATGAACGTCAGTTGGAAGTTTAGTTGAAATGTTAAACTGAGGCGGGCCAGGAGGACTTGAGAACCAAGGCTTGGATCCAAATTGGTAACAGGCCTCGAGTTCGACTTGTGGTTTCTGACGTTATTTATTTATTAACTGATTCACCGATGCTTCAATGACCTGCCCGACCTCCTCAACCGAGCTTCTCCCAGAGTCCCACCGGATGACTCAGCTGGTGTGCATTAAGTCATTGGACCCCTCCCCTGCACACTCTGCGTTTGAGATGACATTGATCCAGTCCGAGTGTAGAAAGAGAGAGAGAGTGATGTTGTGTGTCTCCTGTGTTGCGCTGGGCTGAGCTACTGCTGTGTAGCTGGCAGGTTGTTCCCCTTTATTCATTCAGCACCTATGGGCCACCGCAGCAACACTCCCACCACTGCTACAGAAAATGGGAAATATAAATGGTTCAGCAGGGGAGGGGTGTTACTGCAGTGATGCAATGGAGTGTGTGTGTGTGTGTGTGTGTGTGTGTGTGCGTGCGTGAGAGAGGGTGATAACACACACAGAGTGGGCTTTGACAGTATCAGCCTCTGTTCCAGATTAATGAACACATATGGTTTTGATTGGACCAGAAACTGACGTGTGTGTGTGTGTGTGTGTGTGTGTGTGTGTGTGTAGGCGGGCACGGTGAGGGACTCCATGGCCAAGTCGCTGTACAGCGCGCTGTTTGACTGGATTGTGTTCAGGACCAACCATGCCCTGCTCAACAACAAGGACCTGGAGGACAATGCCAAGGTAGGGATGCTCACACACACACACACACACACACTTACATACATATACTCACCCTCAATGCACAGATACCAGGCGTGGGTCAAGTGCAGCCATGTAATATAATATACTGCTAATGCTTAGTTTGGTGCTAAGTTGGTGTTTCCCCCCAAATTGCAATGAAATTCTAGAAAGTTTGAACAGTCACAGAAAAGGTTTTGAGACAGAGAGGGAGAGTTGGTAGGACTGTATGCTGGTCATGCATGCTTACAACCAAACACACTTTAGTTCAAAAGACTGTTAGAAAGCCCAGAAGCCAGCAGACATCTTCAGGTTACATGGGGGGAGAGATCTGTGTCTTTACTAGCATCTGAAGCTTCGCTGGACAATAGATTTATCCTCACAACAAAATAGGTTTGTTTGTTTGTGTGCACTGCTTACTCCAATCATGTCTGTCTGTCTGTCTGTCTGTCTGTCTGTCTGTCTGTCTGTCTGCCTGTCTGTCTGTCTGCCTGTCTGCCTGTCTGCCTGTCTGTCTGTCTGTCTGTCTGTCATGCCTTGAGTCCCTGCTCTTGTCATAGAGGAGGGGAGTGGGGTGTGTGTGTGTGTGTGTGTGTGTGTGTGTGTGTGTGTGTGTGTGTGTGTGTGTGCACGCGCATAGCAGTGGCAGCTGGCAAGCCGTACCCAGTGGGCATCTAAGAGATTAGAACACAGATCATTCCAGCTCTTCCCTCTTCTGTGTGTGTGTGTGTGTGTGTGTGTGTGTGTGTGTGTGTGTGTGTGTGTGTCCACATGTGCCAGGAACATTGGGGCAGATGGCATCAAGTTCCCTTCAGCTCAGTTTACCCCCTGTGGTGCTCAGTTGTCCTAATGCTGTGTGTGTGTGTGTGTGTGTGTGTGTGTGTGTGTGTGTGTGTGTGTGTGTGTGTGCGCGCTTCCCCCTGGCATGACATCATCTGTGTATGTGTGTGTGCTTGCTCCTCAACACTGCATGTGTAGATGAGATTCTGCTTTCTGTCAAGGTTATTGTTTTTCTGTGTCGGTGACCGTTTGTGTTTTCAGGCCATGAGAAATAAAACACGAGTGGATTAAATGAAACAGCGTTTATAGTCAATGTTATAATTAAGAGGCTTCTGGAACTAAATGGAAATACAATGAAAGAATATTAAAGATAGATAGGAAAAAGAAATCGCACGATGAGGACCAGACTGACAGATGTTTACAGCCCATCTGGGTTATTCTCTACTCCTCTGACATCATCAGGTTTTAACATGTATTAAATATTGGAGATCTGGAAATCCAGCAATGAAATGTTATTTACTGTGCTTATTTTGTTCATGTTCATTGAATTGTTCAGTGTGATTTTTGGAGTGGAGGTTTAAATTCTGGAGGAAACACTAACTACTTGTAGCAGGTTTTTTTTGGCAGGTAGAAAACGGTCAGACGTGAAGATATTGAGCATTGGGACAGAATATTGGCTATCGGCAGCTTCCGTCCAAAAATATCTATCAGCCTTCAAGTAACAAATAGTTCTAATCGATTGAACCCTAATATTGATAGTAGGTCATGTGGATTTTATTGTTTAGTCACCGACAAATATTTGAAAAGGTCCATGAGCCTCACTCTGACCCCTCCAGTGAAATATGTACTGGGTATCTCAGAGGGATACGAGAAGAAACTAATTCTTTAATATTACTGTGTGTAATATTGTGATTGAGATGTGACAAATATGCTGTAAATAGATATAATAGATAATAAAGACATAAATAAAGTGCCGTGTCGTCTCCACCAGATCCTGTCCATAGGAGTCTTGGACATCTTTGGCTTTGAGGATTATGAGAACAACAGCTTCGAGCAGTTCTGCATCAACTTCGCCAACGAACGACTCCAGCATTACTTCAACCAGCACATCTTCAAGCTGGAACAGGTAGAGGGTGGTTCTCCTCCTCCTCCTCCTCCTCCTCTCCTCTCCTCTCCTCTCCTCATGCTGTTTACTGTTCAGACAATGATTATTGTGAGGTTGTTGATAACGCGGCATCATATCCTGTGTGTTACAGCCACACACACACACATAATCTGCCACAATGTGCCTTGGTGTGTGTGGTGACGTCAGAGTTTGTGTGTGAACGTCACAGTATTGTGGCTGCCACAAATTCCTTGAAATAACTTTTTTTCTTGCATTTCACAACTTATCGAATCAACATCTGCGGCACAGAACTGGCCGACCTGACTTCCTGTTGTAAAAGACAGAGTTGTTAGTAGTGTGTGATGGCTTCTGTGATGTGTGTGATGTGCTCAATGTAGGTCAATGAGGTTTAACACACTTTGATAAAGTCGTGACAACCTTCTTGGGTGTTGGTTCACACACCCCGGTTACTACAGTAAGTCTGATTTGTGCAGCTGCTATGGAAGAGCATCAAGTAAGAAGTAGAGCTTTTAATTTGAAATTTAATTTGGCCCAGTATTTTATTTAGTTTTATTGATTTCAAGCATCGGATTCGGGGTGGAAGTCGACTGGTTTCGGCACCTTCACCTACACCTGTCTCATGTGAAAGAACCTGTCGTCACCATCACGTCACCTCAGCTTCTGGTGGCGTTGTGAATGGGACAATTCAGTATGTTCAGCCATATGCCAGGTTAGGGTTATGTCATGTAGAGAGGATTTAGGCTCCAGTCGAACCTCTGTTTACACTGTTGACAATGAACGTTACAATGAGCACAACACTAGAATAAGAAACTGACATGCAACTTGCAAGCAGCTAGTGAGGCCGCACTGCACTGACAATATTCCTGTGACCCTGGAAATGATCACGCAAGAGAGAAGTGCAAGGAAAAGAGAAATGAAAGATAAATTAAATAAGCTGAGGAGAGAAAAGAATCTGTTGAATCTGCCGCCCGTTTCTCTCGTCGTTTACAATCGAGAGGTCTTGCTGTTGCATGTCCCAGAAAGCTTTGAGAGCTGAGTGTGTTTTTAGCTGAGGGCACATTGAGCATTTCAACTTTTAGCAGCAGAGGACCACACATTTCTAATGGTTGTTTAGCAACAGCAGCCATGACCAGCTACAAGAGAGGTACCAAGGGGACCAAGAGGGACACAGGGATCAAAGGACCACACCGACGCTTGGGGGTATTAGCTCGTTTTTTACATGTTAGGATGGGAGTAGCACCAAAATCATCTCTTGGACACTTACACAATACATTATGTGCCCATGAGCAACAACTAGCATTATCTAAGAAGATAGACCATATAGTCCTTTTAGGCCTTTTAGTCCTTTTTATCCAGATTTTTCTTTCTGCCAATCCTCATCACATAAATGGTAAGTTGACCAGACCAACAGGCCGATTTCCCTTTAATGCTGCATCTGCTGCAATGAACAGACCGATAACAGCCCCTTTATGCTTTTTATAGTCAAAATGTGAAAATGGAAAAAGACACTGTGAAATGTTCAGTTGGTAACATGGTAACACTGGCTGCCTGTTTCTAAAACATGAGTATAGACGTGACATGTCACGGGGAACATAACCCCCACCACTTCACAGAACTTTGTCCTTCAGCTAACCGGCACAAGACTGACCCAACCTGGTTGTTCATGCCAGCCGGCAGTGACTTTCTCTCTCATGTGAGTCCTCTGGGCTGGCCAGCCACGTATCCCCCCTGACATTACAGTACAAGTAGCTGTAATTATGTAGCTAGACTGAGTTAGCGCACACATCCATTAAAGGAAAAGGTCAGAGCATAAGTGCTGAACGAACAGGCCAGACTGACAGGCTGGGCGAGCGTGCAGGAATGGAGGAGTCAAGCCTCTGTAAGAGTAGCGTCAGCTTCAGCCCAGAGCCCAGAGCTGTTTCAGGTTTTTTTTTTTTTCCTCACTGGGTTTGAAGTCGTCTTTTGTTTTGAATGGTCTCCCTCCCTGTTTCTGTCGTTCCCGTCTCGTTCCTCCCTGCTGTGGCGGAAGTGCTGCTCGGAGAGGCTTCAGCCAGATCAGCATCACAACATAACTACCCCATATCTCTCGATAGGACTGTTACTGTACTACTGATCCCAGGCCAGCTATAGTATTTATTCTTGAGTGTTTTCTTTCCACTTCATATCCAAAGAGAGAGAGAGAGAGAGAAAGGAGAGAGAGAGATACGGGGGGGGATAATGAGCCTCAATCAAATGGAGTGTGTCACAGTAGCTGTCAACTCTCGTCTCCCTCTCGCTGGCCTCTGATAGGCCGTGGCAACTTAGCGGGCGGGCCCATCGCTGACGGCCAAAGCGGGGGGGGGCAGGAAAAAAGAGCAGTGTTTTGCTAAACAAGTGCATTATGTCCCTTCACTCTCAATGAAAATCAGACGCCGCTGCCCCGCCTGCGCTAATAGTCCTGTTATCTGTTTCTGACAGTTAGCCTTCAGGCTGTGGGAGTACACACACACACACACACACACACACACTGCAGGATGTTACATGTATTAACAAACAGGTTGTGCTACTGTTGATCTATAATTAATCTAAAAGTAATTAAGACGGAGAGAAAGGTAGAAAAGTTATTTTGTGTGTGTGTGTGTGTGTGTGTATAAAAAATGGCTTCTTTGAAATAATGAATCATAGACAGACATGAAATTGAGTTTGTGGAAGTAACGTCATAAATACTTTCACATTGACAGTTGACCGACACGGTGGTTTCTGCTTTTTTGTTTCCACAGAAAACTGACCATCATTGTTGTTATGCTGACCTTGCACGGCACGTACTCCGACTCAAACTCAAAAAACTTGAAACAAACACATCATCTACACTTCAGTTCATCTGTAAAAATGCCTTGTATCCATTTTGAGGAAGAAAGAAAATGACCTCAATTCAATCATTTACTATCTTCAAAAAACCACAGTTACCTGCTATACTTCAAAAAGAACAATCATTTAGTGTCTGTTTCCATTGAAGGCCTGTTCCTGTGTTACTAATAGGTGTCAAAGTGCTGCTGAGGTGCTCGCCCTCGCAGGACTGCGTCTAATATTTTTCCAGCGGAGTTCACGTTTATTATCCTTTAATCACTGGGGTTGTCCAAACCTTGAGTTTTTGAGTTTATTTGACTGGTCAACAGTTGAGGTGGAGTTGAGTGCCAGGGGCCCCTCAGAGGCAGGTTGCTAGCTTCTTCTTCAACGGGGGGGACGCCAGATCTCAACTGATTTGTGTTTGTTTGAATAGAGCGGTGCAGTTCGTCCCGCGGCCTCTCGCCTCACTTTGACGTCAGACAAAGCACTCCACACCTCATCCTGCCGACACTTTTTTAACAGCTGACCTAGGATCAGTTGCTTACTGTTAAAAGATAATGTGACCTTATGGCAAATAAGCTCTTTGACTCACTCGCTGCAGTAGGAAGATTGGTAGCAGTTTCCCCTCTTCGCTATGGCACAAGCTAACACGTTTATGTGTAGTGGATGCGATGAGCTAGCTTCCCTAAAACCCGCTTTTTGCTAGTGCTACCCATTGGTTTCAATGTGGCTTCAATGGGGAATGCTAATAATAGTAGCAAGCTGCTGCTCGGTTAGCTGAAACAATGTAGAAAATGAAAGGAGAGAAGTCAGCGTCTGGGAAGAAGAAGAATTTTGCTGTTAGCTGTAAGGGAGGGTTAAAAGTCTGGTTATTTATGACAAGTGAAACAGGAAGTGATGTATTAAGTTAGACATGTTTATTAAATGCAATTTTTGGCGAACAAAGAAAGAAATAAGCAAAATGGAAGTCAGTGGTTGTGCTAACAAGCCTTTTGACAGAAGGGTTAATCTGACAGCATGGGTGTAAGGCGGTTTCTGACTCTCCATCAGTCTCTGGGGATGGGGGGGGTGGTATTTTCCTCCTCACCTTCCTACAGGCCTCACGCCCCCCCCCAGCCAATCAGTTGGTCTTATCAGCAGTGTGTGTTTACCTTTGGAACAGTGGCCAAAGCTAATAGGACCGCACCAACTGCGATCCTCCAGGGAGGGGCTCCAGGCCAGTGTTTACACTCGCATGCCAATTGCTGCTTGATTTTTTATTTTATTTTTTCGGTGTGAGAACAATTTATCAAAGTGTGAAAACACACGACCGCCGCCGCCTTAGGCAAACATAGTATCACGTTCAACCTCCCGAGATATCACACTGACTCTGGAAAAAAAGAAGAAGAAAAACTCTGGCCGGCTTCACCTTCGTCTGATACCCGAGGGAGGTTCCCGCTCTCTACTGGTCCCGAGTTGAGGTGGAGTTTGCTCGCTCCCTCTTAAACGGGAGCTGCCAGATTTGAACTCGTCTCCGCTCTTTATTAAGAATCGTATCGATGAGGCGGGAGTTTGTGTTTCAGAGATCGTGCAAGCGCAGTTGTCGTTTTGATGCAGAGTTTCCGAGCTCTACACCCTCATTCCGATCACGCAGTCCAGCTCGCTGCTTGACGTCATGGCTGTGAGTCATGCGGGTCCTGCAGAGTCCCAGTCTGCTGTAAACCTCTCTCTCTCTCTCTCTCTCTCTTCTAGCTGGACTGCAAAAGCAAATTCCACTTGCTGATTGACAAAGACGGTGTGCATCTCTTCTCCCCCTCTCTCTCTCTCTCTCTCTCTCTCTCCATGCTTTTAAAACCTCCACAACCTGCTCCAGCTCCTATTACTGCACCGCTGCACCTCCCTCCTCCTCAATGAAAACACTCTGCTGTCATAACAAGAGAGACGGGCATGGGAGGATGGAGGGACAAATAAAAAAGAAAGAAGAAGAAACCCAGCACAATGCAGGCCACATGAATGCTGTACTGCATGACGTGGCTGAATTGATAACTCCCGTCTCCCCTCAGCACTACAGTTGGGATTAGAGCCTTTATTGTTGTGACCTGTGGTTTTTGTCTGGGATTAGGCCCATCTCTGTTTCCATTTTGCCCCTCTATCTCTTTGGTTGTGCAACTCCGTCTCCCACTTTCTCTATGCACGTGCACTTTATAAGGTACATCTAGCGAGTACTCCAGAAAAACCTGAAGTCTTCGAGGCATTGACTCAAAAAGGTGTCTGAAACTTTCCACTCCGTGCTGACTTGATAGCATCAAACGGTTCCTGCAGATTTTCCGGCTGCAAGCGATCCCGTTCCACCACATCCCAAAGGTTCCTGTACTGGGTTGAGATCTGGGGACTGTGCAGGCCATTGGAGTAAACTAAAGTCACTGTAATGGCGCACTATCCAGGGTAGACTAGGACCAAGAGTGGACACTGAATTGGTACTAAGGGGCCTAATGTGTGCCGAGAAAGCTTTTCCCCACGCCATTACACCACCACCAGCCTGCACCGGTAACAGAAGGCAGGGTGGATCCATGGATTCATGCCGTTCACCCCAAACTCTGACCCTGCCATCATCAGCACGTTGCAACAGAAACCAGGACTAGGAGGAATTTTTCAACTCTTCAGTGGCTTCATTTTCTTGTTCCCAGCTGATAGGAGTGAAACGCAGTTGTGCTTTCTGAGATTCCCTCCTGCACATCACCGTTGTCCTGTCATTTGTGTACCTGTGGCCTGCCTGTTAGCTTGAACAAGTCTTAGCGTTTTCCTCTGACCCCTCGCAACAACTGCCGCCGACTTGATGTGTTTTTGTTTAAGACACTGTTCTCAGTCATCCAGGAGGGAGGCTGGTTGATGCTGCAACTGGCCCGTCTGAAGTCACTTGCCCAGTATATTGTTTAGTTGAACAGTAAATGAACCTCTCCACTTTATCTGCATGTTTTATATACTGAGTCACAGCCTTGTCACTGTCTGGTGGAAGGAGCTGCATACATGTGGAGGTGTATCTAGTAAGAGGCCAATGGGTGTGTGTTTATCTATCTATCTTCATCTATTTGTCATCTGTCTGTTTCTGTTTCTACATGTTCACACGCTCACACACACAAATGAAGTTACCGATTCCTGTCATGAGTCAATCATTGGTCAGCGCTTCAAGAGCTTGAAACGAAAACACGCACACAACTTTTTACGACCGTGTTTTCATTTCGCTTGATCCGGTGCGACCTCTGAGCGAAGCCAAACACGCCACATGTTCTGAATGCCTCGACCGTGATTCAGCGGGCTAAAAAAGGAAGAGAGGGCAGACGTGTCGCATATATGAAGCCATGTTCCAACGCTGCCTTGTTGGTGTTGACCCCAAAGTGTCTGGAGGGTTTTTTAACCTTTATTGATCCAGGCAACGTTTGCTAAGCATGCATGCCTTCCTCCTTCTGCTCACATTCATAGCAGTAAGACGGACTCTTACCTTTGCCCAGTACAACAACAGTCTGTTACTGCTGCTGACTCTGTGGAGCAGGTGGTTTTTACATGCCTTGCTCAAGTGCACCTCAACGGTTGAGGGAGGGGAGATCGTTACTCATTTACTTTCCCCGCCCACTTGTGTCTCTCTTTTCTCCCAGCTGGTCGAGGGATTCTAACTGGCGACCTTCACTAGCTTCTCCCACAGGGGTATTAAGACAACAAGGGTCATATACCTCAGCCATCATTGCCCCCCTGGGGCATATAGACCTTTTACTGACTAACCACTAAGCATGCCAGGTGTTTTCAAAGTGGGGATGCAAGTTCGTTGGACTTTTTATTCTGATGCCAAATACAGTAGATTCTGGCCCATGTATCCATCACTTTATTTATTGATTTTGAAATAGTCAATCAGGAGAACAGTTGATGTCTTCCTTTCCCTTTGTAACTACCATAGAAATGCCCTTGATCAAGACACCTAACCCTCAGGCTGCTCCAGTGTAGCTGCTCAGTGGCACCAGTCCAGAGTTGGTGTTGAGTCATGGTACTCCTAGTCAGTTTTCTGACCCCGAGTTGTTTTTCCTCTGTGTTTCCCCCTATAGGAGGAGTACAGGGCGGAGGGCATCAGCTGGCACAACATCGAATACATCGACAACAGCGGCTGCATCCACCTCATCAGCAAGAAACCCACAGCGCTGTTCCACCTACTGGATGAGGAGTGCAAGTACGCCACCTGCTGAAATAAAATACTCCAAGAAGAACTCAGTTCGCCAGATAACTTCAGAAAAGATTTTTCTTTTATCTTGCCCTTTAATGCTCAGTTAAAGATCCAACCCAGAATTGCAGAACTGTGTTAAACTATTAGCTTGGATGTTTACGTTGTATTGTCAGGGATGTAGTGGTGGTTTACCAGCCTGTTTATTTACTGCACATTTATTTATTTATTTATTTACATTTATTTACACACATTTTAATGACATAAATTCATAATGTACATCATAGTAGATTGTTAGGATCAGAATAGGGTCTTTAAAGGGAAAAATATCAATTAATTATTTGTTTGCCTTATGATGATCAGTGATTGGCGGTCTTTTTATTTACCACTACATCACATTTTAGATATCTGGAGGAATATTTAGGAATACGCCTTTGAAATAATCCCGTGTTGCTCAGTGGATAGAGCATGCTGCCGAGAGGTTCATTCCATGTGTTTGGTTTCCATTTGCTGACAAATGTATTATTTCGGTCTTTATCTTGCCAGAAGGTTGTGGAAAGTAAATGTATTTCATTGTAGCCTGCTTGGTTGAAATGACCTTTGGATCGCCCTGTACAAGCCTCTCTCACCATTAGCTTGATTGATCCCTGAGCCGGGACCGTTACCAAAGTTAGCTAAAGCATAAAAGCTAGCAACACGCTAATTCATACGCTAGCGTCTCTGGATCACAGGTGTTTTTTTTCCCCCCCTTTCTCTGCATCTAGATCTTCCATAAATCAAATCCGCTCCCGTTCCCTCGCAAAAACACATCAGGCTGCACACACATAGCCGCATTTATCTGCTTTAGCTGTCGTCTTGCTTGCCACTTAGTGTAGTGTGCTCATCTGGATCTAATAACAGCTGGATTGGGCCAAATGATGTGTGTGTGTGTGTGTGTGTGTGTGGGGGGGGGGGGGGTTCATGTGATTTATCCTGCCACAGGAAAGAGCTCCATGCTAAATGCTTACGGGGAAAGGAAGGCACTGAGAGATCTCATCGTTCATGGTTAGCGAAGCGCAGAGGTCTTCAGGGCCTCTTGAGGAGTGGATTAGGTTTCAGTGGGGATGAGGGGGGGGGCAGAACCTAGCGATGTTAGAACTGTTACCTAGATATAATTCAGCCAGCGGTGCATTGGTGTGGATGGTATGGAGTCTCCCATCGGGTCAGCTGAGAGGTTAGTGGTGGTAAATGGGTGGAAGGAAAGTGCCGATTCAGCTGTTAGCCAGAAGAGTACTCAAGTAGAAGCGCCATAGACTAGAGGTGGGCTTGTGAACCGGAGCGATGCCAGTTCGCATCCCTGGGACCACTGGGGGAAGTCTAGGTGGAGAAATTGAACGAGAAACACTACCCCCTTCCTCAGCAAATACCATCCAGGTGGTTTAACCCCCCCCCCCCAGTGGCGTTTTGAGTCCTCCTCTAATAAGAAACTCGTCTCCCAGTTTCCCCCAGGCTTCCAACCAGACCTTGCTGGACAAGTTCAAGCGTCAGCATGAGGGAAACAGCTACATCGAGTTCCCCGCTGTCATGGAGCCCGCCTTCATCATCCACCACTACGCCGGTAAAGTCAAGTACAGAGTCAAGGTGAGCAGCTCATGAGAGGCGTGCATGTGACGTTGCATGCACCAATGTATTCCAAGTGGGAATTAAATCCTTAACCCTGGCAGTGTTAGTGTCTCTACCTATTGAGCTACACAAGCATGTTTGGAGCAGCTTTATTGGTTTTATATTGGTTTTATGGAATTGAAGCTCATTCTACTGTGTCACTCATTGTAAGTCTCTCCGGATGAGAGCTTCAGCTAAATGCCTAAAATGTACATATAATATAAACTTCTATTTATAATTTGTGTAGTATAAGTTCTCTAACCTGATCTCAACCTCCATTATAAACAAAACACCATTTACAGGCCTTTCTATCGATTTCACTTGAGCCTTTATAAACTCCACAAGTCCAAGTCTCCTTGTTGTTCCGTCGGCCTATTTTTCTAGCTAAATCTAATTCTCTGTTCGCTTCCCAGCTGCGTTTTGATAAGAAGCACATGTGCTGGAAAGGGGCGAGTGTGTTTTTTTTTTTACTGTGTATAATATAAGCCCATGTAACAGTTGGATATACTCATGGATATGGAACAAGGTATCCCATATCTACTGGGAGCCGTGGAGTTGTTTGGTGTGAAACAGTGCAGCGGGAGCCAGAGTCATGAAAAGGTGTCCGAGGCAGGTTTCGGTTCGCAAACACTCTGGCTCATATCATGTCAGAGAGAGAGAGCGAGAGAGAGAGCGAGAGAGAGCGAGAGAGAGAGAGAGAGTGGTGGGGGATTAACTCTGAATTTAGTCACTTGTTTTTGGCCTTTCCACCATTTTCCACCACATAAAACACAGTCCAGCTTTGGTTTGTGATGATGCTAAATAGCAGAGAAGACAGCTCACAGTACATGGGGTGTGTGTCTGTGTCCGTCCGTCCGTCCGTCCGTCATCTAGGACTTCCGGGAGAAGAACACGGACCACATGCGTCCTGACATCGTGGCCCTGCTGAAGAGCAGCAAGAACGCCTTCATCTGCAGCCTGATGGGAATCGACCCCGTGGCGACCTTCCGCTGGGCGGTGCTGCGGGCTTACTTCAGAGCCCTGGTGGCTTTCAGGGAGGCCGGCCGGAGACACACCGACAAGAAAACCGGTGAGATAAGCCACATAGAGACACACACGCTGTCACACATACCTTGTCTTAGTTACCTTGGCCATAACAACTTATTCTAACCTTAAAGTGGTAAACTGTGAGATCGTTGGTGCTCAGCCTCATCGCTGTGGTGTTCCTTCTCTGCTCTTCCCAGAGATCACCTGTCAATCAAACAGTGTGTCCAGTACTGTCACGTCTTTCTCCTTGGATTTTCTGTTGATGGAGTTTGAGTTTCTGTAGGTGGCGCTGTTCTCTTTATCTGTTCAGCCACGGTGGCTATCGCTGCTCATGCTAACTACCCAATTCTGCTGCTGGAATAGAATCACTTCCTGTGCCACCAGAGGAGTGTTCCCCAGAAAGACCTACCAGACACCGGGTGTTTAGAACAGCAGATGTTAAAGCTTTCATGAACTGGTTAGAGGTTGGATCACTATTGTGTTCAATATCAGTATCAATCGACGATACAGAGTTAGAGTTACTGAACCTAAGTTACTAAGGTCCTAACCCTCACCAAAATATCCTCCACTCCTCAAAAGGTCCTCACTTCTTATGGTCAGCGCTTAAATGGGTCCTCAGAAGTATAGTAACACAAGTTCACATACTACATACTAGCTTCACTACACATACATGTCAACACATCCTCCACCCTGCAAAGAGACATGACCTCAGCACACGTGATGTACGTACATATGAGATTCATGTAAACAGGAACAGCGTGCACAAGTCATATAAACATGCAGCCTTCAAGAGAATGAGATGAGACTCAGTACACACACACACACACACATACACACACACACACAAACCAACTCAATTTCACGTTTCATGATGGATGCTCAGTTTAAACCAAGAATGCACATATCTCATCTTCTCTCAGCCTCTCAGGACGGTATATTTCCCTCTGCGGTTGCAGCAGAAAAAAAAAAAAAAAAGTTTATCTGCCATTAGATGAGCTTGACGTCAGCCTTTACCACACACACACACACACACACACACACACACACACACACACACCATTTTTCATGGACGAACGCTGCACTGCATTGCTGCGATGTCCAACTGTATATTCTTCACCAGGCCAAGAACAACAGGGTGTGTTTGGGGAGGTGAAGAGTTTTAACTGGGAGTAGTGCTGCTGCTGCTGTTGTTGATGATGAGGAGGAAGAGGGGTTTCACTCTTCTTCTCCGGTGTTTATTATCACAAACTAGGTGGAGGGTTACAGGGCTGTGTGCTTGAAAATGCCTCCGCTGACTTTTCTCAGATGGGATTTAGTGTCTTTGTTCTTTCCACTCCCTAGTTTCCTCTTCTTCTTCTTATCTGCCTCATCATCCTCCTATTTTTTTTACTCCTGCTTCTTTTTGCTGCTTTTCTTCTTCTTCTTCTCCTCCTTTTATTCCTACTCTTTCTTCTTCTTTCCCAAATTTACTGTCTCTCATACATTTGCTCTCTTTAATTTCTCTCTTCTTTCTTTCGTATGTTGAGGTGTTTCCCTTTATGATGTTAAAGTGAGATGCTTCATTACAAAACATCAAATCTCTCTCTCTCTCTCGCTCTCTCTCTCTCTCTCTCTCTTTTTCTCTCTCTCTCTCTCAGGGAATGATGCAGCAGTTCCCTGTACTGTCCTCAAGACGGTGGACAGTTTCAGCTTCCTCCACCACCCGGTGCACCAGCGGAGCCTCGAGATCCTGCAGCGATGCAAGGACGAGAAATACAGTAAGTACTCCAAGTCCCACAATCCTCTCTGCCAGCTCCCCCCCCCTTCAGTTATTGGGATACAAGGGAAGATGAGTTTCAATCCATAATACTGACACATCATGGGTTATTATTGAAGTTATTTTTGAGTGTGATTTTGAAATATGGACTAATACATTTCAAGTAGCGAGTCTCATTATAGTGGAATGGGCTCCTGTCGATAAATGTTATTTTTATTTTTTATTTAACCTTTATTTAACCAGGAAGTCCCATTGAGATAAAAAAAAAATCTCTTTTGAAAGCGAGACCTGGCCAAGGTAGCAGCTGTACAAAGTTTCAACACAATACAGCAAATACAACATAAAATACAATACCAGTTAAACAACAAGTAAAACCACAACATGCCTCAGTCACTACATTCTATTGAACTGAGGTGAACCGAACTGAAAGATGCACCCATTTTCAGGTCCTGGCCTTCAATCAGCTCAACCCAATCAAAAGCATCAATTCCAGGCTTTACCGCAAATATCCTCCACGATCAAATTGAGAATAATGGATCAGTAGACTTTCAGCCTCAGAGAGCGGGTTTCATTACAGTCGTTATTAAGGAATCAGGCTTCTGGATCACCCTGAGCACCGACCCACCAGAGCCTGTCCCATGCATGACTGATCGGACTATTGCATCAGTCCCATGTGGCCCGGCAGGGTTTAACGAAGGCCTGGGCGTCTCTGGTTGTCCCTTCTCGCTGGTTTTACCACTGTTATGAATGTATTTCTGTGTGTATATGTGCACCTGTGTGTGTGTGTGTGTGTGTGTGTGTCTTTATGTGTCCATGCTTCCAAGTGTGAGTATGTTGTAAAGTGTCACTTTGTATTGATGGACAAAAGTCCAGTGGGACTCGACGCCTGCCAGAATCGAAATTAATTTCCCAGTAAGAAATTTCCCCAGAGAAATGTCTCTAGGTGGATGCACAGTGGACGAGACGGAAGCTAAATCTCATCCAAACCTTCCATCTGTCCAAAATGATCCCACGGTAATACCTGGTTTCCCCCTCCAGTTAACCCCTTGTGTGTTTTTTACTGTGGAGAGACCAGCTGACAGAATACGAGCACCACTACTTAGAGTTACTTACATTACACAGCAGACGCTCTTATCCAAAGGTACTTGACACGATGTGGGAATCGAACCCACGCCCCTGAGACTGAGCTGGGAAAGGTAGGTTCCAGAGGGGGGGGGGGACACTAGGGGAGAAAGAAAGGTGGAGTTTGGGGAGAAGAGGAGGTCAAAGTAGGGGAGAGGGAGAGCAGAGGGGGTAGGAGAAGGTAGGGATGAGGGGGAGATCTTCAGCTGTCACGCCATCTCAGCTTCAAGTCCAACCAACAGCGGTGACAGATCTTCATCCTCCTCCTCCTCTTCCTCTCCTCCAGGTATCGCTAGAAAGAATCCCCGGACACCTCTGTCGGATCTCCAAGGCACCAACGCCCTGAATGAGAAGGCCAACTGGTGAGTACAAGTCAATCCTAATGTCTAATACACTCTTGGTGCACGTCTCATGAACGTCTGCAACAGAGAGGAGCATCTCATCCCCGTTAACCGGGACGCTGTAGACGCACCTCCTTTGACCAAACTATTATTTGTGTCGGGTATGGTCACTGGGAAGTCGTCTTCGTGCACAGGAAGTGGCAAATCGCAACTTAAGAGCGAAATACAAAACTAACAGCGAACGAGCGATCGCTCCATCCTGAGGTGAATGAACCTCTTCACCACCTCCGCCCTCGTGAAGCCACTGAAGAGAAGACATGTGCAGTTTACTGAAGCCACATTGACTTCTGGGTACCGCAGCCCCCAGAGCTCAGCCCCCCCGCTGCCATGTCGGCCACCAACGTGTGAAATTGTTCATATAACAATTTCAGCCTCAGTAATCCCTCATTCCCTTACTCTCTCTCCTTCTCTTCCTTTCTCCCTTTCTCCTCATATCCTTACTTCATCTCTGCCGCCCTTTCTCGCTTTCTCTTCCTCTCTTCTTCCTCTCTGTCTTCCTACACCCAACTCCTCCCTTTTCTCCCTCCCTCCTCTTCCTCTCATATCCTTGCTTCATCTCTTCCTCCCTTTTCCCTTGCTGCCTGTCTTTACCTCCTTTTCCCTCCTCTCTCCTCCTACAACGACTCAACCCCCTCCCTCCCTCCCTCCCTGTTTATAGGGATGGCTATGGTGTTAGCTGTAACGGCCGTAGCTCCAGGTCGGGTCGCCTGTCCTCGACGGGAAGCCCGGCCCTGGAAGAAGACGGCATCTTCCTCAACTCCACCACTAGCAAGCTCCTGGAGAGAGCCCAGGGTATCCTACTGTGAGTGGACACACACACACACACACACACACACACACACACACACACACACACACAAACTCACATCAATTCTGCTCACTAAAACCCAATTTCTCACCTTCAGGAGGAACAAAAACTGCAAAAGCAAGCCCAGCCTTCCCAAGGTAAGACCCCAATACAGACACACCATGATGATTCCTTCATCCAGAGTCCCAGAGGGGGTGGGGAGGGGTCATTCAAAAGTGTCTGACGGTGTAAACCAATGAGATGTCTTTTAGTTATCTTTTTATCTAGTTATCTAGTTATCTTTTTATCTAGTTATCTAGTTATCGTTTTTCGTGGGAGGGGTGGAGGGACAGGATTGTTCAAAAATCTGTGTAGGTATTGGTTGGAAGTACATTGTACATGAAGTAAAAGTAATTGGATTTTGACATAAAAATACACGAAAATAAAATCTTTGTTTTTTTGGGGCATTTATAGTTCAATATGTGTTTATTATGACTATTAAAATTAGCTAACAAGCTTTTTTTTAATTCACTGTGAATTTCAAAACAGTATCTAAGAGGTCTACAGGAAATGTCCCTCATATTGATCCATATATCCTGTATTTGTGTGTAGCACTTACTGGGCGTCAAGTCTCTGCGCTACCTGAGCAGCGTGACGCTCCATGACCGCATCACCAAGTCTCTGCTTCACCTGCATAAGAAGAAGAAACCGCCCAGCATCAGCGCCCAGTTCCAGGTCAGTGCTGCTCCCTGCTGGCGTGCTTGATGCATTACAACAACATCAAGCCGCAATAGCCTCATTCAGTCATTGATTATCAGCAGGGGTGGAAAGAGTATTGAAATATCCTACTCTGTCAGTTTACTGAAATTTTACTCAGGTATAAGTAAAATAACTAGTATAATAGTCTTCATAATCACAAATAAAACATTTCACCTCAAATGTACTTTAAATGTGTAAAAGTCACAATTGGCCAATTTCTGATGCGATACCTATGGAGAGTGTACGCGAGTAAAGCTGCTCAACCAGTAATGTTGATAACATAATTGTACTTTGTTACTTCCACCCTTGATTATCAGAAAACTTTGTGTTTTGTTTGTGAGCTGACTCATTTAAACACCATAGACTGGTTATAATACCCAGAGAGGCTCTCATCCCAATTATGAGAAATTATGAGGATGTGCCAATATTATCATTAAGTACATGAGGCATATATACACCACATTCCATTTACTGTTCAAAGTCCCATATCAGAACAGTGGTATTTTCCTTGAATGTTACTGGTTGAGGATGTGATGTGATTGGCTGGTGTTTCTGTGTGCAGGCATCCCTCAATAAGCTGATGGAGACTCTTGGTCAGTCGGAGCCATACTTCGTCAAGTGCATTCGCTCCAATGCTGATAAGGTAAGTTCAGTCATTGGTGCTTTTAATGTTCTTGCCATCACTTAAAGGATAAATCCACCCTCAAATTTCCAGCACACATACAATTAAGTTTGGTAGCAGAAAATATTTCAGCAATCTAAAACATCAACGGTAAACCAGCTAAATGCAACAAGTTCACACCAGTTCTCTGGGTGTTGTGGAAAGGCATTCTGGGAAATGTAGGAAATCACTAAGTTAGGCAGGTTGAGGTACAACAAAAAAGTAAATTAAAACACCTCATCATAAAATAACTTTTTTTTTTTTTTTTTCCTTCAACCCATCACTGAATACTACTTATATTATAACTAACCTTACCGTTGATCTCTTTCTCTGTCTCTCTCTCAGCTCCCTCTGCGTTTCAATGACAACCTGGTGCTCAGACAGCTCAGGTACACAGGTATGTTGGAGACCGTCCGGATCCGCCAATCAGGATACAGCATCAAGTACACCTTCCAGGTAAGCCCCTCCCACTACCAACCTACAGTAGATCCACTCTGGCCATCTACCATTGCTACCAGTCTCTCTTAATGCCATGTTAGCATTTCTACCAGTCTCTCTTAATGCCATGTTAGCATTGCTACCAGTCTCTCTTAATACCATGTTAGCATTGCAAAGTCATTGCAAAGAAAAGACAAATTTGTAACTTTAGACATGGATAACAAAAATACAAAATACTTTATTTAGAATTAGACGTATGTATGGGAATCTATGAGTGCGTACCTGGCTACTTTTATTTCCTTTATTTTTTACACTGCTCTGTATGTATTTGATTTGGGATATAATGTCATTTTGGCTGCACAAATATGGTTAAAATAATCATGACAGCAGATTTCCATCATAACATACTCTAAAGACAGAGGACACTGTATCTCCAGTGGTTTATTGACCTTTCACCCACTGTCTTCCAGGACTTTGTGCGTCATTTTCATGTCCTGCAACCCCGCGGCACCAGCCCAACCAAGTCGGGCATCAGGGAGTTCTTCCGCCAGATCCACCTGGCTCCTGCTGGGTATCAAGTGGGCAACACCATGGTACAGATTCTGGAAACCAGTTCATCTATATGATAACGTATAGCAGTTAGTTGACAAAGGGTGCCATTAGTGTAAAGTGTTTATTTGATCCTGCATCTGTCACTTGGCGTTGATATTGCCTCCTGCCTGTCTAAACCTTCCTGTGTTTTGTAGGTGTTCCTGCGAGAGGCGGAGCGTCAGCGTCTTCAGACGCTCCTCCACAAGGAAGTGCTACGGCGAATTGTCACCCTGCAGCGCCGCTTCCGGGCCGTCCTGGAGAGGAAGCACTTTGTCAACATGAGAGAGGCCGCCTGCATCATCCAGGTGAGATATCATGTTGGCTATTAAGCAGGAAGACGGTGGTAGCCTAAAAGTTAGAGAAGCTTGTGATCGTAAGGTTGCCGGTTCACATCCCCAGGCTAGCTGGAAAAATCTAGGCAGGGAAAGTAGCAACTACCTTCAAGGAGCCCTTGAGCAAGGCACTTCATGCCCAATTATTCCAGTGATAATTAATCAATAATGCCACAGCCTTGGTCCTGTGGTATTTTTTTCCACTCAGCATGTAAAACACTGATTTCAGCTGCACGTGCATCTTACAACAATTTCAGAATCCTGTGCAGCACAGTTTCTTCACCCTAGCAGGAAGTTGTGTTGGCCATTAAGGCTAATTGGCCTGTCTGTTTTAAGCATTACATGATTAATAGTTGTTGCATTTGCTGGGTGAGTGTTCTCCAAAATCAATCTCTCCATTAGAGAAAATAAACCTTTATGTCCTCCTTACTAATAATAATGATAATATATCACTACAGTTTACAGCTATTAGCTACAATATAGATTTTCCTTCTTGAAGAATAGAGTTTCGCTCCACAATTAGAGATCTACCTTTTGAAAAATGTGACACCTACACACAGAATGACACAGTCGAATCAAAACAAAATATGGTATGAATGGTGGGTAACTTAAATTGTTGGTTGACAAAATTATAACACTTTGAACGAGGAAGTTCAGGTAATATATATATCATTTTCCAAACTGGATGTAGGATTTTGGAACTCTTCAATTGCTAATCAATCAGGCTTGAACTTACAAGAGAGTTAAACCTGATAAGTTAAGCCTTGATATTTACATCAGTGATTTCAAGCAGGAGGAGACAAACAGAAATGACATCAGGGTAAGGACCTGTAGAGAGAGAGAGAAGAAGAAGAGAGAGAATGAGAGAAAGCAAAGGGTGCAAGAGAACGATTGAGAGAGAAAACACTGCGTTCAGGTCTCCGCCGGCATGTTTTTTCTGGAAGAACCCTTCAAGGAGAGCCGTCCAAATCTTTGTCAGACCGAAGGAAAACAAACCCAGTCAGACCAGAACCAGTGTAGCGCTGGGTGAGTGCCAACGAAGCATAGATAACATTTAGGAGAAGGATAATTGAGAAAAAGAATGAATAAACAAACTGTCAACTGTCTAAAAAATGTGGGGGTTAACTGACTCCATCTCTTTGAAGGCTAATATTTCTTTAAAGAAACAAACCATGTGAGGAATGTGAGCAGCTATCTAGCATTTCACTTTATGTTGTATGAGGAAAGTGTAGTTCTCATTTGGACTGTTAATCAGAAAGGCAGTTGGGTCCATTTTCCTCAGTAGCTGTGTTGATATTTCCACTACCACCTGCCAAGAATAATGAGACTATAAATAAAGTTGTCAAAACGATGCAAGGTTTCCTCGGCCCGTTTATTTGAATTTGTCAAACATTCAATTGATGCATGTTAAATATAATGCCAGATAGGTAGTTTTATCACATTGTCATCACATACTGTACACCGGTATGAAATAACAAAAATAGCAATTTGTATCTTACCCAAGCTTCATGTCAGGTTAGCCAAGGTGATTTTGAAGGGTCAATAGGATCAATTTAATGGAATTTGAAAAAAAAAAATTAAAAACAAATACGATCTTTGGGATTACTGCTTGGTCCAAATCATTGTCAGAATAAAAACAAATCCAGTTCGTTTTTAGGGGTCGAAATGGTTTATCATCATTGGCCTATTGCTACTGGAAATCTCCCATCCCTTTATTCAGGTGAAATTGGACTTTCAGATATACTGTATGTCTGAAGTGGCCTGTATTTACACCGCCTTTCCTCCTTCCTTTCCTGTTTCTGCAGCGATGGTGGCGAGGCTGCCTTCTCAAACAGTCGGAGTCTGCCGTCGACCCCGCTGTTGAGGAGGAGGCAGCGGTGTGTCTGCAGGCAGCATGGAGGAGCTACATGGAGCGCAGGAGGTTCCTGCAGTGGCGGGACTCCGCCCTGGTCATACAGAGGAGCTGGAGACACTGCTGCCGCTGCAGGGCCCTGGCGGCCATTACGGTTCAAACTGCCTGGCGAGGATATAGGGAGAGGAACCGCTACTGTAGGACATACAGGATGGTGACGCATCTGCAGGCGATGGGCAGGGGATACCTAGCACGGCTCAGGTGAGTAGAAGAGTTTATAGCAGGGCTGGGTTTTAAGTTGCAGAGGGTTTTGTTTGCTGTAGCTCTTGAACACTAAATGTGAAGTCATGTTGGTATGTATGATAGGTTAGGGGAAAGGTATGACTTGATGAATTTGTTAGCATGCTGATGCCTGCCCTGTGTGCAAACCTTATGTTTTGAAAAGTTCACTGATTCACTGATAATGTCTCAGGTTCACAGAGCTGAAGGAGCAGCATGAAAGACAGCTACTAAACGGACAAAACAGTCCACCTGCAGAGGAAGAGAAAGCAGAGGGGATGATGGGCCTGAATGCAGGAGCAATGGAGGACCTCACTCTATCAGGACATGAAAGTGAAGTCCAGGATATCTCCATACAACCTGCTGAGGACTCCAAGCCAGTGTCCTTAGATGTAGGAGAGGTAGAAAAAGAAGATGACTCAGAACGAAGCAGGAGCACGGATGAGACAAGCCACAGGACCAGGTCGAAACGAGAGAGCAGGCGAATGAGGGAGTTGGAGCAGGCTCAGTTCAGCTTGGAGCTTCTCAAGGTCCGAACCACCAGTGTTGGAGGTCCTCTGCTGGAAGACCCCGTCCCAGACACTGGTACCTGTCAGGTGGACGACAACCACAGACATTCACCCCGGGGATCCCCGGCTAGCCATGGAAGCTTTGAACTGCTCAGCGTGGAAGACATGGAAACTGAGGGTCCTGGAGGCATCCCTCAAGAACATGCCAGCTTGGGACCATTCCAGCCTGAGATCCAACCGTTGAACAAGGGGCTCAGGGATTCAAACTACAACGAAAAGCCTATGATGAAGTGTCCAATCAAGGAGGTGGCTCCTAGAGCAACATTTTATATCGCTTCTGACCAAAGCCCCGTTCATGAACGGAAATTGGAAAGCCCCAGCAAGACGTACAAAGAGAGAAAGGAGTCCACCTCTCGAAGGCCAGTAGTGGTGGTAATCAGCATGCAGAAAGAGAGCCCTGTGGAAGAGGGGGAGCTGCTGGCAGCCCAAGCCCTGGAAAGAGCTGCTCAAATGGGGGCTAACATCCTCCGGTTCCCTCCTGACCCCCATTACAGGTTTGGAGGTAGGACCAGAGAAGGGACAGGCTCTGAGGACTGATACCCAGGCTATGAGAGAAGTATCTGGGGTGGACGGGTCCTCTGAGGTCCCCTCTTCCGACACCCATGGAGCAACTCCAGAACTTCCAGGGATTAGTTCCTCAGGGGTGGACATCCAGATCATCCTGGAGCCTAAGGCCCCCGTTCCTGTGGTTCTCCCCAGTCAGCAGGAGAGGAAGGTGGGAAGGCCGGCACAGGAGGCTCCCAGCCCTGTCCTGGAGACCAAACCGCCAAAAGCCCAGAAGAAGAGCTCAACTGTTAAGGTCAACATGATGGAGAAGCCCTCTAACGCTGTGTTCTCCCCACCCAGACGCAAGCTGCCCTTCTCCAAGTGAGTGCATCGTTATGTTTCATGTGAATGCAGATTGCTGAAGCCTTAATTCTGGAACAGTTTCATTAATTAGTTTTCATTAATGTCTCAAATCTACTTGTGTAACATCTCAGAAAACATTGCTGCTGTTCAAAGCCTTTTATCGTCATGACCCATGCATCTTTTAAATGTTATCATGTTTTTTTTTGTGGGCTCTCTGGTCATGAAACCTGCCCTCCCTCCGAAGGACCATGTGAGCTTTCAGATCGAGTAGAATCTTCCAGTATTGTAGTGAAGGGTTTTTCCACAGCAACAATACAGTGTAATGTGGATCTGTTCTTGACTGTGTTGCAGGTCAGATAAGGACTTGGTGAACCAGGAAAGGTCTCTGGCCATGCACAGAGACGAGGCCTCCAGCTCCAAAGGTGGATCCAGAAACAGAGAGGTAGGACACACACACACACACACACACACACACACACACACACACACACACACACACACACACACAAATAGAAATAGAAATGTGGGTAAACTTTTCCGTTGAGGCGGGTTTACCCTCCACTGCATCCCTGCTCTTATGCACACAAATGGAAACCCACAGTCTTATGTGAGCGCACTCACACACACACACACACACACACAGTATGTAGCAGCTGACCTGATGTCCCTGTGGTTGCCTGGAAGCAGGTGGGCCGCCCGGGGCCCAAAAAGAAAGCGCGAATGTCCCGGACGCGCTCCGACTTCCTCACCCGCTGTAACTCTGAAGGGGCGACCCAGTCGGACGACGACGACGAATACTACATCCCCGCCCTCTCCTGCACGCTGCCCTCCTCCCTGTCTCCCCTACGCGCCCATCCTGAGGCTGATTGTCACAGTGACTCTGAGATGGTAAATGCCCGGACCTCCGGAGGTCCCTAGGCCTCCGACTGACCGACTGACCCCTGTCCCCCAGACTCTTTCCTGGGGGTCCAGGCCAAGCGGCTGGGGGAGGAGCCTTTTAACACTGCTAACCCCGCTACCGTTGGTTCCCAGCTCTTTGCATGAGTCTTCATCATCCTGTTAAAGGCGAAAAGATCTCCAAACTTTTCACTCAAGTAGACATCGGCCATCATGGCTGGTCCAGCGAACTGCCTTCCAAGTTGCATGCTGTCACCTCTAGTCGTTCGTTCCTTCCAAATCTCACGCCGACTGCTTCTTCTTCTAAAGGGATAGGTGAACATTTTCAATTTCAGTCTCCTATTCTTCTTCATTAAGACCTCCATCAACTCGTCTTCTCTAACAGCACAACACCAAGGGTCACGTTGCATCGCACACCAACTGCTCCTCATGCATGCTGGAGCCGCTCAGACCACAGCAGCTCTTCACGATTCCCTTCTCTTATTTCCCAACAGGACCAGCATGACCTCTCGCTCTCACTCTCAGTAACAGCATCACTCATGACAATATCACAGTTTTCCTCTTCATATTCAGTAGATCAGTTGATGCCCCAGTTTAAAGGTTACGCTGTCCCCTGGAGATAAATATTTACTTACATTTACTTCAGTATTTCAGCTTCGTAACATCATAGAACAATTTATATGTATGTTAGGCCAATTTAATTAACTGTTCTTCTTAAAAAGAATTTTAAAAAATGTTGCTTGTTTTTTTGTTTTTTGGGGAAAAAGTGACGAGAGGCCCGTTAAACAGTTAATTAAATTTGCATGGCCTCCTGTATATAGTGTTGTTATTATTATTATTATTATTATTATTATTATTATTAACATTAAATAATAATAGCTATTAATTGATTTGAATTAGAATGAAGTGCAAATTAATCTGAGGAGTTCCATAATTTATTAAAAACCAGATTGTAATCCTCATCTAATGATAGGAATCATGATCCTTGTTTCTAAGCAATATGTAGAGGTAAAGTTGGAACCTGTCTCCACTAAATATCAAGACCAGCTCCCAGAGATGAGCTTTGATTAAAACCTCTGAAACCACATGTACCCTTGCTGGTCTAGCATCGAATCCCACCAGAACCTTCTCTTCTCCGTCTTCCCTCCTGCCCCCTCTCAGTCTCCTTCTTAAAGGAAAGAGTACCTCCAGGTATTTTCTGTCTCACCTGCTGTCCCTCTCTGCTCTCCAGCCTTCTCACAAAGACCAGAAGAAGATCCATAAGACCATGTCATCAGGAGACCTGGGCAAGGTGGAGGCTCTCAGAAAGACCTCCAGTCAGGATGGAAGGTGGGTACCCCCAGAACATCGGTCCTTATGGTCCTGATATCGGATAAAGAAGGTCAAATACATCAAATACATCACTGGTAGCCATAGTGACCTGGAAGCTTCACCAGAGGAGTCTGTTACTGCACGTGGTTTGGGAGAAACTTTATTTTATTGTCCTTTATATGAAGAATGTGATTTATATATATGATTTATTTCTATTGGTTAGATGATCATTACAGTGAAATGCTGTATGTTTAGGTAAAAGCGTAATTTGTAGTTTGATCCAGAGTTTGTGTGATTCAGCAGGATGAGAGGGAAGATGCGTTTCTGGAGCAAGACGAAGCACGGCGAGAAAAAACTATCACGAGACAAGCAGGCCAGCCGGAGCGAGGCTGCAGACACACATGGTGAAAGATGACACTCACATACAAACACAGACTGATGATATTTTTCTTCCTTAGCACCAGAATTAGTGACAGACTTTGTGTCTTGAAAACACAAATCCTGTTATTGGAGTTACACAGACCCGTCAATCTGTCAGCTGTTGTAATCAAGGCTCTACCTCCCTCCATCTCCCTCCCTTTCCTCCCCTCATCGCTCCTTCCTCCTTCCACCCAGAGGGGACGTCTCCTCCGCACAGTCCAGACCTAGCGGCCGCTCCTCCGCAGGGCGCCAGGGAGAGTAAGGAGAACAAGGAGCTGTCTCCTAAGATGCGGAGGCGCCGCAGCGTCAAGATCAGCAGCATCGCCCTCGAACCCGCCCAGTGGCAGAACGACGCCCTGCACATCCTCACCTCGGCCCACGACTACCGCAGCATGAACGACTTCCTCATGAAGAAGGTCGGAGCGCTTGTGCACACACACACACATGCACACACACACATGCACACACACATGCACATACACACTTTAAATATAACAGGTTTTACCTCATGCATTCTCTTAGTGTGGCTTCCCAAAGGCACCAGTGTTTATTTCATTTTTATGTTTTGGATGTTAAGAAAAGTCTTAAAATGTCATTATCTCAGCGTGAGGCCTTAAAAAGTCAGTTTTGGAGATCTTAAACGTTTGGGTTTCAACTTGTTTCATTTTTATGTTTATCTTAGTTGTGAAATTGGCCTTAGATTTCATTCTGACATTTAAAAAGTCTTAAAAGTCTTAAATTCAGTTGTTTGTTCTTTATATAGTGTCTGATTTGTGGTGTTTTCAGTGATAAGGGAATCAAGTATTTCTGCAATTACTACTGCTACTAATACACACAGATACACACATGCAAACACCAACATACACACTCTACACAGCACCCGGGTTCATTCAGGGAAGCACGCGGTGCCCTGGTGTTCATCTGCGAACGATCCACTTTTCACCAGCTGTCGTCCTTTTTACCTGAAAAGCGTCTGTCCTTCCAGATCGGGGACCTGGACTCTGAGGATGGCAAGAAAGACACCATGGTGGATGTTGTCTTCAAGAAGGCCCTGAAGGAGTTCAGGATCAACATCTTCAACTCCTACTCCACCGCCCTGGCTGTGAGTGCTGCCAGAGTTCAGGCTTGGATCAACTAATTGTTTAGTTTGTTTTTAACCACAAATAGTCAAATGGCAAATATGTTTAACTGATGTTTTGTTGGATGTATAAGATGATAAAACGAGGGTTACGAATGTAACCACGGTTCTATGAATTCTGGATGACCGCCAGAGGCGGTGCTTAAGCACTGGATCTTGTCCATCTCACAAGCGCAGGTTGAGTAATTATACCAACAAAGTCACCTGTGACCTGGGATGACGTAGGGCACGCCCCCAGTATAAAATCCCCCGTCATCCAGTAATCTGTTCCCACAGAATCTTCTCGCCATGATTCCGAGTGACAGAGAACTCTGGCGGTCATCCAGAATTCATAGAACCGTGGTTACATTCGTAACCCTCGTTCTATTTCATTCTTCCTGACCGCCAGAGGCGGTGCTTAAGCACTGGATGACTCATACCAACAAGGTCACGAGGAAGGCCTTACCACACTAAGGGGCCGAAGGCGAAGGTAAAACCGCTGCTGCAACAGCGTGGGGGGCGGCCACGTTGACCCTGTAGAAGCGGGCAAAGGTGCATGGCGAAGCCCAGGTAGCAGCCGCACAAATTTCCTTTAGCGGCACCCCCTTCAGGGCCGCCCAGGATGTAGATATACTCCTTGTAGAGTGGCAGTGAACGTTTATGGGTACGGGTAGCCCCTGTGATCTGTAAGCACTCAAGATCACATCAACAATCCAATTAGAGAGCCTCTGCTTTGACAGGGCCTCTCCTCTCCTGTGCCCCCCATGGCAAATGAAGAGACTGTCAGTCGTACGCAAGCTAGCAGTCGCTTCCACATAAGCCTTGAGGGCCCGCACCGGGCACAGTGGATCCAATATCTCATTATTCCCCCTCAGTGCATCTGGGGGGTTAAATGCCGCTAGCTTGAGCACCTGGTTGACATGAGAGAGAGACAGCCTTTTGGGAAGAAAGGATGGATTGGGCCAGAGTGTCACCCCTGAACCATCTGCATTCCAGCGCATGCATGACTGGCTTACTGACAAGGCATGGAGCTCGCCCACCCGCTTTGCCGAAGCGATGGCCAGTAGGAACGCTGTCTTACCAGACAGCCACCTCAGTTCAGCCTGCCCCAATGGCTCATATGGGGGCTGACGAAGGGTGTCTAGCACCAGGTGCAGATCCCATGAGGGCATTTTGATGGCCCGTGGAGGGTCCAGCCTGTGGGCTCCCCTCAAAAAACGCGTAACCAGATAGTGAGACCCCACTGACTGGTTGCCTATTTGAATATGCCCCGCTGAAATAGCAGCCACGTAGACCTTTAAGGTGGAGGCACGTCTACTGCCATCCAGCAGGGACTGCAGGAAGCGCAGTATCACAGCCACTGAGCAACTCTCCGGCACCTCATTATGTGCCCTGCACCACTCGGAGAACAGCTTCCATCGGTTAGCATACTGAACCCTGGTGGAAGGTGCCCTTGAGTTCAGAATAGTCTGAACAACTGATTGGTCACAAGCCATTAGAAGCGGGTCTTGGCCCTCAAGGGCCAGACACACAGCTGTAGGCGACCCGGGTCCGGGTGCCATATGCGACCTTCCAGTTGTGACAGGAGGTCTGGCCTCCTCGGGAGGTGCCATGGCACTCCGTCGAGGAGCCTTAGTAGCGCCGGAAACCATGGTCGGCCTGGCCAATTTGGGGCCACTAGAAGTAGCCTGTGGCAGTCTCGTTGGACTCTGTCCAACGTCACGAGTATCAGGGGAATCGGGGGAAAGGCATAGAGAAGGCAGTCTGGCCAAGCATGAGCCAGAGCGTCCCGTCCCAGTGGGCTGGTCTTCTCCGTCAAGGAGAACCAAAGGGGGCAGTGTGTCGATGCCTCCGAGGCGAAGAGGTCCACCTCTGCTCTGCCGTATTTGCCCCAAATCCTGCCTATCACCTCTGGGTGGCGCTTCCGCTCCCCCGAGGGTGGCCTCCGGCGGGAAAGCAGATCTGCTGCGCAGTTCTGCACCCCTGGGAGATGCATGGCCCTGAGGCTCAAGAAGCGGGGAAAGGCCCAAGTGAGAAGTTGTTGTGACACCCGCAGACACTGTCTGGACTTGGTGCCCCCTTGATGGTTTATCTGGTAAACCGTTGAGGTGTTGTCCGTCCGGATGAGTACATGACAGTTCCTCAGGGCAGGAAGAAAGGCTTTGAGTGCCCCATATACGGCGCGGAGCTCCAGCACATTTATGTGCTCCAACGTCTGCTGCGTGTTCCATAGCCCTCTGGCCGTCCTGTGCTGCCAGACAGCTCCCCACCCTAACAGGGAGGAGTCTGTCTCTACCACTTCCCGACGGGAGGGTATGACTCCCAAGGGAACACCTCTGGTTAAATATGCCCTCCTCCATGGTTTCAGGGTGAAGAGGCACCGCCTCGCCACTCTGACCCTCCTGCGTCTGTGCCACTTGGGGTCCAAGTGGAGGCCATTCACCCACATCTGAAGGGGACGCAAGGAGAGTAGGCCCAATGGTACCACTGCGGATGCTGCCGTCAGCATGCCCAGTAGCCGGAGGAAGAGCCTGTATTCTAACACCTGGCCCTGTCGAAAGCGACATAGGAGGTGCAATATGGCCTCCACCCGCTTCGGGGAAGGGGTGGCTCTCATTGACTGAGAGTCGAGAGTTACCCCAAGGTAGACGATGCTCTGACTGGGTGTAATGTTGCTCTTGCCGTAGTTTACCACAAGGCCCAGTTGGTTCACATGGGAGAGGAGCGTGGACGTGTCTCTGAGCGCACCCTCCCGGGTCGGGGAGATGACTAACCAGTTGTCCAGATATGGTAGGACCCTCATACCTCTGGCTTGTATTGGTGCCAGGGCTGCTGCAACGCATCTGGTAAATACCCGAGGGGCTAGGGAAAGCCCGAAAGGAAGAACCTTGAACTGGTAAGCCTGACCCCTGAAGGCGAAGCGAAGAAATCGCCTGTGGTGTGGAGCAATGGGTACATGAAAGTATGCATCCTTCAGGTCTATGGAGACAAACCAATCGCCCTGTGCCACGGCCTGGAGGACCTCTGCCGTGCGCAACATATGGAAAGGCAAGACCTTCAGAAAACAGTTCAGCCCTCTCAAGTCGAGGATAGGGCGAAACCCGCCATCCCTCTTGGGAATCAGAAAATAAATTGAGTAGAACCCACCGAGCCGTGTCTGTAGACCTACCTCTTCGATGGCGTCTTTTTGTAGCAGGGCGCTGACCTCCTGGCTGAGGGCCAGGGCTTTTGCGGGGTCTCTGACCACAGATTCTTTGACCCCGCTGAAGGCTGGGGGCCGGCGTCGGAATTGTAGTTTGTACCCCCTGGATAGTGTTGAGACCACCCAAGGGTCTGAGGTGTGCTTCCCCCAGTAGCTGAGGTGCTGCTGAGAGAAGCGTCCGACCGCCGGCCCGGGAGTATCAGGTCCTACCCCCCCAGCCCTTAGGGCCCGTGGGGGGGCGACGACGACCAGGCGGTGGTCCCCTTGGCACCTGAAATGTCGGCCGTGCAGGGGCACGTTGGTCACCTCGTGCCTGATAGCGCTGGCCCCTTGCTGTGCCTAGGCGAGCAGGTGGCTGAGCGTGGCTGGGATTCGACACTGGAGAGGGTCTCTGCCTCTGAACTGGCGAGGGCCCTCTATGTAATCCAGCAAACTGCTGCCTAGCTTGGCCCACTTGCACACTGCGCTCCAGGGCCTGCTGCGCTGCTGGACCAAACATCTCGCCCGGGACCACCGGGAGAGAGCGGAGGGTCCGACGACATGCCTCCGACAGGGGAGACTGGGCCAGCCAGACCTGGCGCCTTGCCAGGGTCACTGTCGACATCAACCTACCAAGCTCCCTAGACATGAAGGCAAAGGACTGCAGAGATGCATCGCTGAGGGTCTGGGCTGAGGCGTCCGCGCCCGACTGCTGCAGGGTCTGCGACAAGGCCAGTATGAGGTGTGACAATGAATTCCCAATGCGGCCCATACGGGCAGCTATGTCATAACTCCTTGTAAGGAGGTCATCCGTCATGCGGCACTGCACCCGGGGACAGCGAGCATCGGGTCTGAGAGCTTCGTCAGGAGATACTATGAGGGAGGCAACAGATGGCTCTACCGGGGGCATCCGATCCAATCCATAGGTACCTGCATCCTGCATAGCGGCCAAAGCCCTACTGTCACTAGTGTGATGGACGAGGGACCTTGGATCTGGCCAGCACTTCTGGAGCTCCTCAATGTAAGGCTTTGAGGGGGGCACAGTGAAGGCTGAGGGCTGGGGAACCTGCCTGAAGAATGCGCTTGTCTGCGCAGTGGCCACAGGGGCTTCGTCCAGCCCCAAGCGTGCTAAGGCCATACGTATGGCGGGCTTTACCGTGACACGGCCAGCCTCTGCCTCATTCGCAGAACCCCCTTCGGTCCCCAGGGAGAAAACGTTAGAGGTATGGGAGGTTGCATCCTCCTCCACTCCCTCTTCCTCATTGAATAGGCTGCAGGAAGCTGCCGTGGACAACACATCCTCCTCCCGATCAGGGGAGCTCCTAGCGGCGGTGCTAACTGCCGGGGCTGCTATGCCATCAACGGGCTGGAGGTTCAGCAAGAGGGCCTTAATCTGAGCAAACTCGGATGATAGGGTGTCCACCTTAAGGGCCAGAGAGTTGAGTCTCTTCTTAGGGGGGGCCCCCGACTCCGCCCTGTGGCGTTTGGGGTTCCTGGGTGCTGATGCTACACCGGATGGGGGCAACCGACTGCTCCCCAAACCGGTGCCCTCCACCTCCGCCAGTCTGGCAAGCTTTAATGCCCGCGGCATGAAACTGCAGTTCATGCATGGGTTGTCAGACAACCCTTCTCTCAGGTGTTCCGCGCCTAGACAGGCGGAACACTGATCGTGGCCGTCCTCCGCTTGGAGGAGGGCCATACAAGTGCCGCAAGCATGTGACCCCAACATTATAACACAATGCCTGTCAACAATAAGATGGCGTAGCCAGCGAAAACACTACACGCCTCCAACTAATAACTGTACTGTAGGCCTACAGCAACCAGTATTAACATGCACGCTTAACTAGCCTTACTAAGGTTATGCATGTGCGGCTAGCCTCTCCGAGAGCAGAGGGCTAGCTCACCGTAACGGCGTACGGGTGTCCAGTTGTACCATCAGAAGCGGAAGCACCTCCGGTTAATAATGGGAGTGGGAAAGCCCACCCTCCTGCGTGACTAGCTCGCCGACGTGTAGAGGCGAGCGCCCAATTTAACCACCTTCAGAAGCGGAAACACCTCCGGTTAATAATACAGTGGAGAACCAAACCGAGCTAATCTACAGCCTGTATGTGAGGCGGAACCACCCCCAAGTGCCGAGTAATTTAGCGGACCGCCGGCTAGCGCTAGCTAGCGGACGCCGGCGCTAACTCACCAATTAGCGGTATGCTAGTTAGTATGCTTCGTATAAGAGGTTAGCCCTCCGAGCCGGAGAGCCGCCTTATATGAGGAATTGTCACTCACCTGTCGTGGAGTCACTAACCGTATTCGAAGCGGCGCGGCTATGCCGACCGCTCGAGGGGAAGAAGCTGGATTAGGCTCGTCGCAGTCTCTGGCGGACGAAAAACGTAGCGCCAACCCTAGGGTTGCGAGACTCCAAGCAGACCAGCCGCCAGCTAACAATTTGACCTGCTACCGTTTAGCATATGATTGCGAGAAGATAGAAGGAAGGAACAGATTACTGGATGACGGGGGATTTTATACTGGGGGCGTGCCCTACGTCATCCCAGGTCACAGGTGACTTTGTTGTTATAATTACTCGACCTGCGCTTGCGAGATGGACAAGATCCAGTGCTTAAGCACCGCCTCTGGCGGTCAGGAAGAATGAAATAGAACTGATCTCAAGGCAGTCCCAAATACAAAGATACTGTACAGCACTCAGCTCACCTCCTTTCCTTTCCTTTCCTCTGCTCCCCTCCTCTCTCCTCTCCTCCCTTCTCCAGATGGATGATGGGAAGAGCATCCGTTACAAGGACCTCCACGCCCTCTTCGAGCACATCCTGGAGAAGACCATGCGCCTGGAGCAGAGGGACTGGAGCGAGTCGCCCGTCAAGGTGTGGGTCAACACCTTCAAGGTCTTCCTGGACGAGTTCATGACCGAGTACAAGCCCATGGAGGGAACCATCAGCCGGGTAAGGGGCCAGAGCGTATATAGTACTGCGTATATAGTATATAGTTATTTCATTTACTGTTTTACTTAGTTTTTAATGTGTGTACTTAAAACTTTCCAGACTGTGAAGCACATTGTAACTTATATTCTTTACATGTGCAGCATTGACAAAAGCCTTACATAAAGCACAAGGTAACGTATTTTGCTCTGTCTGTATTTTCAGGCTCCTAAACCTGAGCGCAAGAAGAGGAGGAAAAAGGAAACTGACATTGTGAGTCATATTTCTCTCTCTGCATTATCTTCACCCACTCATCCAGTCCAGGTGATGTAGAGGTTTCTCTGGCATTTGGAGAGCCTGTTGAATGTGTATTTGTGCCTCTACTGCCCCCTGTAGGTGGAGGAACACAACGGCCACATCTTCAAATCCACCCAGTACAGCATCCCCACCTACTGCGAGTACTGCTCCTCCCTCATTTGGATGATGGACCGAGCCTGTGTCTGCAAACGTGAGGACTGGACACACACACACACACACACACACACACACACACATACATATACACACACACATGTAGTCCTAGTCCGCCAGCACCGCTAGTGTGAGATAGAGGCTACCAATCGTCTCCGCCGTGGTCTCATTTTTTATTTTACAGTAATTATACCAAGGTACCACAATTAATTTGATATATTGATTTTTAAAAATGCTACATGGATACAAAAAGCATCGTCTCCATACTGTCCGGCTGCTTATGACCCACACAGACTCCAAAAGCAAGTTTGTAAAGATGTTCAAGGCTGCCCAATATTTGAAACCACTAGTTCCTAATGTTCCCCTAACTCACTTACCCACAGGCACTCATACCCATCTGCAGTATATTACACCCCTCCTGCTCTTTTCACACACTCTCTCACACACACAGACACACGCCCTGCCTCCCTAAGTGTCAAAGTGATTGGATTAAATCTCCCGCTCCTTTCATAAATCTATCTTCTATCTAGTTACAAGCTCCATCTCCACTTTCTGATTTCTGATCCCCATAACCTCCAGACACTCTGCCTGTTCTGCGTCCACCTGCCTGCCTCTTGGTGGTCGTGGACTGACCACGGCTGTTGTTTCAGTTGTGTGGAAGTGGTAGAAATGCCATCGGTTTTCACTGCGTTGCTTTCCTGTCCGTAGTGTGTCGCTACGCCTGCCATCGGAAGTGCTGCTCCAAGATGACCACCAAGTGCAGTAAAAAGGTAGGAGCTTTTTTTTAGTTTTCTTTAAGTTTGTTGTTTCAAAATACAGCAGCAGCCTAAAAGTGACTAAATATAAATTAAGAAAGGACAAAAATGGATATTGACTACAGGACACAGGACACCAATTTCATCCCTAATTTGAGCGGAAATTATATTTTGGTCTGTTGGTTTAGTTTGTGACTAGAATATAAAAATGTAAAAATGTAAAAAAAGACATTTACAAGAAGTCAAAAATAAAAGCTTTTCTGACAAGTTTTTCTAGCCCTACAAATTATTAGGTGTTTGGGATCACCTCTACACGAGCTGGGTTCTGTGTGTTCATTGGTTCAGCGCTTTTTGCAATGCGCAGTGGTTAGGGGAATTAGTGCACGTGCCTTCTAGCGCCATGAGTCCTGCATAAGGGGAATCCAGTGCGGCTCGTACACCAGGTAGAAATCACACAAGCATGGGCAGTGCTGGGTTGGTGCGCGGTGCGTTCACATACCAGGAAGTGTTTTGGTGATTTTCTCACTGTACTGGTTAAGTCAACGCGTTAATAAACACACTTAGACGCATTGAGTATTTCAAGTGTCTCTGCTGTGGGTATATACTGTATAGATATTCTCTGCACGACTAGAACTTAAAAACTTAAAAACTTAAAAAATAATAAAGCTTCAAAATCTTCCAGGTGATTTCAGTTGTTTTAATAAGAGCTCTGTCTCTTCGTGTGTGTGTGTGTGTGTGTGTGTGTGTTCATGTACAACCCGTCCAGTACGATCCAGAGTTGTCGTCCAGGCAGTTTGGTGTGGAGCTGTCCCGTCTGACCAGTGAGGAGCGCATGGTGCCCCACCTAGTGGAGAACCTCATCAACTACATCGAGATGCACGGCCTCTACACCGAGGGCATCTACAGGAAATCTGGCTCCACCAATAAGATCAAAGAACTCCGCCAGGGGCTGGACACAGGTGGGATGGACAGGGCCCTATTGATGTTTCATTTACCTGATGTTACTGCAAGTGTTGCATTTTTACAGGTGTGGTGTTTCATTTTAGTAGAAAACTTTTCATATCTACTTTAAGACATTTGAGGGCTTCAATTTGAATCCACCTCAACCTCACTCAGGCTGCTCTCATCATTTACAGATCATATAGTATCTACTGTATGTCTGTTACATTTATTGAGTAGATTCACCTGAAACTGTCTCTCTGTTCCAGATGTGGGCAGCGTGAACCTGGACGACTACAACATCCACGTCATTGCCAGCGTGCTCAAACAGTGGCTCCGCGACCTGCCGAGCCCCCTGATGACCTTTGAACTTTACGAAGAGTTCCTCAGGGCCATGGGTAAGTACATAATCACAATCTGTAGCGGCTTGCCTTGGTGTTTGTCAGATGTTGAAATTAAATCCTTTGGCGGAAATTTCATAAAGTGCACCGTTGCTTCAATTTAAAGCATGTGAATCCTGAACTAGTGTGTTGTGTTGGGCGGGTTCAGGTCAACCAGAGAAACGAGAGGTGATCCAAGGGGTGTATTCTGTCATCGACCAGCTTAGCAGGACCCACCTCAGCACACTGGAGCGCCTCATCTTCCATTTGGTCAGGTCAGTGATGAGATGGGACTCTACATCAACAACGGTACAAATTTAGGTTTTTTAAAAAGCTCTGAATTTTTTTGCCTCGGAGCAACGTCTTTTTTTTTTTTTAATTCCAGGAAGCAGTGACTTGTACCATCCTTGTGGTCTCAATCAAGACATTACATTTGATGGGGAGCGTCTGTTAGGATCAACATCAAGCTGTATGTAACGGGATTACATTGCGGTGTGTTACAGGATCACTCTGCAGGAGGAGACCAACAGGATGTCAGCCAACGCCCTGGCCATAGTGTTCGCTCCCTGCATCCTGCGCTGCCCCGACACCATCGACCCGCTGCAGAGCGTCCAAGACATCAGCAAGACCACCGCGTACGTCCACCCTGCCAGATCCTGCTCTGCAGTGTCCAGAATTACTGCCAACTAAAAAATAACTTCCTGCCAAGCAACATTTTACTGGCCAAAATAATGAATATACTTAGAAGGTCATAGAAGGTCACCTGAGAAGTTTTCAATGCTATTTTGTGTAAAGAATCTAAGTTATACAATCAATTTTCTTTTAAATGAAGCCACATGGGAATAACGTTACATTTCAACTAAGGTTATTTACTATTTATCCATCCAGGCAGCGGAGAAACAGAAGTATAGATGCAGCGTAACTAGCAGCCAATCAGGAGCCTGTTTGATACAGAGCCGTTGTTTTGCATTGATTTGATTGGCTCGTGGTTAGAGAGAGTGTACGGTGGCCAGCAGGGACAAAATTTGAGAACAGGCAAAGACCAAAGACTTCATATAACCAAGGCCAGGTGACCCTTATTGATTTATCCACCAAATATCACCAACATCTGACAGGCAGGTGGTGATACTGGACCCTGCTTCTGTCTGCTAAACCTTTATCATCATTCTACTCTGGTCCATGCTAAATGTGTGTGTCCTCCATAGGTGCGTGGAGCTGATGATCAACGAGCAGATGAGCAAGTACAAGGCTCGTCTGAAGGACATCAGCAGTCTGGAGTTTGCAGAGAGCAAAGCCAGGAGCAGACTGACCCACATCAGGTCCATGGTAAGACCAGATTACTGATTCCCTCCCCGATCACAACCTCCGGATAGTTCTGGAGGAAGCAATGTAATAACATCTCTACTATCTACAGTGTGAGTTACACTGTAGCAGCAGTAGTCATAATAAAAATAATCTGTAAAGCGAAGATACTTTCAAAAATAATGAAATGAAAAGTTTCTAAATATATATAGCGGTAATGTAAAACACTGAGGCAGGAAACAAAAACAGTAAACATCTACGACCAAATTTAAGAAAAAAAAAGACTTTTGCTCAGTGCTGTATATCGTGTGAGATTATATATATGAAGTATAACAATATATTTTAACAATCTACTACATATATACACTATATGGCCAAAAATCTGGAAGAGGTGGAAGAGGTGGATGTTTTTCTACTTGTTCCAAGTTGTAATTCCCTGTTCCTCTCACCCATCGTGGCTCCACGAGAGGCTGGCATGGCGTCAAGGTCATGGCAGGAGTTCATTTCTCTGTGTTTCTTTGCATCTTTTCATCAACAAATGTTTCTGTATTTTTGTCACACACACCAAGAGTTTAGAAGGGGTTCTCCAGGTACAACTTAAAAAATCATGCTCACTTTTTGTGAAAATCAACATCCATACATCCAATGGAAAAGATCAATTAACAGATCAGACAACGGAGACAACAGAACAAGTGAAAACGGCCTACTATGTTGATGTGATGTCCTCAACAACAAACATGCAAAACTAAATCAAACAATCTCATTTAGTTTTAATGACACAATCAGGCAACTTGAAATGTAGAGAAGTGTGAAATGGAAAAAGCAATCTTCCAATGCAACTGCGGTGAAAAGTAGGTTGCAGGTTACTACCGCAGGCATTTCAGGTTAACGAGGACCTAATGGAGATACTAGTCTCTCTACTACAGAGCACAAACTTGCTTCTGACTTGTTTGTGATTCCCAAGCCGGCTGTATTCCTCTAGCGACCATTTGTACAGTATCTAGATTTTCTATCACCCCCCTAACCCTAATCTGTCCTTCCTCCCCCCCCCCATCCTTCCCTTCCCTTCCAGAAACCTGTACTAATTGCTGTTAGGTTTATGAGCATAACCCGCACTACCACCCCGGTATGTATGCCCCTCCCACTCCATGTGCCCGCCCACCACCAGTCCTGTCCTTCAGCCCCATTTGTCTATAGTGCTGTCAGTTAG
>JAXDDX010000001.1:0-47500 GCA_034670405.1 Hoplostethus atlanticus | reverse complement strand
CAGACTGTCTACATGCTGTCAGCGGTTTCTGGCTTCTCTCTCTCTCTCTCTCTCTCTCTCAGTATCTACACGGTGTAATATTCAGTCTATCTCAGTTTCCAGTAGAGCTTCACACCTCCGCACCCTCGCTGCACTATATCCTCCTGCTTGCTGTAATCGTGATCAGATGCTCCGGCTCCACCTTACGCGGCCGAGCACCAAACCTCTCAGCGACACAATCAGTGTTAGTCGACTCTCCCAGATCGTCAGTCTCACCAGCGGGGATGGGAAGGGGGTCGTCCCAGTTTCTGGAGACTTTACGGGGCTGAAACTGCAGCTTCAGGAGGCGAGCGGAAGGAAAGCGTGGGAGGGGGAAAAAAAATAGTAATTCCTGGTCCAAATATCCACAAGCTAATATTTAAGAAGATGTTACACGTCTAGGCTGTCCATATTGCATTCTGCAAAAAGAAAAAAGAAAAGTGAATGTACCTATCACTGGAAGGCATGCTCTGCTTTCTCTGGTTGTTTTTGTTTCTCTTTTATACACTATATGTACTATTTATGATCATGCTTGGGGGTGTACATTGGTAAAACAAAAAAATCTGTTATAAAAGGTGTTATAAAAGGATATATTATCCTGTGTACGTTTCATTATCTACTATTACTCATGGCAATGTTTTAACAGGCTGTAATGGGTCTGTCTTATTTGTGCTAAAAGGCAAAAAAAATCCAACTTGAGCATTGTATCTCTGTCTGCGCCACTCTGGATACAGTTATGTTGAAGGTGCAATTTGTGTAATATTTCTTTTTTAATGATACAAACACGTCTATGGTTGTAAGGAGATAAAAAAAAGACTTTATCGGGGGGAAGATCATCTGCTTAATAAAAAAGCTAAACTGCAGCCAAACCCCATCAAGTTGTGTGATGTTTGTCCAACGGAACAATTGCGGGGGGGGGGGGGGAGGCCCAAGCAGAGGGGCCGCGGGCAGAGTGGAGACGATGGATGTTTCAAGAGACTTTTCCGTCTACAAGCCAAGAGGCTTCCAACAAGGGGGTGCAGCGGGAGAGGAGTGACGGTCTGTGGGGACAGGAAGGGTGACAGCAACAGGTGAGCACTATGATGTGCTATGATGCAGCATATACCCTTTGGTGTGAAATGAATAATACATGGGAAAGAGATGCAGTTCCAGGTTGATTCAGGGGCCTCAGTGAACCTCAGTGTTATGCATCCTAAACCTAAAGTGAGTGGTAGATATATGCCCGTGGTTTAACCCTACAATGTGGCAATGATGGTATAAGACTTGTTAAAGCTAGTGAGCGGAGGGTTGATGTGCAGGGGGTAGTGATGGGTAGAGAGTTTCCTCTATTATTACTCCTGGGACCGAGTCCCCACGGGCTTGCGGTCTGTGTCACTACACCTATCAAGAGTAGCTATACAAAGAATGACAAGGGGGGGGGAATTGATTTGATGCCAAATGAGGAACTGCATGATTGGAACAAGCATGAGTTAATTTAGGAGCTTTACATGAATCAAATACAGCATGGCATATATGTACTGCAACTACTGTTAATACATATGTGTACTACTCAAGTCATACAGTATATTATGTTTTCTTCCACACACTCTATAGGGATTTTATAGTGACCTGATTGTGACTTGTGATATTTTTTAAATCTCCTACAGTATTACTAATAGCATTTTCTGGGGTATCATTTTATAGGATATTTGAAAGTTTTTCTATGATACTGTTACAGTATAATTCCCTTCTAAAATATATTAAAGGATAGTTCCTTCTAGTGCAGGAAGTAATAAAGTAAAACTACAGCTTGGTTAATAGACTAAAGAATAAACAATAAAATTGTTTGGTTATTTTCATGTTTAATAATGATCAAAAAAACACTAAAATATTCCTGCATGGACTTAAAGTGTGTAAGTGGTAGCTACTCAAAATGTCAGTATAAACTCGGTGTTATCTTGAGCCTGCCTTATGATATTTTCAATCTCCTATGGTATCACTACAATATTCCGATAACATATTATCAATGGTTTAAATGGTTTTCTGTAATATTTGTATGATTCTAAAATGTATTATAGGATTACATCAGCTCTTTTTCGTGCTAGAAGTTGGCAGGTTTCATCAAAGCCGTTCAAAACAGATGATAGAGTCGTCTATTGAAATTGTTTTTATTTATTTATTTATTTAAAGTTTTATTGTATTTTTGCTTTCCATCCTTTTTCCAGCAGCGTCATCAAAGTAAAAGCCCCCCTCTCCCCGTCAGTCAATGACAACAGAGGCTGAAAACAAACTAACGGAACCGCGAGGAATTTTCTACCTTTCACAGAAAAAACATCTTTTGTGTTCCGCTTAACGTGCTGACAGACAACCACACGAACGGTACAGGACGTGGTGTTAGGACACCAATTGCATTATATTACTTCCTGTTCCATAAAAATGTAAGTACAGTGAATTCAAAGTCAGTCCTCATAGCATGTGACACTTGAAACTTCTCCATCTGACTTGAAGACGTGACGCTTCCGTCCTGCAGCCCACAGTAAGTTGTTTTGATACTGAATAAGAACGCATCATCAAACTAGGAGTTTCACTTTATTTTGTATTTTCACTTTATTTTGTATTTTCATTTTATTTTGTACGGTTTCTACAAAATAGCTGCACAATAGCTGATTGTGGAGTTTTTCTCTCCAGGATAACATTCATTCATTCATGTTCTCGTACTTTTTATTTATTTATTTACTTTATTATTATTATTCCTCTTCCGTCCCAAATTTCAGAGTTCAACAATTTTCACACCATCTAAGTTATCAACGCCATTCAAACTTAGCATAGTCTGGAATCATCATCCACCATTCAAATTTTTGATGAGACTTTTACTTTTTCTGCAATTGAATTTTATATTTTATTTACAATTCTTTGAATACATAAGAATACACTATGAAATGTTAAGGCCGAATCCCAATTCACCCCTTGGCCCTTCCCCTCCGTTTTGCGCGTTCACGTGAAGGGGTAGGGGTGTCCCAATTCTCTTGGGATCGAGGGGTAGGGCGAAGTGCTAGGGCTACATGGCCCTCCAAACGGAGGTTTTTCAGGGGCACACTACAAACCGAGGGTTATGAGAAATCTCCCAGAATGACCTGCGAATCAACTGGAAGATCATGGCGACCGCTACACTACCATCAAAGTGAACCACAAATGTAGTATTTTCTTCGTTAATAAAGATTTAAAAAATATTCTAACCGTGGTATTATCTTAGTTTAATGTCGTTTCAATGTATTATAGACCTTTTCTTTATAACAAGCATAACAAAAAATCGCTAGTATGCCGATGTCTACCTCGCTAGTTACAACATTGTTTTTAGGCTGATTTGTGCATGACAGTTCCGCATTTTGACATATTTCCATGTCGCATTTCCCCCCTTTGATGGCATATGACGCCGAAATATAACTAAAGTTCGCCGAAGTATAACTAAGTTGCTGCACTTGTGACGGCTCCTCTAATATCAGTGCAGACTGGCAGGGTAACGTTAGGAGCACGGCTTGCTAGCCTACAGAGCACCGCTCTGTTTGATCGATTAGTAGCGTGAAACGTATAAATTGTGAACGAATCGCGAGCGTCCATGCTTTTCTATCTCCATCAGATGAACGGTAAATGTCACTGTGATAATACCATTATTGCCATAGTAATCTCCGATAACAAACTCGTCCCGTCTGTAGTAAACGTCATCGATGACGTATCAGCGTCTTGAAGGGTTGTCCCAATTCTTAGGGAGAGATTTCTACCCCTACCCCTTGTGACTCTGTTCCGAGGGCCTAGGCGAAGGGCCAAGCCGAAGCCGTAGGGGTGAAAATGAGAATTGGGATTCGGCCTAAGTTTCAGTTTCGCTTTGACAATGGCTCTGTCTGTACAAGCCAAAGAGCCAAGGTCACATTTCTTTCACAATGTCACCAGACCACAGACTCCAGAAACACTTTTAAGCTGTAGCAAGCACACACATTTTCTTCAGAAAATTGTACCTTTTCTATTATTATTATTATTTAGAAATTATCCATTTTGCTTGTTATTTTGACTTTTATTCCATATGCATTCTGTCATAGGCATTGTGGAAGAAAACTTTACAGTGTATAACATGAAGTAGTAGTAGAGGTAGTACACTTATGTTTGTATGTGTTTTGTCTCTTCTATCTCTTTGTTATTATGACCTGAAGTCAACCTAAAGGTGTAACTGAAGGTTTAAAGAGGCTGCTCTCTCTTTCGAGGGGCAGAGAAATGATTTCTCTCCAGGCGTGATTAAATGATCACTCTCCTTACAACAACAACAACAACTTTTACTGACAAATTTACCGACAGTTACTTGGCGTCGTCAGCAGGATCACAACCCCCAGATAAATTCGGACCTCGTGCTACAGAGAACATCTACCTGATCGGCAAACTAATTAAGGTAAGGGCAGCCTTTTATTACATCCCTAGACGAATTCTCAGACACTTGCATCAAGTGTTTTTAATATAAAAGCATGATCATGAGAAGATATACAAGAGATGCAAGTCAGTTCAGTTAACAGACATGAAGAGGTGTAACCTCTCCGGTTCCAGCTCGGTAACCCTCTCACACTTCACAAGGCTCTTCAGCGTTCCAACACATGGATATACAGTATTACAAAGATAACATACTGTAGGTACGTAGTATTTTCTACCACAAGTGTCTAGGGTGGGAGGTTAGATATCCGGACATTGTAAATTCTTTGCAAACCTTAACATGATTGGCTAGAGGGGCATCAATTTGAACTGGCCACAAAGAAATATTGTGAGGTTTTCTGGGCTCCCATGCTGGTTTGTCTGATTCGTCGTGGTCATGATAAGGGGTGGATCATTGGGGGCTGATAGGGATTCAAGGCCCTCTGACAAGACTTGACACAAATGTTTTTGCCTTTAACTCTTGCAGATGTCTACCGTGTTCTTTGACTTGGAGACCACTGGATTAGGTAACTGTCTGTCTGTCTGTCTGGCTAGAAACACCACAGCAATGAGCGCTTAGCACCAAAGATGTATGTAAAATAAAAAATAAATTTAAAAACACAAGGCAGATTACCACTTGAATTTTTAACGTTGTATTTCTCTTTATATTTGCGCCCCATCTCCCCTCCTCTCTCAGACACCAGCGTGTGTGAGATCATCCAGCTGGCGGCCGTCTGTGGAGGAAGGGAGTTCAATGTCTACATCCTCCCTAACGGCCGCATCACCAGAGGGGCCAGCCAGATCACAGGCTTAACCGTCCACGGTGGTGCCCTGTATCACTACGAGTGCCGCTTGGACACCGTCTCCCTCTATGAGGCTCTCTGCTCCTTCATCTCCTTCCTTAACTCCTTCCGCCGCCCCCTGCAGCTGGCGGCTCACAATGCCAAGGGTTTTGACTGCCCTGTGCTTGCTAGAGAGCTACTACAGGTTTCCCTCCTGCACAATTTTCAGCAGGTCGAGCCTGAATTTCTGGATACCCTCCTGCTCAGCAGGAATCTCTTTGGTGCCCAACTGCCCAGCCATTCTCTGAAGAATCTGGTGTGGCACTTTCTGAATAAATCCTTCAATGCCCACAATGCTTTGCATGATGCCAGAGCTCTGCAGGAGCTTTACTATATATGGAATCCCTCTGTAAGCCATGTGTCGAGTTCCACCTTCCCCCTGTAAGGTTTTCAAAAGAGAAAGAAAAGTCTGACCAAAATGGGTTTAAAATGCAATCTGAAGTCTACAAGAAGATATTCTATGTATACATATTTGTTTTTATAACTTTAAAGATTCCATAGTTAACATTGATCATCGTTCCACGCCAGAAAACCTGAAAACCTAAAACCTGAACCATTTGTAGTGTCTAAAATGCATGGGACTATTTGATTAAGAATTATATTGGGGAAATTAACCCTTTAATTATTTTGTTCTCCATGTATGTGTTCCATGTGTTCAGGTGGTTGCACATCCTGACATTTTCTAGACTTTGGAACACCAAATCCCCCAAAATGCACTGCGTTGTTTCTTTGATATTTTTTGGAAAAGAATGGATTTGCGCAACAAAAAAAAATGCACATTTGACCCACAACTCATAGATGCTTCTGTAACCTGTGCTTCATTTTGTTTTGTGGTCCAATTTCCCCACAGGGACCATTAAAGTTTCATGTAATCTAATCTGTATCACAAGATACAGATGAGATCTGTATCTCAATAATTTGAGAAATAAATTCTCACATGACCAACAGTCACACCACTGGACCCTGGCAGACTGTACCAATCTCTGTTTTTAATATTGTTTTTGTTTTAAAGGATTGACTTCTTAATGTAGTGAAACTGAGGTGAGAGGTGTTCTAGGTGCTCTGTTATAACATTGTCCCTTCATGCTTTTAACCACAGTGCCTTACAGTAAAGAATAGTTTAATCTCACTATTATTTAATTCACTAGAGGTCAGGTACAATGAGAGAATGTGTATGAATGACTGCTGTGATCATAGGTTTCACTGCCGACTCCTCATCTACACGATAGACAGTTATACATGTCTATACTACAAGGCTGTGATATGTAATCTCTCTGGTTTGGGAGCCCCATGTCTGGTGTACAATACCATTTGGTACTTCCGTGTGCATTTACTTATTTATGACAAAATAATGAATATATCAATTTAGTGCTACAGAAATACATAATAGTAATAATGACTTAATATTTTTAGGCATTTGTGTTTTGGATGTGTGTTTGGATCCATGAAATCCATCCAGGTACTCAAGGGTCTACTTTTTTTTTACATTGGTTTAACTACAAGCCAGCGGTCACTGGACGCTATAATGTTTTGTGAATATAATTCTTATTTTATACTAGTACTAACCTTCACTGTTATTCATCAATGACGATATATAGTCAATATGAAACAAAAACTAATAAAAATCAATCATACAACATCACATCCATTGCGTTCTGTGGAAATATATAAATATAGAGGGTCACATGCATGAAATTTACACCTTCAACAATTCATAAACCATGCTATTTAATCTGTATTGTTATTACTATGGGGTCAGATAACTCTCATAAGTCACAAATTAATACAACACGATTCACAAATATATTTTGCGATTTATATATAAATGTCTCTGTTCACAAATATATTTTTCAATGCACACACAAATGTGTATCGTTTCATATAAATGTAAAAAATATATATACTGTATATAAATGACAGAAGGTTCACAAATACATTAGTGTTCACAAATGTCTGTTTCCGATGCACATACAAATACGTCTCGTTTTATATAAATGTAAAACAAATCCACAAATATACTTAGTTAAAAACAGCTGCAGTGTTCATCTAAAACATATTTAAATGTTGTTACATTTATATACAGATTGTCGAATCTGCGTTTAGAAACCTCCAGACGAGTTGTGAACCTCGTTACATTTGTGTGTGGATTTTTGAGAGTTTCCTGACGTGGTTAGATTCACAAATGCATTTTTTCTAAAGGGCCTTTCTCTGTAGCCTATCAGACGTCTCTTTCAAGTTCAGCCAATCACACCAGCGTGTGATTTCAATGCTGCGTTCAACGTCCGAGTTTGGCGTCCGGTAGCAGTACTCCAAGTGTAAATTAAACATAACATGTTTAGCCAATAATCCCCTTGTTGTTCGTGATTGAATACATTTGAATTATGATCGTGATCGAGGGGTAGGGCGAAGTACATGGCCCTCCAAACGGAGATTTTTCAGGGGCACACTACAAACCGAGGGTTATGACAAATCTCCGACAATCATCGGCAAGATGGGGGGGACGCTGCACAAGCAACAAAAGGAAACCAGAAATGTAGTATTTTCTTCGTTAATAAAGATTTAAAAAATATTATAAGCATCGTATTATCTTAGTTTAATGTCGTTTCAATGTATTATAGACCTTTTCTTTATAACAAGCATAACAAAAAATCGCTAGTATGCCGATGTCTCTACCTTCGCTAGTTAACGGTTACAACATTGTTTTTAGGCTGATTTGTGCATGACAGTCCCGCATTTTGACATATTTCCATGTCGCATTTCCCCCCTTTGATGGCATATGACGCCGAAATATAACTAAAGTCCAGCAGCGAAGTTGCTGCACTTATTACGGCTCCTCTAATATCAGTGCAGACTGGCAGGGTAACGTTAGGAGCACGGCTTGCTAGACTACAGAGCACCGCTAACGCTATTCTGTCAAGAAGTGGCCCGGTAATGAAGCGGTGGTCTTTTTTATTTGATGACTTGTTTGATCGATTAGTAGCGTGAAACGTATAAGTTGTGAACGAATCGCGAGCGTCCATGCTTTTCTATTGCCATCAGATGAATGGCAAATGTCACTGTGATAATACCATTATTGCCATAATAATGTCCGATAACATACTTGTCGCGTCTGTTTACGTAAACGTCATCGATAACGTATAAGGGTCTTGAAGGGTTGTCCCATTTCTTAGGGAGAGATTTCAACCACTACCCCTTGTAACTCTGTTCCGAGGCCCAAGCCGAAGGGCGAGGGGCACTCGAAAACGAGTCGTAGGGGTGAAAATGAGAAATGGGATTCGACCTAAATGTAGAAGAGACTTTGGCATTGTTTCATGAACTGGGTGAAGGGGAATCTGTTGGTGAACGTTGCAGTACGTGTTTCCCAGTGGGACCTTTGAGGGAGTAACACAGGGTGCGGAATCCAGTCGAAGACTGTCGCGGAAGTCATGGAGCTGTACTGCCCAAGATATGTTTGATATCAGTCAGGTGTTTGAAGATACATCGTTGTTTGTACTTATTGCTATAATCAAACACTTATTGAAACAGTGGAGAAGTCTCAGACTTGAGCGATGTGGACTGGAGCGAGGAGTGTTCGTCTGATTCTGGCTATGAGCCAGAGGGACCCGTTCTACTGGGTAGACATAGGTTATTATTTTTTCACGTAGGCCTAATTTATGTTATTTCGGGCTTAGGGCTAGGTTGAATTAGTTTGCCGTCAAACGGATCGCGCCTCTCTGTAGATTAGATTGGATTGCTCTTTATTGTAGTATAGGTCCTATACATTCATGGAAGCACAGCTGCCTTCAAAGTGCAGAGGTTGTGCAAAGTTTAAAAAAGAAGTCGTAACAAGCGGAAAAATGTAATCTAATGTAATGTAATCTATACAGAGGCGCGATCCGATTGACGGCGAACTAATTCAACCTAGCCCTAAACCCGAAATAACATAAATTAGGCCTACGTGAAAAAATAATAACCTATGCTTACCTGGACTACGGTCCCTCTGGCTCATAGCCAGAATCAGACGAACACTCCTCCTCGCTCCAGTCCACATCGCTCAAGTCTGAGACGTCTCCACTGTTTCAGTAAGTGTTTAATTATAGCAATAAGTACAAACAACGACGTATCTTCAAACACCTGACTGATATCATCAACATATCTCAGGCAGTACAACTGTATCACTCACGCGACAGTCTTTGACTGGACTCCGCCCCTGTGTTACTCCCTCAAAGGTCCCACTGGGAAACACGTACTGCAACGTCCACCAAACAGATTCCCCTTCACCCAGTTCATGAAACAATGCCAAAGTCTCCTCTACATTTAGTCTTCGGTTTGATCTCTTCATCCTCTCTCTCCTTATCCTCTTGCTCCTCAAATAGCAGGCAATAGTGGACAATCCTGACGCAACTCAAATAGACTACTGCTGTGTTTCGGATTGAGATTGTTTTGGGGTGCTAGTGCGAAATGGCCTAACAGATAGCAAAGAAATGCCAGCCCGATCGCGGCCCAGTTTTCACATGCCGAGTCAGCTTTAGTTGGCCCGACACCGGAACCCGGAGATGGTCCCGACTTCATTTTGAATGACTGCCCAGAATCGGGCCGAGTATATCGGCCCAGTTACGTCTGCCGAATCCAAGCCGATTCTGCCGACGCTGAACCAGAATAGGCCCGATTTAAGATTATATACCCAGATAGCAAAGAAATGCCGGTCCAGTTGCGGCCCAGTTCTCGCCTGCCGAGTCAGCTTTAGTTGGCCCGACATCGGAACCCGGAGATGGCCCGACCTTGTTTTGAATGACGGCCCAGTTCCGTTTGCCGAATCCAAGCCGATTCTGAACCAGAATAGCCCCAGAACAGGCCCGATTTAAGATTATATACTATTCCCTTTCCATCCTCACTGAATTCTTTAATTCCCTGTAAATAGTCTAAAATAACTAATTGTCTAAATTTTCTAAAATATACAACACAGTTTAACAAACATTTACATTCATACAATATATTGTATAAAACCCAAAAAGCACAAATATTTGATAATGAAAAGTTGTGGTATTGATTGACAGCAAACACTGAATTGCACCATTCTAATATTTATTATAAACAATTGCAAGAATATTGAATATATACACACATATATATGTATAATAATTAAATAATTCATTCTCTTCTTCTCACTGGTCTTTCCTCTCTTACCTTCCTTCCTCCATCTCTTAATGTATTTCTCGATCTCCTCATCCACTGCCTTCACACAAAGAGAAAGAGTCAAGGGAGAGAGTCATCTGCCGAATATTGACCAGAGTTGGTCCAAATTCAGACATCATGATCTGGGCCATATCCGGCAAGCTACAGTCGGGCCAGACTCTTTCCGTGACAATAAACCAGTATTCACCCAAGCCCTCCACTGCCGGAGTCGGCGCGGCTCTGGCTCAGCTGACAGCAGCCGAATCTGACACTCAGCCGATTGTGCCGTCAGTGAAGTGGGCGCTGGCCCGAGTCTCATTGCTATCTATGGTTCAAATATTACCTAGCTAACTTTTCTAGCTGTGTAAATAACACAGTGTTAGCAAAATCAGACGATCATAATTCAAATGTATTCAATCACGAACGACAAGGGAATTATTGGCTAAACGTGTTATGTTTAATTACACTTGGAGTACTGCTACCGGACGCGAAACTCGTCGGGATTAGGGACGTTGAACGCAGCATTGAAATCACACGCTGGTGTGATTGGCTGAACTTGAAAGAGACGTCTGATAGGCTACAGAGAAAGGCCCTTTAGTAAAAATGCATTTGTGAATCTAACCACGTCAGGAAACTCTCAAAAAGCCACACACAAATGTAACGAGGTTCACAACTCGTCTGGAGGTTTCTAAACGCAGATTCGACAATCTGTATATAAATGTAACAACATTTAAATATGTTTTAGATGAACACTGCAGCTGTTTTTAACTAAGTATATTTGTGGATTTGTTTTACATTGTGTGTGTGCATTGAAAAATATATTTGTGAACAGAGACATTTATATATAAATCGCAAAATATATTTGTGAATCGTGTTGTATTCATTTGTGACTTATGAGAGTTATCTGACCCCATATATTACATGTGTGCTGGGTGCTAAATCAAAGTTGTTATAGATTATTTCTGGCTAAATTGTGTACCGATACACGGTTTAAACATTAAACTCTCTCATCAAGTGTAACCCTTGTTTATTGTGTAGTTTATATAATTCTTCCATTAACCTGGATCCAAGTGTAGTATACAAATAAGTGTATTTTGTCTCATTTGTTTAAGATAAAGTAGGTTGCTAACTTATTGCACTCTTACCTTAACACTAGTTATGCTCTTAGTTGCTTGTTTAGGAAGGAAATGCACTTACGATTTCTGGTGACTAGTAGTTTTCTTGCCTACCTATGTTGAATGCACTTATTGAAAGTCGCTTTGGATAAAAGCGTCTGCTAAATGAATGTAATGTAATGTAATGTATTATACAATAAAACACGGGTTTATTCTCGAACCAGAGACGCAATTTAACACCAGAGTTAAGGAGCAAAAACGTCTTCCGGGAATACTTCAAAATAAAAGCCAACAAACAACTAAATACTTCTTAGAATAGAAATGCTCCAGAACTAAGGCTACAAAAGTAATAGAGTTACATAGCCCGCTACGAAAATGTGATTTTAAAATCTAGGAAATATGACTTCTGTGCTGTGAAAATCTTTGACAGTAGGAACACAAGAGAAGTTTAAAGGTGGATGCATTATTCGGCAGGGCTTGTGTTGTACGTGTAACTTTCCAAATAATAATATTAAAAAAGAAACTGATTTTAATGTTTCTACTTTGGCCACTGATTCATAGTTCAAATCACTTTGACTGGATTCCCTTCTCTCCTGCCTACCGTAAATATCCTTGTAGTCCACAAGTTTCTCCCATCAGTCAGCCAGAACAATCCACGGCCACGGCTTCAACCAGAGAGGCCAGGTTATATGAAGACACAGATCATGGTGGTTTGCAGAGTAGACCTAACATTGTTTATCATCATTGACCAAACACCAAATAACCTCTGGGTTATCTTTGTCTTACATGGTTGTGGTAGACGTGTTTCCCTGCAGGTCACGGTTTGAAAGGGGAGAAAAACCATGTAATTCTCGTGTCTGATGAGCTCAGTCAGTAGAGCATGAGACTCTCAGGGTTGTGGGTCGGATCCTCACATATCCAGACTGTAATGGCATTTTTGGTTTTTATTGGTGAATCTATTCAGAATCTATTCCTTCACGTCAGACGGTATATTTGTATATTGATGATTATCAGGTGTGTGGCATGGATGAAAATGCAATCCAATAGCATTTTAAATTTTCCACTTTAGCATGCATCATTTGAGTCAATGAGTCAATATTCATTCAGAGAATGACTGGCAGGTTGGTAGACCATGAACATGTTAATGCAATTGCAAAAGGGGGCGCTGCTTCTCACTTTTCACATTTGAATTAACATTTGAAGTTTGTTAACCACAAAGCAGGGACATGTCATTGAAAATGAAATGTCAAATGGCTTTTTCATTAATATTTGAATATTGTCAGTGGATGTGCATACCAGTACATGAAAATGAAAACGCTATTGTCGGATTGCATTTTTATTTTCCAGTTTGCATTAACATTGTATTAAGTTAACTATGCACTTCCATATGTGGCATTTTATCACCAGCACTTTTTATTAGGAGAAAATGTTAGGAATTTAGATTTGACTTGTGATATATATTTTTTTATCTCCTATGGTATGACTATAATATTCCTATAGGGACTTATAGTGTGTTTGTGGTTTTCTAGTAACTTTAGTGTACTTTATGGTATTGTTGATCTCCTATGCTGTCCTATAGGGACTCACAGTGTGTCTCAATATTGAGTTTAGTTTATAGTGACCTCATCAACCTTTATGGGATTTTTTAAATCTCCTACAGGTATTACTATTAGCATTTTCTGGGGTATCATTTTATAGGATATTTGAAAGTTTTTCTATGATACTGTTACAGTATAATGCCCTTCTAAAATGTATTAAAGGATAGTCCCTGCTAGTGCAGGAAGTAATAAAGTAAAACTACAGCTTGGTTAATACACTACACAATAAAATTGTTTGGTTATTTTCATGTTTAATATAAAATCACTAAAATATTATAAATGGTTTTCTGTAATATTTGTATGATTCTAAAATGTTTTATAGGATTACACCAACTCTTTTTCGTGCTAGTTGAGTGTAGCTCTCTCTCTCTCTCTCTCTCTCTCTCTCTCTCTCTCTCTCTCTCTCTCTCTCTCTCTCTCTCTCTCTCTCTCTCTCTCTCTCTCTCTCTCTCTCTCTCTCTCTCTCTCTCTCTCTCTCTCTCTCTCTCTCTCTCTCTCTCTCTCTCTCTCTCTCTCTCTCTCTCTCTCTCTCTCCCCCCCCCCCCCCCCAACAGATATTAGTTCCCACTCAGTCCCGATGGGCTGCAGCCCGCCTGCCGGCCCGACTCCGCCCCCAGCCAACTGCCCAACCACACCCCCCAGTCTGCCACATACCCCCACCGCCCGACGTAGGCCGGGGAACCGTCCGGCCAACGACCCACTCCGCCCCCATGGGCGCGAGAGAGAAAGTCGGCGACCACCATCTGCGCCCCCGGCCTATGGATCACCTTGAACTTAAATGGCTGGAGGGCCAGGTACCAACGGGTGATCCGCGCGTTGGTATCCTTCATGCGGTGGAGCCACTGCAGCGGGGCATGGTCCGACCAGGAGGTAGTACCGGAGGGTGCTGACCGCCCACTTGATTGCCAGACACTCCTTCTCCACGGTGCTCCACCGGGCGGTCAACCCCCGCCACCTGCTGGGACAAAACGGCCCCCAGCCCTCTGCCCGATGCGTCAGTCTGGAGACAGAAAGGGAGAGAGAAGTCAGGCATATGCAAAACAGATTCCCCACAGAGGGCCAATTTTACTCCATCAAACGCCTGTTGGCACCGCTCCGTCCACTGGACCGGATCCCTTCGGTTAGGTCGGTCAGGGGGCGAACCTCCGGTAATAGCCCGCCAGCCCCAAGAACCGCTTCACCTCTTTTTTTGTCTTGGGTCTCGGGCAGGTCGCAAGCGCTGCGGTTTTATCTATCTGGGGCCGCACCAGCCCTCCTCCCAAGTGGTACCCCAGATACCGTACCTCCCTCCGTCCAACCGCGCACTTCTTCGGGTTGGCCGTGAGCCCCGCCTGCCTCAGGGACTCGAGCACCGCTCCCACCTGCTGCATGTGCCGCTCCCAGCTGTCACTGTGGATGATAACGTCGTCCAGGTAGGCAGCGGCATATGCAGCGTGTGGGCGCAGCACCCGGTCCATGAGGCGCCGAACAAGCCGAACGGAAGTGTCACAAATTGGTACAAACCGTACGGAGTAGAGAAAGCCGTTTTCTCCCTGGACTCTGGCGACAAGGGAATCTGCCAGTAGCCCTTGGTAAAAAAAAACGAGCGTTGCCTAACCGATCTAGTAGCTCGTCGACCCGGGGCATTGGGTAGGCGTCGAATTTTGAAACGTCGTTCACCCTGCGGTAGTCCACACAGAACCGGATAGACCCATCGGACTTGCGGACAAGCACGATGGGGCTGCACCAGTCGCTGTGGGACTCTTCTATTACCCCCATCTCCAGCATGCGCGCGCACACTTAACACGTTACATTCTGTGGTCAATTTACGTGATTTCTATCATAAATGTTCGGGGGGGGGGGGGCGGGGGGGGCGGGGGGGTAGTCAAATTTTGATGGGTCAGTTTTTACATCCAACAAAATCTGACTCCCCTCCTATATTAACAAAGCAAGATGTGACACCTCACCAAATTCACTCAGCAGGCATATATTGACCTCTAGTACTGACAATCAGCTGTCAAAGGGGAGTGTCTTCATTCAACGTTCCAACAATAATTAATTTACAGTCTACTTCCACCCCTCATATTTCATTGTTTTATGCCTAATTTTTCAAATAAGGGCTTAATATCAAAATCAAAAAATCCTAATTCTGGCTCCAACAGCAATGCCAGCTAAATGCTAATACTCACCTGGAAAAAAAAAGACTCATAAACGTGAACATATCTTGTGTTACACATCAAGACTAGAAATATTACACTTCAAGACTAGAAAAGGCACACAGCAAATTATGCTGTGTGCCTGTTCTAATAATCTTTTGAGTTTATAAGATGTTACGGTTTAATATTTAGCAGAGTGTAGATGAGCCTTATGTTTACTTTATTATGGTGAGTCATGTTTAATGTTTGATTTATGTTTAAAAGGGAAAACTTTCATAAAGGGGCCAAATTGTATTTTTGGAGGGCCGGATTTGGCCCACTGCCTGATATTTGCTGTAGGGGTTGGGATTTAATAGTTTTGAAATGTTACTCAACATGAAGTAAGCCTTGTTGGAAAAATAGACTTGGCTTTACTCGTGTCACTGACCCATCAAAATTTGACTCCCCCCCCCCCCCCCTAATTTCTCCCCTGTATTGACTAGTTTCACAAGACTTTATACATAAGTACTAGAGGTCAATATATGCCTGCTGAGTGAATTTGGTGAGTGTCACATCTTGCATTCCTAATAGGGGAGTCAGATTTTGTTGGATGTAAAAACTGACCCATCAAAATTTGACTGGCTTCTGGTGAGGCCAGTCTCTTCCCTGTTACCTCTGGGGACAAACAGGTCCAGATATGTCAGCAAATAACCTTGAATTGTTTATTAGGCTGTAGCCTAAGAGGAGACGTGAATTTCGTTCAGTGACATTTGCGAAACAAAACTAAGTGAAACGAAATCCCGCATAAAATCGTCTTCCTGCCGATTTACTACTCTTTCATTATTCATATATCCTGCAGTAAACTGAAGCTGACTGTTTACAGTTGGCTACCGAATCATATTTAACCCGAAAACCCGAAAATTTCTGATAGAAATCACGTAAATTGACCACAGAATGTAACGTGTTAAGTGTGCGCGCGTTCACGCGAAGGGGAGTCAGATTCTGCGGGGGAGTGGGAAAATACTACGACACCTGTCACGTGTTTTTACTCCGGGGTGGTGTCTATGTGGTGGTGTATAAGCGTCGTACGTCCCGGCAGGGGAGAAAACACGTCAGCAAAACGCTGCTGTAAGGCGGCCACGTCCGCACCCTGGCTCGGTGAGAGATGGTTATTACAAAGGGTCGGGGTTTGATTGGCCGATTTTGTAACCTCCGGACCCAACTCATCTCTCTCGATCACCGAGGTGGCCAGTGAGGCGGACTCCGCCCCCCTCCACGCTTTCAGGAGGTTGACGTGATACGTTTGTGTCGTTCCGCCCCTGTCGCTACGCTCAACCTCATAATCGACATCACCCACCCGCCGTGTGACCACAAAGGGCCCTTGCCACCTGGCGAGCAATTTGGAGCTGGATGAAGGGAGCAATAGAAGCACTTTATCTCCTGGTGCGAATTGTCTTAGCCGCGCCCCTCTGTCATACAGCCGTCGTTGACGTTCCTGGGCCTGGAGCAAATTCTCACGTGACAGCTGTCCCAGCGTGTGGAGTTTTGCTCGCAGGTCCATAACGTACTGAATTTCATTCTTACTGGTGCTGGGACCTTCCTCCCAGCTTTCTTTAACTAGGTCCAGCACCCCCCGGGGTCTCCTGCCAAACAGGAGCTCAAAGGGAGAAAATCCCGTGGAGGCCTGGGGTACCTCCCGCACTGCAAACAACAGAGGGTCCAGCCATTTATCCCAATTTCGGCTATCGTCGTGCACGAACTTACGAACCATGTTCTTCAGCGTTTTATTAAACCGTTCCACCAGACCGTCGGTCTGGGGGTGGTACACGCTGGTCCGGATTGAGCGGACGCCTAACAGCTCGTATAGTTCCCGTAGTGTTCGTGACATAAACGAGGTGCCCTGGGGCCTCATTTATAAAACTTTGCGTAGATTCCATCCTAAAACATTGCGTACGCACAAACCTCAGAATCTACTAACGCAAGAAAATATTCAGATCTATAAAACCGTGCGGCGCACACCTGTACGTAGTGATGTTACGCTTGATACCGGGGCTTCGAAGCGCGTGTCGAGAACGTAGGGCAGTTTCTCGTGAACTTATGTATCGAGGCTTGTATCATTTTAACGTCATTACGTCATCGATGACGTTTGAAGCCTCATTCACGTACGTGCTTCAGGAATGGATTCGGGTTTGGTGGGCAGTTTTGAATCACGGATATAAGGAAAGAAAGTGCCCCCATAATTCGTGGGTTGCCTTGTCCTTCTGTAGCTATATTTAAATCTTATCTTACTAATCATAGCATTATAATAACAAGCCATATAATGATATGCTGCATCATAAATAAGTAACATTTTATTCACATGCCAGATTCGTACTCATGACTGTCATGTCTACTGAAGCACACTATGAGTGGTACAGCTACAGGCTTTGCCACCAAACTAAATTAAGTTACAGAGCGTGTGGAGACATTTCTACGGCATTATTGAACCGATGATTTTTGTTCATTTATGGTTTTATAGCATGATATGAATATAAACATTTTTTAAAAGTTGATTACATCAGCGGTTTAATTCATTGGCCTTTAGTGGCCCATGCTTTGCACACATCGCTGTGCTGCCAGTCTTGCCTGCTCTAATTTCTTTAGACCAGCAGGTGGCCGTAGTGTGCACTTGAAGCCTCGAGAAATGAACCCATTTTCAACCCATTTGGCTGGAATGCTTCAATGCTTCGAGAAGCTTCATCTCGCCATCACTACCTGTACGCAGTCTTCTCTTTATAAATACCCACCTGCAGTGAATTGTGCGCTCGTGTACTCCTCCCAGTGTCCTCCCACTACTCCTCCCAGTGTCGTCCCACAATCGTCCATAAATGGTCAATGCTAAATAGGTCATGAATATGCCGACGTTGTTAAGTAGCCTTTGTTGGACTATCAATGAGGGAAAGACAGAGAGACGCCAACTGCAAGAAAGGCGAAATTTGCGGAGTGCGAGATCGAGGTGCTCATCACTGAGGTTGAGCACCGTAAAGGTGTAGCTACTGTCTGGGGGCTCAGTAGAGGCATCTGGGCCACATTGTGGAGAACAGCACAAGCCCTAATAATCCGGCACACCTTAATAATAATAAAAATAAACTTTAGTTTAAGTTACAAAGTGCTTTAGAAGACAAAATAAAAATAGTAGACAAACTGACGATGAACAAAATGATAAAAACAATTAAAAAATTATTAAGTTAAGTTATACAACATTGAGCATAAGGAGCTACATATGAGAGAGTAAACTATGCTTAGCCCCTCAGTTGTATTTTTGCCCCCTCAGTTTAAGCTTTATGTATCTATAAATATGTGTCTGATCGGAGAGGACGCTGGTCGCCGCTTTTCCATCTGTGCCGTAATGTCTGTTTAGTTTCCTTCTGCTTCCCAGCAAACTTTATTTTCTGACACTAACGTTACCCTTCTCTAGTGTATCCCTCAACATCGCACAATTGTGTTTTTAATTCTACTGCTACGCTTTTTTTTGGGGATTTGTTCACTTACCTGCTGCACCTGCTCCCCACTGCTACCGTCTACTCCCTGGACAACTAGCTGGCTAGCTAGCAGTCTCTCGCCAGCCGGCCTCCCTGCTGGATACTCTCGTCCATGCTCCATACTGCTACTGCGAGGCAAATTCCTTGGACAGCCTCTCAACTGTCCTGGTGCGGTCAGTCAGACCGCTGCTTCTTCAGCTAGCTGTCAGCTAGCCGCTCTCCAGTCAGCGAGCGGCTTGAAGCTAACGTTAGCAGCTGACCAAACCGCCTCCTCCGTTTCCTCGCCTCATTCATCACCACTTTTTCACTCAGCTTCGATCACCTGCCATGCTGTGGATCATCCTGACGTGCCTGTCACTTCTCCAACTCTCGTCATCAAGTCCGTGGCTATCGACAAACAACTTCAGGCTTATCATTACATCCTCCCCGGCTGGCATGTTCCTGCAATACTCCACCTCGCAATTACTCAAACTCAACAACTTCTCCGCTCCTCCGTGCATCTCAGCCATCAAAACACTTGGACTCCTCCGTCGACCCCGTTACATCCACAGAGCCTCCCGCAGAAAGTTTGTTTACTCCTGGTCTGATCACTCCACTCTTTCCATCCCTTCCCTCTGGTCAGCCGAGCGCACCGCCGCAACTCCTGCTCGTCATCACCACAACAACCTACACGTGCGATCTGCCTGCCTCCGCCCCCTTGCCAAAGCACCCCAGCCTGTCCAAATTCATCCACATCTCAAAATTGCTCTGTTTAACACTCGATCCCTAAACAGCAAGGGCCTCATACTCAATGAATTCATAACTGACAACAATCTGGACTTTCTCTGCTTAACCGAAACATGGCAAAAACCACAGGAATACTTTTCACTAAACCAAACCCCCCCCCCCGGATACTCATATATGGACAAACCACGCCACCATGGGCGTGGTAGTGGAATAGCCACAATTTATCGCAAAAACATCATTACAAGTGCAATAACCATCCCGGCCCCCTCCTCATTTGAACACCTTGTTTTTAAACTGTCTGGTCCCAAACCCCTGGTTACTGCAGTCATTTACCGCCCCCCAAAACCAAACCCTGCTTTCCCCTCCGACCTGTCTGAATTTCTCACACAATTCTGCGCCATCTCTCCATCCGTTCTGCTACTTGGTGACTTTAACATACACGTCGACTCATCTGACTCCACAACCTCTACAGAACTCCTGGACATTTTTAACTTCTTCAACATCACCCAACACGTTGATTTTCCCACTCATAAAAAAGGACACACACTTGACCTGGTCTGCACCTCCGGCATCACCATCAGCAACCTAACTAGCACCGACCTCACCATCTCTGACCATCTGGCTATCACCCTGGACATAGACATCCCTACCCCCCATGTTAAGCAGAATCGCACCATAACATTCCGGAACATCAAGTCCATCAACCTCCCCTCGCTCTCCTCCACCTTGGCTGCCACCGTCTCTGCCTCTGCCCCCATTTCGACTGCCTCCCCCACTGCCCTGGTCAATTACTATAATGATGCACTCTCCTCCTGTCTTGACGTCCTCGCCCCCAAAAAATCCAAACCCGTCTCCTTCACACACTCCGCCCCCTGGTACACTGACCAACTCCGTCACCTCAAAGTACAGGGCCGTCAACTGGAACGTCTTGCTAAAAAAAACAGACTCACTGTTCACCTGGATGCCCTTAAACTCCACCAACAACAATATAAAGATGCCCTCAACACCGCCTGCTCCTCTCACTATTCCTCCATCATCAAATCTGGCTCCAACAACCCACAAACGCTTTTCTCCACCATCAACAAACTTCTCAAGCCCATGGACACCATCTCCAACTCCTTCACCACCAGCAAATGCAACTCATTTCTATCCTTCTTCCACGACAAAATCATCGCAATACACAACCAGCTGGCTGCCCCCTCCTCCTCCACTACCACCCCCCCTAGCCTTCAACATGACCCTCCCCTACTTCCAAGACACTCACTCTCTTCCTTCAGTTCAATCACGGAAACTGACCTCTCCTGCATAGTCTCCAGCATGAAGACCTCCACCTGTGCCCTTGACCCCCTCCCCTCCTCCTTAGTCAAGGCCTGCCTCCCCTCACTCTCCCCACTTATCACCAACATCATCAACTCCTCCCTGTCCTCTGGTCTCGTACCTCCCTCCCTCAAGCTCGCTGCTGTCACCCCCGTACTGAAAAAACCTGGTCTTGACCCCGACATCCCCAACAACTACCGGCCCATCTCCAACCTCCCCTACCTGTCCAAAGTCCTTGAGAGAACTGTTGCTTCACAACTCAAGTCCCACCTAGATCTCCATAACCTCTACGAACCCTTCCAATCCGGCTTCCGTTCAAAACACAGCACAGAAACCGCCCTACTGAAAATCACAAATGACATACTTCTCTCTGCTGACTCTGGCTTCCTCACCATCCTCATCCTCCTTGACCTCAGCGCCGCCTTCGACACCATCAACCACTCCATCCTCCTCTCACGTCTCCAGCACTCCCTTGGCATAACTGACACCGCCCTCTCCTGGTTCACCTCATATCTCTCAGACCGACATCAATTCATCGCCATAAACAACTGTAAATCCTCCACCTCCTCAGTCACTCATGGTGTCCCCCAAGGTTCCGTGCTTGGTCCCCTCCTCTTCATCATTTACATCCTTCCCCTTGGACAAATCATTCGTCGACATGGCCTCCATTTTCACTGTTACGCTGATGACACCCAACTCTACCTCTCCTCCAAGACCATCACCTCAGCCACCCACTCCACTCTCACCACCTGTCTCACTGATATAAAATCATGGATGCAACAGAACTTTCTCAAACTCAACTGCAATAAATCAGAAATACTCACCCGCTCAGCTCAGACCTTCTCTCTAACCATCGATGGCTCCAACGTCACCCCCTCCACCCAGGTCCGTAACCTCGGAATCATCCTCGACCCCACCCTCTCTTTCCTACCCCACGCCAACCACATCACCAAAACTGCCTTCTTTCACCTCAGGAACATTGCACGCCTCCTGCCCTCCCTGTCCTTTGCCACCACCGAAATTCTTGGACTACTGCAACAGCATCTTCTACGGTTCACCCAACAAAATCCTCAATCAACTCCAATACGTCCAGAACTCTGCCGCTCGACTGCTCACCTCCACCCGTCGCTGTGACCACATCACCCCGGTCCTCCACAACCTCCACTGGCTCCCGGTCAAATACAGGATTGACTTCAAAATATTACTCACCACCTACAAAGCCCTAAATAACCTGGCCCCTCCCTACCTCTCAGACCTCCTCCCCCGCCACGCCCCAACCCGTTGCCTCAGGTCCGCCGATGCAAACACTCTCAAGACCATCAGGACCAAGCTCCGGACCTGGGGTGACAGGGCCTTTTCAGTTGCTGCACCCTCCCTCTGGAACGCCCTCCCCATCCACATCCGCCAGGCTCCCACCCTACCATCGTTCAAACAAGCCCTCAAAACCCACCTCTTCAAACTCGCTTTCACCTGCTAACCCCTGTTCCCTTTCTCTCCCTTCCCTCCATTCCATGACTTGTTCCGTACAGCTTCTCTAGTTCTTTTTTACTAAAATGTTCTGTTTGCTCTTTTTTGTTTTGTTTGTTCTCCCCTCCATGTAAAGCGTCTTTGGGTACTTATAAAAGCGCTATATAAGTCCAATGTATTATTAGCTATAGAAAAATATTTCCATAGGTGTATGCTAGGGTCCATAGTAGCCCACTGAAACGGAGCTGAGGAGATCGATAGACAGGTCACTTAGTTCGGTTTCTCAGCCTGCTTGCTTTTCGTGGTGGTAAATACATTCCCCCCATTGTGTGTGTGTGGAGGGAGAGAGAGAGAGAGAGAGAGAGAGAGAGAGAGAGAGAGAGAGAGAGAGAGAGAGAGAGAGAGAGAGAGAGAGAGAGAGAGAGAGAGAGAGAGAGAGAGAGAGAGAGAGAGAGAGAGAGAGAGAGATTTCTACTCCTCCCCCTGCTGATTTTGACAGAATCGTTATCGTTCATAAATTTTCTGCAGTGCTCCATTCTTATGTGAGTCTGATTAATAAATGTATTCTTTGATTTTGAACAGTAGCCTCATGTTGTTGTTATTTAGCCTTTCTGAGGTTGTTGCAGGTTAAATCACTGAGTTTTATTTTTTGAAAAATTGCCCCTTCAGTCACTTCATCCTGGCGCCGGCCCGGTAAAATAATCAATAAAATAAGAGTTAAGAGAATGCCTTTGTATAAAAATAGGTTTTAAGTAGTGGCTTAACAGATACAACAGACCACAAACCCTGTGAAAGCACACTTATGAGGACTGAGCTTTATTTTGTGATCTCCCCATCGGGCGTCGCTGATTCCCGTGTCTGAAAAACTTTGCGGTGACCTCTACGCATGGGTGAAAGGATGCGTAGAACTGCGCACCTTTTACAGCATAGAATTTTTCTATAAATCCCGACGTTTGCGGTAAAATATGCGTACGCACATTTCACCCCCGTTGTGCGTAGCAACCTTTATAAATGAGGCCCCTGGTCAGTTAGAATCTCTTTAGGGATTCCAACTCGGGAGATTATGGCGGCATATGAGTGACAAAATCAGCGAGCGCAATTGAGATCACCGCGCGCGTAATTCAAACAGCCGCGCACACATATTATTTTTGAGAGCGCTTTCACAGCACTCGCGCGCAGAATATATCTGCTCGCGCGAGCAACATTGTGACCTGCGAGGAGAAATCCATGCTTTGAGCGTGCGCGCAGAATCCGAAGCAGCGCGCACAACTATCATTGCTCTCCTGCTCGTGAAACTTTCACCTGCTCGCTCGCGAGTGTTTTTTCTTTTTGGCACTAAGTGGGCGGACCCTGTCACAATTGTATCCCTAAATCTAATTGGTTACAGTGATTGGCCTTTTTGTATCGGTGCAAGTAAACAAGGAAGGAGAAACAATAAAGCTTTATGCTCTGAAGTGGTTGATGGAAGAAAAAAAAAAGACTTATGTCCACTTGAATGCCTTGATACCGTGACCTCTGTCATGAAGTGGACTGGTAATTAAGCAGTGGTCTTTTATTTAATGACTTGTTTGATCGATTGATAGCGTGAAACGTATAGGTTGTGAACGAATCGCGAGCGTCCATGCTTCTCTATCTCCCTCAGATGAATGGCAAATGTCACTGTGATGTGTGTAATGTCCGATAACAAACCCGTCGCGTCTGTTTACGTAAACGTCATCGATGACGTATCAGGGTCTTGAAGGGTTGTCCCATTTCATAGGGGGAGATTTCAACCACTACCCCTTGTGACTCTGTTCCGAGGGCCAAGCCGAAGGGCGAGGGGCACTCGAAAACGAGTCGTAGGGGTGAAAATGAGAAATGGGATTCTGCCTAAGTAGCCTTAATTAAATAAATACGTTGATGAATATATATATACATGAATCATTACATACATACATGAATCACAGCACTCTATAATAATTCCAGTGTTCGCACCCTTTGGCAATTTATTCACAATCAGTTGTGGGAAAGTGGCAGAAATATTACTGTATAACAGTTATGAATTATGTTAATTCTTTAGGCTATTTGTTTATTTATTTAGTTTAGCTCTCCTTAAATTGACCACTGCTGCAGCCAACACCCTTCAAAACGCGCAACTTTTACTTTGAAGGCGAGCTGTCTCTGGTTGCGAGAGGACTGAAGACGAGGACTGTAACCAATTAGATTTAGGGATACCATTGTGACTGGGTCCGCCCACTTACTGCCAAAAAGAAAAAACACTTGCGAGCTAGCAGGTGAAAGTTTCGCGAGCAGGAGAGCAATGATAGTTGTGCACCCTACTCCGGATTCTGCGCGCGCGCTCAAAGCATGGATTTCTCCTCGCAGGTTACAATATTGCTCGCGCGAGCAGATATATTCTGTGCGCGAGTGCTGTGAAAGCGCTCTCAAAAATAATATGTGTGCGCGGCTGTTTGAATTACGCGCGCGGTGATCTCAATTGCGCTCGCGGATTTTGTCACTCATATGCCGCCATAGGAGATGACCTGGAACAGCGCTTGCGCAACACTCTTGGCGGAGATGTTGCGCAATGGCACTGCCTCCGGATATCGCGTTGCATAATCCACCAGGACTAATACAAAGCGATAACCCCGTGCACTGCGGTCTAATGGCCTGATGAGGTCCATACCAAGTCTTTCAAACGGTACCTCAACTAGGGGAAGCGGGCGCAACGGCGCTTTTGGGGTGGCCGGATGATTAACGAGCTGGCATTCGGGACAGGCAGCGCACCACCTCCGCACGTCCGCCCAAATGCCCGGCCAATAGAAGCGGGCCATTATCCGCTGCAGTGTTTTATCATATCCGAGGTGCCCAGCCATCGGGTTATGGTGAGCCGCCTGGAAAAGCATTTCCCGACGGCTCTTCGGCACCAACAACTGGGTGATTTCCTCCCCGGACTGAGTGTCACGGCTCACTCTATACAGTCTGTCCCTAATTACCGAAAAGTATGGGTGAGCGAGCGTGGCGTCAGGGCGCACCTTTTGACCGTCAATTTGCATCACTCGGTCGAAGGCAAAGCGTAGGGTGTCGTCACGAGACTGCTCGAGCGGAAAATCTTCCGTGGGATGGACTAACGGGGCCGGGGGAGCCGCCTGACGTGGCTCCTCCGTCCCGCCCCCCTCGCCAGCGTCGGAAGACCTCGCGTCACCACTGAGCGCCGCGCAGCACTCACATTTCCCTAACGGCCGTGAACGCACCCCGCAGTTTCTCTCGCCAGTGTAGTAAACCCAGGCCAATCGGTGCCAAATAACAAGGGGTGCGACAGGCGGGAACTAACCGCGGCCTTCACCATATGCTTTTTCCCCCGGTAACGAATTTCCACTGGGACCACCGGATATGTGTGAATATCCCCATGCACGCACCTAATATTCACCCACGCCACCTCCACCAGCGCCCCGGGACGAACCAGGCTTTGATGGATCATGGTCTGCGTGCAGCCAGAATCCAGCAAAGCCTGGTGTCTACCCCCTTGGATCCTTACCGGGATCCGGTAGGTCCCCTCCAGACCGGGGGAGGAGCCCGGCGACCCGGACCACCTGCCCCACCATCAGGGGGCACTCCCTGCGGAAGTGTCCGAGCCGCCCGCACCGCCAACACTCCTGCCCAGGCGCCTGAGTCACCGTCTGTGGGCCTGCCCCGACCCCGTGAGTGGGAACCTGCGGAGAAAAAGAGGACAGGAACGGGTTAGTAGAGCGCCGACTGGGCTCGGGGAGGGGCCGGGGAACCGGAGCCGGGATGAAGGGCCTTCTCCGGGGAGCCGGGGCAGGGCTGGGTCCCGCCACATCCCGCGCTGGTCCGGAGGGCGGACGGGAAGGAGCTCCCCCCGGGTCTCCGGTATGGGTGGCGAGGTGGTCCTCCGCCAGGGTGACGGCGGCGTCCAGGCTGGCCGGCCGGTGGCAGCGGGCCCAGGCGGCCGTGCGGGGCGGGAGCTCCCCCCAGGAATTGCTCCAGGACCACTGCTTCCAGCATGCCGTCCCGCATGGAGGCCTCCGGCTGCAGCCACCACCTGGCCGCGTCTATCAGCTGCTGGGCATAGGCGAAGGGCCGCCCGGCCCCCGTAAGGCAGACCCCGGAACTTCTGGCGGTGCCCTTCAGGCGTCAGCCCCATCCGGTCGAGGATGGCCTTCCTCACCGCGTCGTAGTCCCTCCGAGCAGCTGCCGGCAAGCAGTGGACGGCGAGCTGGGCCTCCCCGGTGAGCAGGGGCCTCCGGGGTCCACCTGCCCACGTCCGCCGACAGCTCGAAGGTTGCGAGGAAGGCCTCGGCGTCATCCTCGCCGGTCATCCGCCTCCCGCACCGCGCCGCGCTCCTCTGACGCCACCTGCGCCACGGCGAGGAGCGCCTGTTTGCTGCTGCAGGACCGCCGCCTGCGCCTCCTGCATGGCCACCAGTCGGCCCACCAGGTTCTCCAGCGGTGATGCCTCTGCCATGATCCCGGACGAGACCCCACTGTAGCCAAGATGCTACCACGGGTAGGCAGAGGCGGAGACTTGAGGCGGTCAGGCGTGACAGCAACGCCGTTTATTGGGGCCAGGACACAGTCACAGTCAACATAAACATTAACGGGCTCTCTCGCCCTCCTCCGCTCACTGCGGGCACCGTCCTCTCTCTGCGCTCGCTCGCTCGCTCGTGCGACGCGCCTCCTCCGTGTTCCTGCTCACTCACACGGGAAACACACACACGCACAAGAGATATTAGTTCCCACTCAGTCCCGATGGGCTGCAGCCGGTGTCGGGGCAGGGCGAACCCGCCTGCCGGCCCGACTCCGCCCCCCGCCCCCAGCCAACTGCCCAACCACACCCCCCAGTCTGCCACATTGAGGTTGGCAGGTTTCATCAAAGCCGTTCAAAACAGATGATAGAGTCAAAGACATTTTTTCAAATCACTTAAAAGCTTTGGCTATTGATTTATTGATTTATTTGAAGTTTTATTGTATTTTTGCTTTCCATCCGTTTTCCAGCAGCGTCATCAAAGTAACCCCCCCCAACCCCCTCCGAGTCAGTCAAGGACAACTGAAACGAAACTAACGTGAGGACTTTTCTACCTTTCACAGAAAAAACATCTTTTGTGCTCCGGCTAACGTGCTGACAGACGACCACACAAACGTTACATGACGTGGTGGTGAATCGTAGAAAAGTAAGCCACCGATTTCTTCTATTACTTTCTGCTCCTCATGTCGTGTAATTTGATTTAACGTTATCTCATCTCAGACTGACTTTTCCATCTGGCCTGAAGAAGTGACGCTTCCGTCTTGCAGCCCACAGTAAGTTATTTTGATACTGAATAAGAATTAGGAGTTACACTTTATTCATGTACAATTTCACTCCAGGATAACATTCATAACATTCATTTGTACTTACTTCTTTATTATTATTATTATTATCCATATTATTCTTCCTCTTCCGCCCCAAATTTCAGAGTTCAGCAACTTTCACACCATTTAAGCTATTGTTGAATAAATTCAGAGGTTGACAAAGAGTCCTCGAGTCATGAATTACTTGAGTATATTTATTGAAGCTGAGCTCAGGAGAGATGTACACACCCAGGGTAGGGTCTGCAGATCTCTGCCAGAGAACTATCTGAAACTAAGAGCACAGTGTTAAAGGAAGCAGTATGCTCAGTCAGTATTTCTTAACAATACTGTTCAGCATTCCAATAACAGTATTATAAAGAAAACATAGGTACATAGTATTTTCCTCCACAGTACGTGATACAAAAGAACAGTTGTTTTACAGCGTGAGCGGTGAGGGTGGGAGGCTAGATGTCTGGACATTGTAAATTCTTTGCAGACCGTCGGTCGTGGTCATGATAAGGGGCGGAATCATCGGGGGCTGATAGGGATTCAAGGCCCTCTGACAAGACTTGACACAAATGTTTTTGCCTTTAACTCTTGCAGATGTCTACCGTGTTCTTTGGCTTGAAGACCACTGGATTTGGTAACTGTCTGTCTGTCTGTCTGTCTGTCATACCAAGAAAGGTCCATTAGTGATAACTTAGTTTACAGGCCCAGGTAGCTGATCCTGTGTTTTTTTTGTGACTTGTCATGATTCCCATGCTACGTTTGGCAAGCCTTTGTGAATAACAAATCACCACATTTTTCCTCATTTCAATTCATGAAGCTTTATTGGCATGATAAAATAATTCTTACTTTGCCAAAGCATCGATGTAGATGCTTTGGACCGTAATAATCTTAATTCATCCTGTTGAGACCAATAGTGCAGTTAGATTATTGGTGTATTTGATCCTTCTGCAGGAGATTTGGGTCCAATTCAAACATAATTTCCGCACTCACTCTCACTTCCTCTAACATCTAAGCCAGATTCCAGCCTAGCTACTCACACTAAACAGCACAAGGGTTAGTGACATCACTTCCTGGTACTCATTAGTGCTCCATAGCTCCACCTGCAGCATGCGGCAGGTAGCTCCATACTGTACACCCAGGGAAAAATAAATCCCCTAAATACATTTTCATATAAATAAACAAAATCTACCATTTGGAAAAAAGTGACTATTACTACTTACTTTTACTAAATAAGAGAGGCCACATACATAATTTAGAAAATGATGATGCTTTTTGAAGGATAATAGTAATTTATAGGCATTGTAAGGAGATTATTTTTTTTATGTTACGTAAAGAAATTATCTGCGACATTTACATATAAATAAAAGTCAGTTTTACTCCATAACCGACTGATATAACTCACTAGTGATTCAACCTCTAGCCGGTTCATGAAAGCTTTACCATTTGCTGATCCACCCAAGTATGTCTCTCTGCAGACCGGAGACCTGAGAAGGAGCGGGGAATGGGCATGGCAACTGTCAATCATTTTTAAAATTTGGCCAATTAGAGGCTTGCAATCCTCTGTCAATCAAAAAAACACCACAGCAATGAGTGCTTAGCACCAAAGATGTATGTAAAATTTAAAATAAATTTTAAAAAACGAGGCAGATTACCACTTGAATTTTTAACTTCGTATTTTTCTTTATATTTGCGCCCCATCTTTCTCAGGCAGAATGTGTGAGATCATCCAGCTGGCGGCCGTCTGTGATCAAAGCGAGTTCAATGTCTACATCCTCCCTAACGGCCGCATCACCAGAGGGGCCAGCGAGCACACCGGCATAACCGTCGACGGTGGTGCCCTGTATCGCGGGGACAAGCGCCTGGGAACCTTCACCCTCGATGAGGCTCTCTGGATGTTCATCTCCTTCCTGAAGAAGTTCGACCGCCCCTTGACGCTGGTGGCCCACAGTGCCAAGCGTTTTCACCGGCACGTGCTTGCTAGAGAGCTACGGCGGGTTTACCTCCTGCACGATTTCCAGCAGGTCGAGCCTGAATTTCTGGATACCCTCCTGCTCAGCAGGAATCTCTTTCCCCAACTGTCCAGCCATTCTCTGGAGAATCTGGTGTGGCTTTTTCTGAATAAATCCTTCAATGTCGGCAATGCTTTGCATGATGCCAGAGCTCTGGCAGGAGCTTTACGATATGTGGGATCCCTCTGCAAGCGATGAGTCGAGTTCCACCTTCCCCCTGTAAGGTTTTCAAAAGAGAATTCCAAAAGAGGTTTTCCAAAAAAATCAATCTGACCAGAAAAGAAAATCTGACCAAAATGGGTTTAAAATGCAATCTGAAGTCTACAAGAAGATATTCTGTGTATACATATTTGTATCACAAGGTATTTAGGTAACAGTCACACCACTGGACCCTGGCAGACTGTACCAATCTCTGTTTTTAATATTGTCTTTGTTTTAAAGGATTGAGTTCTCAATGAAACTGAGGTGAGAGGTGTTCTAGGTGCTCTGTTATAACATTGTCCCTTCATGCATTCACTCGACGCTACAATGTTAAAAAAGATAATTCTTATTTTTATACTAGTACTAACCTTCACTGTTATTTATCAATGACAATATATAGTCAATATGAAACAAAAACTAATAAAAATCGATCATACAACATCACATCCATTGCGTTCTGTGGAACTATATAAATATAGAGGGTCACATGCATGAAATTTACACTTTCAATAATTCATAAGTCACGCTATTTAATCTGTATTGTTATTACATGTGTGCTGGGTGCTAAATCAAAGTTGTTATAGATTATTTCTGGCTAAATTGTCTACCGATACACGGTTTAAACATTAAACTCTCTCATCAAGTGTAACCCTTGTTTATTGTGTAGTTTATATAATTCTTCTGTTAACCTGGATCCAAGTGCAGTATACAAATAAGCAGTGGCGGCTGGCCAATAGAGGGCGCTAGGGCGCCGCCCCACCACTCCCCACATCCTAGACTTCATTGAATAAGACTTGAAAAATTACTTTGAATTATTTTTTTTTAAATGAGCGAGGTAAATATTATATAGTTAGTGAATAAAATGTATAATCTGCAATAAAATGTAGATTAAAATTGTTCTACGTTGTCTAAAGTTACTGCTAGGTCATGTATTTCCGGTCTGGGGCGCAAGAATCTTTGCCCATTGAGGCCCAATCCCAATGTCCCCCCTAAAGCCTAAACCCTGAACCCTCACAGATTTAACTGACATCACCTGGTAAGTGCTTGAGTGCGAGAGGCTGCAAGGGCTCGAAATTGTATAAATAGGAATGGGACAGCACTTTGCGACATATCGCGTTACCTTGACGACACCAATTTTTTTTTTATGTACGATTGTGGGTTTGGGACTTTTTATTTTACGTTTTTTACTTTCTTCACGACCAAGGCACTTAAGGGACCGACTGCCCGATCTGAACGTCTTCCATGCTCTTGCCTTACAGAGTGGACGAGAGTTAATTGTCAATAATCAATTGACTCGTTTTGTCAAAACAGCATCATCAAGCAAAAATTTAAATAAATGGTTGATGAATAAACATTTGTCCTTGCATTTGTTTACCGTTTTTTTTTTTTTTACCGCTTCCGGGCTTCCCCTGGTAACCCCGTATTTATCGTCACAACGCTATGAACTGTGGGTAATTCCCTCAGGCAAAGTCTGCATCGATGCGGATTTACGGAAAGTGTGCATAAAGGGCTCAAAAAGTCTGCGAGAGAGCCCTCATGCACTTGACGATTTGACATTGGGACAGCCCTAAACCCTCGCGGATTTAGCGGGAACGCGCCTCAAAGTCCGTGAGTGTGTGAGGGGTGACATTGGGATTGGGCCAAAGTCTGCATCGATGCGGATTTACGGAAAGTGCATAAAGGGCTCAAAAAGTCTGCGAGAGAGCTCTCATGCACTTGACGATTTGACAGTGGGACAGCCCTAAACCCTCGCGGATTTAGCGGGAACGCGCCTCAAAGTCCGTGAGTCCGTGAGGGGGGGACATTGGGATTGGGCCTCACTCTCGTTTTAAATTGTACATGCGCAGTTCGCTCCTCTCAATACAAGCGATAGGACCTTGGGGGGGCGCAGGAAAGCTGCGCCCCAACAGCATTTATCTGAATGCTGCTGATTTACACACCACCAACCACTGGTTGGCAGCAGAGAGCGAGTGGCTCGTGGTACATCTGACATAAAATGCGCCAGAATGAGACAATATACTCGGTCGTTTTCAAGGAGCTGGTTTAGTAGGAAGGCTTGGCTAACTGTATGTAGTGACACCAATACTTTATTTTGCTTTCCCTGCATCCTTTTTCAAACGACAGGTCTCAGACCCAGCATGGATTCAGACAGGTTTGAATGATTTAAACCACATATCAGAAAAAACAAAAGCAAATGTTTGGGAAAGTAAACATAGCTGTTAATCTTGATGAAGGCTACAGGATAGGGATCCGGTGAGCATAATGAAGAGGTTGACAAAAACAGGCACATGCTGTCTAAAATAACAAACTTAGCATCTCTCAAGGAGAGAAGGGCAAAATTTATGTACACAAAGTTGAAGTCACAAGGTGGCAAAGTCATATAGGCTTTGAGCCAGTTCGCTCAGCTGTTTTGATGGCCACTGGGTATTTCAAATGTAATACCATATTCATTTATTTTTTTCTTAAATGTTATTTTCTATTAGGTCTTACTGTGTTCATAATTTTCTGCCATTGTCTCATTTGTGTGTTGTCAGATTTCTTTTGCACTTATCGAGGCACTTTTCGGTTACTTTAGTCTTTCACCATTACATATTGTAGTATAAAAGATAATTATTATGAAGAATTTGTACTAATTGAAGTACCTTAACTTACCTTAAGCACGTTTCATTACAACAAATGTTCATTCAGCTCAGCAAATACAAATAAAGGCCTTTTCATTTATTTAAATACACTGATGATACCTTAGTACATGTTTGCTTGATTTTTGGTATAGCCCCCCCCTGGAGAAAAATGCACCAGCCGCCACTGGTTGCCCCTCTCCTTTACTTTCCTGGTGGTGTTAAAATGTAGAAAAATGTAGTAAAAGTTGTTACATTGTTACATATGATCTTTTCCAAACGATACAAAAATGATGGGGACAGAGTTTTAACTAGATTATTTTAATTTAAAAAAATTAAGTGCCTACACAAATTGAAGCATGAATCAATCAAGACTCGATTAACAGAATTATGATTGGCCAGTTTCCGATGCAATGCAAAAAGAAATGTATTCTGTTATGGATGTGATTAAAAAACTGTCCAAGAATAATACTTATGTCGAAACACACTTAAGTAAAAACAAAATGAGTAACTTCAAACAAATATTTTAATAAAAGTACACATAGCAGCAAGCACTCAACTACAGTAATGAGAGTAATTGTAATTTGTTACTTTCCACCCTTGGTATTGGGGTGTGCACGCGCATTTATTCAGATTTAATTAAGCATTGTTTCAAATCCAATCAAATCTTTCATACAGGTAAACAAAGTATTGAAGCAAAACAGGGCTTGCGCTCAGTCGCTTAGCAACGGGCAAGTTAGTAGTTTTTCAAATAGTGAAATAACGGCTTAATTTGAATTACTACCTTGGAAGTGCCGATCTAAACTCCCAAGTAGCTGATGCCTCCTGTGACTATACGTGTGTAGATTGTTACTGTATTTTTTAGTTCTTAACTTATCTTAATCATGACAACATGACCATCGTTAGTATGGATTTTGACATTCCCGGCGATTCACTCCCGGAGACTCGGAGGAAATCTCTCAAACAACGAGTGCTGGAACACAAATTTCTTATCGCCCTTTATTTGGCTGTAACTATCGGTAAGTGCTACACTAAAACGTCTTAAAACTTCAGGGAGGATGTTTCAGTTAACACCAGCCGCTAGCTAAATGTTAGCTAACAGTTATGTTATATGATTTCTGTTTACGTATTTCTAATTTCATTATAAAAGTCAGTAAAACACATCTAAATGATAGAGGTACTCTGAAGTTACTCTGAAGCAATGGTCCAAACCTCATGTTTCTATCATGTAACGTTAGTTCAAAGGTTTTGAATTATTAAATTTTAGATTTTTCAAATATGGAAATGATAGACACCGCAAATGCAGATATCTAAGAGTGTATTCTAAACTATTTATTAATTTACAAGTATACAAGCATGTGCTATGCAACTCTATGTGACAGCACTGTTGCTGTTGTTGCATGCTGGAGAAAGTTTGCCTTGTTCCATGGTTTCAAACCTTGTCTTCAATTTCAAGTTTAATTAACGACTGTATTCCTATGATGAACATTCATGTATTTTTGTAACTATTCAAGATACTGTTTATGAAAGCGGCCTCATTTTTGTGTTATTTTCTCACAGGGGGTGTCACTGGCTTCATTCTCCAGGAGTATGCATCCCTCACAAACTTGCAAAAGTACTATGTAGGCTTTCCAGGAGAACTCCTAATGCGCCTGTTCAAACTGTTGATCCTTCCTCTGATTACATCAGGCATAATAACCAGTAAGTGTCAGGCCTTTGCCATTCTTTTTCGAGGAATCCAGAGCACTTTCAATATGTGTTATTTTATGGTGTGAGAAAATGTCACATGCAAACAACCTTTAAAATCTGCAACGTAACAATGACTGCTCCACATTATGATGGCATGGCATTACAGTTTGCACTGCTGCCTCTACTTTGCTGGGTATAAATTATGTTATTTCTCACAGGTGTTGCTTCTCTGGGCAAGGATCTCTCTGGGAAAGTAGCTTTACGCACTGCTCTGTATTTCCTCATGACAACCTTGACATCTGTGACAATTGGTAAGCAACATATGCCTATCCCCATCTTTGAATACAGAATGTGATATGCAGAATCTTGTTAGAATCTGATACAGGAATCAAAACTCATTGGTGCTCATTGGGTTTTCATGGAGGACTATGGGTTGGTTTGTTGGTTCTTTCATCCGTTCATCTGTGACATGCAATATCTTAGACACCGCTGATCAGTCAAAGTTAGTTTTACTTACTAACGCTGTATGAATGACATTGTAGTGATGGACATTGCATGTGTTATATTGGTAGCGCTCATCAAGCCTGGCCTGGATCTGATGAGGTGTGGACTGGAGTGATAAGACAGTGTAGCTTTAAGGGTACTAATTGGAAGTTGCTTCACTACGGTGGCCCTGAGAGCTCAACGCACTGCAACTTAAAAAAACACATGCAAGTAGACAAGACACAAGCAAATCAAGAAAACATCTTCATCAATTTGACAACACACGCAACAAATTAAGAAACATCATCAATTTGACAACACACGCAAATTAAGAAAACATCTTCATCAATTTCACAACACCAAACAACAACAAATTACAGACAACACAACACATTACAGTAACGTGCTGCAATTACGCCAAGCGACAACGGAAGTGTTTCCAGAGGACTCAGCTAGCTATCACCAGACTGTAATGACAGTTTTTGTGAATTAGTTCACAACCTCCCATAAATATCCTCGTAGTCCACAAGTTTCTCCCATCAGTCAGCCAGAACAATCACGGTGCCACGGCTTCAACCAGAGAGGCCAGGTTATATGAAGACACAGATCATGGTGGTTTGCAGAGTAGACCTAACGTTGTTTATCATCATTGACCAAACACCAAATAACCTCTGGGTTATCTTTGTCTTACATGGTTGTGGTAGACGTGTTTCCCTGCAGGTCACGGTTTGAAAGGGGAGAAAAACCATGTAATTCTCGTGTCTGATGAGCTCAGTCAGTAGAGCATGAGACTCTCAGGGTTGTGGGTTGGATCCTCACATATCCAGACTGTAATGACATTTTTGGTTTTCATTGGTGAATCTATTCAGAATCGTTTCCTTTGCGTCGGACGGTATATTTGTATATTGATGATTATCAGGTGTGTGGCATGGATGAAAATGCAATCCAACAGTGTAGTGGAAAATACGACTTACAGCTGCATGATTACAATATGCTCTTACAATATATTCTTAGGACAAGTTGACCTTATCCTGAACCAGTGAAATGTATTACGCATCTGTCCTTGTGACAATGAACTGTAGATATCCTGGTGACAGACTAACCCTCTCTTCTGTCAAGAGAGAGAAAACTCTTGGCAGCTGTTTAAACAATCTATTTATGACCATTTGTTGACCTCCCTTCATGTGTGAATCTAACAAGGGGGCTGTATCTATGTCATTGATTGATGTCTGGGGCATTGGGCGCCTTCGGCGTAAAAGTCCCCCCCATTAGGACTAATGAGGTACAGCTGTGTGCCTGATGAGGATGATGATGATGAAGTAATTTGGCACCTCATGTAAACATAGGCGTAGAAGATAGCATAAAAAGGAACTGAGATGATAACTCTGTGCTCACTCATCCTGAAACTCTGTTGAGGGCTGAGGGGGGCCCGCTTGCGCAGGCGTGACAATAAAGACCCAAGGAAAGACACTCTCTTGCTGGCTGACTCTTTATTGCAAACAAGATTTCCACCACAAATAGCATTTTAATTTTCCACTTTTGCATGCATCATTTGAGTCAATGAGCCAATATTCATTCAGAGAATGACTGGCAGGTTGGTAGACCATGAACATGTTAATGCAATTGCAAAAGGGGGCGCTGCTTCTCACTTTTCACATTTGAATTAACATTTGAAGTTTGTTAACCACAAAGCGGGACATGTCATTGAAAATGAAATGTCAAATGGCTTTTTCATTAATATTTGAATATTGTCAGTGGATGTGCATACCAGTACATGAAAATGAAAACTCTATTGTCGGATTGCATTTTTATTTTCCAGTTAGCATTAACAGCCAAGTTAACTATGCACTTCCATATGTGGCATTTTATCACCAGCACTTTTTACTAGGAGAAAATGTTAGGAATTTAGATTTTGATGGTGACTTGTGATATATTTTTTTTATCTCCGATGGACGATTTGATCTCCTATGCTGTCCTATAGGGACACACACACATGGGATTTTTTAAATCTCCTACGGTATTACTATTAGCATTTTCTGGGGTATCATTTTATAGGGTATTTGAAAGTTTTTCTATGATACTGTTACAGTATAATGCCCTTCTAAAATGTATTAAAGGATAGTTCCTGTTAGTGCAGGAAGTAATAAAGTAAAACTACAGCTTGGTTAATACACTAAACAATAAACAATAAAATTGTTTGGTTATTTTCATGTTTAATATAAAATCTCTAAAATATTAACATATTATAAAATGTTTAAATGGTTTTCTGTAATATTTGTATGATTCTAAAATGTATTATAGGATTACATCAGCTCTTTTTTGTGCTAGAAGTTGAGGTTGGCAGGTTTCATCAAAGCCGTTCAAAACAGATGATAGAGTCAAGACATTTTTTTAAATCACTTAAAAGCTTTGTCTATTGATTTATTTATTTATTTTAAGTTTTATTGTATTTTTGCTTTCCATCCGTTTTCCAGCAGCGTCATCAAAGTAAAAGCCCCCCCACCCCCTCCCTCCCTCCCAGTCAGTCAAGGACAACAGAGGCTGAAAATACACTAACGGAACCGTGAGGACTTTTCTACCTTTCACAGAAAAAACATCTTTTGTGCTCTGGCTAACGTGCTGACAGACGACCGTTACACGTTACATGACGTGGTGGGGAATGTAGAAAAGTAAGCCACTCATTTCTTCTATTACTTTCTGTTCCTCATGTCGTGTAATTTGACTTTATCTCATCTCAGACTGACTTTTCCATCTGGCCTGAAGAAGTGACGCTTCCGTCTTGCAGCCCACCGTAAGTTATTTTGATACTGAATAAGAATTAGGAGTTACACTTTATTCTGTACAATTTCACTTTAATTTGTAGTTTCACTTTATTTTGTAGTTTCACGTTACTTTGTACGGTTTCTACAAAATAGCTGCACAATGATTGTGGAGTTTTTCTCTCCAGGATAACATTCATTCATAACATTCATTCGTACTTACTTCTTTATTATTATTATTATTATTATTATTATTATTATTATTCCTCTTCCGCCCCAAACTTTCACACAATTTAAGCTATTGTTGAATAAATTCAGAGGTTGACAAAGAGTCCTCGAGTCATGAATTACTTGAGTATATTTATTGAAGCTGAGCTCAGGAGAGATGTACACACTCAGGGTAGGGTCTGCAGATCTCTGCCAGAGAACTATCTGAACAGTGATGATAAAGAGGGAAAGACAGGAGGGGGGTAGTTTCTAAACATCGACAAGGTTATTTTCAACCTAGACTGAACAATATGTACTGCGTTCAAGGTTTCTTGACTCTTTCATGGGATCGGCCTCCAGTATGGGCTCACACAAGCAATACATCCATGCAGATAGATCGCACATCAGTACCTCATTCATAGATACATCTCACATGATACTGCAGCAGTTAGGATCTCCTCACACTAGAGATGTGTACAACACAATCATATTAATCAGAAAGGTTAAGATACAGTGATTAAGACGTAACTTCTTCCACACAGTATTACAAAGATAACATAGGATAGATAGAGAACATAGATACATACACAGCAAGTGTTATGCAAGTCTTCAACAAGATGTTAAGTGTGCACAACCTTTATAGGGAGAGTGTGGTTAACATACATGAAGAGGTGTAACCTCTCCGGTTCCAGCTCGGTAACCCTCCATGACCTAATCGGCTGTAACTCTCCCACTTCTGGACAACTGTGACAGTTTTACACACAGACCAGCCAGTTTGAGGATACCCAGATATCTGATGAGGATCAGGAAGAACTAGTTGTAAACTCTTGTGATGTCAAAGGGACCCAGAAACTAAGAGCACAGTGTTAAAGGAAGCATTATGCTCAGTCAGTATTTCTTAACAATACTGTTCAGCATTCCAGTAACAGTATTATAAAGAAAACATAGGTACATAGTATTTTCCTCCACAGTACGTGATACAAAAGAACAGTTGTTTTACAGCGTGAGCGGTGAGGGTGGGAGGTTAGATGTCCGGACATTGTAAATTCTTTGCAGACCGTCGGTCGTGGTCATGATAAGGGGCGGATCATCGGGGGCTGATAGGGATTCAAGGCCCTCTGACAAGACTTGACACAAATGGTTTTGCCTTTAACTCTTGCAGATGTCTACCGTGTTCTTTGGCTTGAAGACCACTGGATTAGGTAACTGTCTGTCTGTCTGTCTATCTGTCTGTCTGTCATACCAAGAAAGGTCCTGTCGGAGGAAGAAGAGTCCTGGTCTGGGCCAGTGCAAAAGATCGGACCTCCTCGCCAACACTTAATCTTCTTCACAATTCAGTCGTTACTGGAGTCTCACAACAGGTTAAAAAAATTCACTGGAGACGATCAGAGTTCGATGCATAGAGTTTTATTCTTCAACAGAGACAAAACCCGAGTTGGTTCCGGAACCAGACTGAAGTACAACTGTCTGTGCATGATCTTATATATCCCAAGAACTGGGTGGAGAATACTGACTTCTACGCCCCATTTCCCAAATTTAGCTTTTGTTTTGCCGGAAATTATGGTGTCCTAACGCCCGAATTTAGCCCTGTGGGCGGTCTTTGCGGGCATGTAGGCGGTCTCGTTTTACTCTATTACGTAACCGAAAAACCTGGGGTTTTTACGGACTTTCCCATTCACCATTACGTAATGGCCACCTGGGCCTCTCCTGTCTGCGCATGCCCAGCCTGTCTTTTTCTAGGTACTTTCCCTTACGCCATTGCAGGTGCTTATCAAAACGGGGCCTGTGTAGCTCGTCCTTGGACACCCTTATTGTGAGAAAGCTTCAGACTGTATTTTTTTAAAACTTTGTGATTACTGTGAGGAAGCTTTAGACTGTATTTTTTGAAACTTTATGATTACTTTATGATCTTCAGGTTACATGCTTAATCAAACACAATCTTTATATTTATGCAGACTTAACATTTTGATATTGATAATATTGCTTAATACAAGGCATATTATACCTTAACTATTGATAATATTGCTTAATACAAGGCATATTATACCTTAACTATAATTATTTACAACAGTCCATTAGTCATAACTTAGTTTACAGGCCCAAGTAGCTGATCCTATGTTTTTTTGTGACTGCCATGATTCCCATGCTACGTTTGGCAAGCCTTTGTGAATAACAAATCACCACATTTTTCCTCATTTCAATTCATGAAGCTTTATTGGCATGATAAAATAATTCTTACTTTGCCAAAGCATCGATGTAGATGCTTTGGACCGTAATAATCTTAATTAATCCTGTTGAGACCGATAGTGCAGTTAGATTATTGGTGTATTTGATCCTTCTGCAGGAGATTTGGGACCAATTCAAACATCAGTGATGTGATGTGTACTTCTTGAAAACCCCAAACTAATTTCCGCACTCACTCTCACTTCCTCTAACATCTACGCCAGATTCCAGCCTAGCTACTCACACTAAACAGCACAAGGGTTAGTGACATCACTTCCTGGTCCTCATTAGTGCTCCATAGCTCCACCTGCAGCATGTGGCAGGTAGCTCCATACTGTACACCCAGGGAAAAATAAATCCCATAAATACATTTTCATATAAATAAACAAAATCAGACATCTACTATTTGGAAAAAAGTGACTTTTACTACTTACTTTTACTAAATAAGGGAGGCCACATACATAATAAAAAAAAATTATGATGCTTTTTGAAGGATAATAGTAATTTATAGGCATTGTAAGGAGATTGGTTTTTTTTTTACGTTACGTAAAGAAATTATCTGTGACATTTACATGTAAATAAAAGTCAGTTTTATTCCATAACCGACTGATATAACTAACTCACTTTCATGAACCTCTAGCCTGGTTCATGAAAGCTTTTCCATTTGCTGATCCACCCAAGTATGTCTCTGCAGACCGGAGACTTGAGAAGGAGCGGGGAATGGGCATGGCAACTGTCAATCATTTCTTAAATTTGGCCACTCAGAGGCTTGCAATCCTCTGTCAATCAAAAACGAATTTCACCAATACGCCGCCTGAACCAGTTGTCAATCAGATTTTAATTCAGCGAATCACTTCACAGTATTATAAAGGGGGTGGTACACAAACAACGCCATTTGTTTTTGTTTCCTTTGACTAGAGCTAAAACAAATGTTTGTCGTAACAGCTGACTTGACATGTGACTCTAGATACCACAAATATATACCTTAAATCATATACTGATGCGATTAATACCATGTTGTGTTGACTGCTACTATTCCTGGCTCATCCACGGCCTGGTAACTGGTGAATTGACTTGCATCAATTTATAGAATGATTATTTATTCATCACTTTTCAGAGAAATGTAGAGCATTTATATAAACTGAATAATAAAAATATATTCATAGCATCACACAGTTAGAGCTAACTGGTTCACCTGAATAATGAATATTATGTTTTTATCATAGCTACCCCTCTTCTGCCCTCCTCCACTCCTTGGAGGAATACAAGTAGAAGAAATGTAAAAGGGAAAAATCCTTTGGCGCACAGGAAGTGATGAGTTTTTCGTTTCTGGCAGCTGCAACAGCGGTTGGTTTGGGATAAATAGAAGAAGAACTGGGTAGTTAGCATGAGCAGCGAAACTCCAAGGAAGAAGAAGTCACAGTACTGGACACACTGTTTGATTGACAGGTGATCTCTGGATCTCTGCAGTGAAGAAACACCACAGCAATGAGCGCTTAGCACCAAAGATGTATGTAAAATTTAAAAGAAATTTAAAAACATGAGATTACCAGATTACCACTTGAATTTTTAACTTTGTATTTTTCTTTATATTTGCGCCCCATCTCTCTCAGGCAGGTGTGAGATCATCCAGCTGGCGGCCGTCTGTGATCAAAGCGAGTTCAATGTCTACATCCTCCCTAACTGCCGCATCACCAGAGGGGCCAGCCAGCACACAGGCTTAACCGTCGACGGTGGTGCCCTGTATCGCGGGGACAAGCGCGTGGGAACCTTCAGCCTCGATGATGCTCTCCGCTCCTTCATCTCCTTCCTGAAGAAGTTCGACCGCCCCTTGACGCTGGCGGCCCACAGTGCCAAGCGGTTTCACCGGCACGTGCTTGCTAGAGCGCTACGGCAGGTTTACCTCCTGTACGATTTTCAGCAGGTCGAGCCTGAATTTCTGGATACCCTCCTGCTCAGCAGGAATCACTTTGGTGACCAACTGCCCAGCCCTTCTCTGGAGAATCTGATGTGGCACTTTCTGAATAAATCCTTCAATGTCCGCAATGCTTTGTATGATGCCAGAGCTCTGCAGGAGCTTTACTATATGTGGAATCCCTCTGTAATCGATGTGTTGAGCTCCACCTTCCCCCTGTAAGGTTTTCAAAAGAGAAAGAAAGATCTGACCAAAAAAATCAATCTGACCAGAAAAGAAAATCTGACCAAAATGGGTTTAAAATGCAATCTGAAGTCTACAAGAAGATATTCTGTGTATACATTTTTGTTCTTATAACTTTAAAGATTCCATAGTTAACATTGATCATCGTTCCACGCCAGAAAACCTGAAAACCTAAAACCTGAACCATTTGTAGTGTCTAAAATGCATGGGACTATTTGATTAAGAATTATATTGGGGAAATTAACCCTTTAATTATTTTGTTCTCCATGTATGTGTTCCATGTGTTCAGGTGGTTGCACATCCTGACATTTTCTAGACTTTGGAACACCAAATCCCCCAAAATGCACTGCGTTGTTTCTTTGATATTTTTTTAGAAAATAATGGATTTGCGCAACAAACATAATGCACATTTGACCCACAACTCAGATGCTTCTGTAACCTGTGCTTCATTTTGTTTTTTTGGTCCAATTTCCCCACGGGGACCATTAAAGTTTCATGTAATCTAATCTGTATCACAAGGTATTTAGGTAACAGTCACACCACTGGACCCTGGCAGACTGTACCAATCTCTGTTTTTAATATTGTCTTTGTTTTAAAGGAGTTCTTAATGAAACTGAGGTGAGAGGTGTTCTAGGTGCTCTGTTATAACATTGTCCATCAACAAAATCCATCATACAACATCACATCCATTGCGTTCTGTGGAAATATATAAATATAGAGGGTCACATGCATGAAATTTACACCTTCAACAATTCATAAACCACGCCATTTAATCTGTATTGTACGGAGCCCCTTAACGGTCATGGTGGGGATTTTTTTTTTGTAGCTACTGTTGCATTCCCTCGCAATACTTTTGCATTCCCTCGCAATACTTTTGCATTCCCTCGTAATACTTTTGCGTTACCTCGCAATAAGTTTTGCGTTACCTCGCAATACATTTGCGATCCCACTACTCTTGCTATATTTGCCACTCTTGACATGCAATGCCACGGCATGGATCAGCTCATAGAATTCTACTTTGAACTTGGCATTAAATATGCGGATATAGTTTTACTGCTTAATGATAAGCATGGCTATGTAATCAGCGACAGTAAACTTCGACGAATACTTAGAATGAGAGGACTATCTAAAAGAAAGCATTACAGTATTCTGCAGGATGCTATTGATTTTATTCGTGGTCAGTTACTGCACTCCGGACAACTACACGGATACAGATGGATGTATTCCAAATGCAGAGAATATGGCCTACGAGTGAGAAAAGAGGATGTCCGCTTAATTCTCAAAGAACTGGATCCGAGGGGGGTTACACTGAGGAAAAGGAGACGTCTATATACAGTAGACGCAATTATTTCTCAAAGGGACCAAATTTAATTTGGCATGTTGACTGTTACGATAAACTCAAGCCCTTTGGCATTTCTGTTAATGGCTGCATTGATGGCTTCTCCAGGAAAATGAACTGGCTGAACGCCTATACCACCAGCAGCGATCCCAAGGTAATAGGGGGGTATTATGTTGAAGCCGTGCAGCGCCTGAAAGGATGTCCACAAGTTGTGAGAGGGGACCTTGGTACAGAAAACGGACATGTGCGGGACTTTCAACGTCTTCTTCGGCCCAACCAACCTCAAAGTATAGACAGTTATTTGGAGGGGGCAAGTACAGCCAACCAAAGGATAGAATCCTGGTGGGGATGTCTGCGCAAGGAGTGCATGGAGTTCTGGATAGCTTTATTGACTGACCTCAAGGATAACGGCCTATTTGATGGAGGTTTTTTGGACAAAAGCCTTGTGCAGTTCTGTTGTATGGGATTAATCCAGGTGAGATGAAGTGATAGCCTAACGTCATGTTTGGTCTGTGTAGGTCGTTGTTTACAAACAAGGCCTCCCTGTGTTTTAGGCAAAATTCAGTGGTGGAAGAAGTACGTAGATCCTATATGGAAAAGGTTACTTTAGAGCCCAAAAATGAAACCTTCACAGTGCCTGCTTTGTCCAACTAATTGTCTAAATCTTAAAATTATTACAAGGAAAAGCAGCACATCCTCACATTGGATATGCTGGAACCATGATATGTTGATATCTTTAACATGAAAAATGACTTGAATGATTACCAAAATAATTTTTTACCAAAAAGTATTAAGTATATGAAGGTATAAGTATTCAGATCCTTTACTCAAGTAGAAGTAGCAATGCAACAATGAACAAACACTACAGATAAAATACCTGGATTAAAAATTCTTCATTCATTAAAAGTACACACGTATAATCAGAAAGATCTAATTAAAGTACATAAAATAAATAAAAATCCCCATTATACAGAATGATTCCTTTCAGTATTACTATATATTATATTATTATTATTATGGTCATAAATGTGTTAGAAGCATTTTATTGTTGTAGTTGGTGAAGGTGGAAAAGGTGATGGTGATAAAAGTGGTGATAAAAATTGTGCATTTTACTCTTCTAGGATGACTTGGACGAGACTGCACAGATGTGGTCTTCACACATCATCAGGCCATCGAAAAAAACAAATGTGCCAAGTGGCAGGCCCAGCATTATGTATGCATTACCTGAGCTCTATGGAACCAGGGACTATCTCTCACCTGTTGATGACAATGATCTTCAAATGTGCAGAGCTGCATGCACCTTTCGCCAAAGCGTTCCATGCGACCAAGACGTGTATGACATATACAACATGATCATGGCCGAATCACGCCTGGTTATTCCAAGAGACCCATATGAAGCAATAGACTTATACATACATTTGAGAGATGTTATTCTTGCTTTTTTGTAATTGGCCTACTTTTAACTAAGAGCTGCACCTATGAGCAGATGGCACATCAGGAACATTTTACTTCTGTCATGTCTTTGTTGTTTGATATTTTCCAGATACCCATGCAGTGCTCAGTTTTGTTGTTGTCTAACTAGACAAAATTCAATGTTTTCTCAATTACCTCCTGTCCATCTTTTTATCGTATTGTAGTTTCTTATTCAGTGATACAGTAATCTATACTGGCCCCACTTTTGTGTCCTCCTTTCATCTGCCTCACTTTTTTTTGGACTGTCTTGCTTTAGTGCTTGAGATGGGGTATTTACTGTGAGGCTTATCTTTTTCACAAAATGACAAGACAATGTTGTAACACCTGGTGCCTACATAAACAGTGCTCAAGAAAAATGCTATGTCCTTTGTGTAATGATATGTGTAATGATATGACGAAATACATAATTCTGACCTATCTCTCACTTGTACATACTAGATTGTCTGGAAATAAAGAATCATATCTTAGGTATCTTAGGTCCTTGGCTTTCTTACAACCTCTAACATTAGAGTGTGATTCATAGATTTCAGATATACTGTCAGTTCTGGTAGATGTGAATTAATACTTGCTTTTCAAGCCATCCTAACACAACAGCCATATCACCACTGACAAACCACTACAGTGATGATGAGAACCATCAGTGCAATGCTACTGTAATATCAATATCAATGAATTACATGAATAATGAATGAAAGCAGCAAACATTTAACAAGTGAAACATATTTTTATTTTCTTGAATTCAAACATCAAATATGAAAATAAAACATAACACTGGCCACACAGTGTAAACAGTGTTGTTAAAAAAAACAGCACTTTGACTCTAATTCATAAACTGCCTTCCTGAACAGTGGCAAATAGCTCAATGATTTTATAACATGTCTATCAAATCATGTCTAATGTAGCTTCATGAACTGGCATGAACAACTACCCAGATCATTGGGTAAAATGTATTTAAGTCACTACAGTAGCTAAAGCCTGAGTGCTACAACATATCTGTGTGAACTCAATGAACACAGATGAGTATGAATATTGCAGTTGAGATACTACTGCACATATCAAAACATCAACAAGCTAGAGATGCTCATGTTAATACATTTAGCATTGTTTATGAACAATGACCTTATATTATGTCCATGGCAAAGAGCATTGCATTGAAAGTTACTTTAATTTGTTTTGTGCAGAGTACAGAGGAGCCTGTGCAAAAACGCAAAAAGTTTTCCAGCTTGCGCTGGTCAACGTTCCTGATGTAGCGCTGCAAGTGGTTAAATGTGGTCTGCTCTTTCTGTGACAGAACCATTGTTTCTGTTTGCAGCATTTCAATCACCTTGTTTGTTGCCTTTTTTGATTCATACAATGACAGCACATTAGCTTTATGAGGCAGATTCAACTGCACATCTGTCAGACTGCGAGAAAAACAGTCTATTATATATTTGGGTTCTTGCAGTATGGCTTTATGGGCCATTGTTTCAATGGTTACCTTTGTGTTTTGCTCAGAAGGGAGGCAATGCGAACCCATTCTTGAGAACAAGTCAAGTAAATCATCTTTTTCACTTTCCTCCAGTGTGCCCTGAATTGCCTTCTCAATAGTTAACCGCTCACCATCAGACAAGTAGTTAGAGAAAGATGACATGAGTATTGCATTATCCACTGAATTGACACCAAGGACACAGGCCACAATAAAAGCCTTTGACAGTCTCACTGGGATCACACCATGGTCTAGGAGTCCCTTTGCCCAAATCCTTCCCAGAGCTTGCCACTGCGCCTCTGAAAAATCAGGTCTCAGCCTTGGCACTCTTCCCCTTCACATTGTTCCAGGAATTGCTCCCAGAAAGCAGTGTCTACCTCTCTTGAAACCCCACTGTCGTCAACAGCCATCTCATTGTTGAACTCCATCTTTAAATCCATATTCATCACTTTTCTGTCCATGAAAACTTCCAGAAGATCATCCACAATAATGGCTCGGCGAATGTGTGCATATCTTGTCTCTTTGGGTGTTTGTGATCCCTCTACTGAAGAGAGTGGTAGTGAAATGACTCCAGCTGCAAAAGGCCCATTGACCAATGGGACCTGAATAATTCAAAAACAGAGCATAAACCATTAGTTGCAACATTTAACAAAAATATTAACATTCAAAATAATATTTGTTCAAAGCAGATATTAAACCTATCACTGCTATATTGTAGCATGGGTTAGCATAATTTGAGTGTCAGTTATATACTACGCTGAAAAATCTTAACTACAGCATCCCTATCGATTACACTGTCAATATCTTTCTATTTAAACAGTACTACATGGCCACTTGAAAAGCCCATCGAATAATGACTACAACCTGGAATTATGGGCTACATTGTTACCATTCCACAATATATAAAATATACGAACATTCATGTGACTTTACTCACACTATCACCACAAGAACTATCAGTTTCTTGTGCATGTCACGTGTGAATTTATGGGCCTCTCAAACTATATCCATCATGTTCCAGCAATGGTAGCTCTAAGTAAAATACACCACTTGATTGCACTCACACTAACATTAAAACAATACAGAACAATTCCCACTGCGACAGGTGATAGGAAATAGCTGTGGTAAATGACGTAAGTGGCTGAGGTTGCTTAAAATGAGCCTTGACAGATCAAGTAAACTCTGCCTGAGTTCTTCAAATCTCACATTTCATCCTTGTATCTTCTCCTGGCCTTT